>OZ010788.1:339301801-339901801 GCA_963932465.1 Maratus speciosus
GCAAAAATTTTTTCTTCAGAATCATCGGTCTATATTCGAAATTTCTGAATAATAAAAGAGCAAACTGGCAACACTGCTCCCTACTATAGTGAAGTAATATTGTTCTATGCTTCCAGACATGTGAATAATGGCCCTTCAATGTTTGCCCCTAGATGAGGTGTACTTACTGAAAGGTTGGACAGCCCAACAGTAGTCTATGAAATTATGCCACTCAAATGTTTATTAAACTTAATTTAAAGAACTTAATTAAATACTGGTACAGTGGCTCTTTTTAACTCTAGAATATTAACCTGCGCAAATTTTACTCACACAACAAGGAAATGTGTGTGCCAATATACGGTGAACATCAACAGAAATTCTGTTTCACTTCTGACAATAATTGTGGTAAGAATTATTTTTTTAACTATGCCTTAAATGTATTTTAAATATGGAGTGAGTAAATGTTACACATGGTTAGTATTTAAGTACTAAATACAAAGGTTAGTATTCTAGGGTTAAAATGATTAATGTAATTGAAATAATCAAAGTTTATACAGGGCCCTTTCCAAAAAAAAAAGGTCATTAATTGAATCATTATAAAGATAAAAAATGACAAGAATTTTGGAATGCTCAGAAATAGTTGAGTTTAATGTCAATAAAATAATTGAGGCATTGAAAACTAGAGTGGACTATCCAACATTTTTGTGAAAAAGGAGTTTGAAGTGTCAAAGCATTCTGTGCCATGGCATCTATTTGCTGCATAATTATTTTTTTTCAAAACTATTCAAGGGATATAGCTAGTTTAATGGATGCTCTAATACATCTTGTATATCAAGCTGCCAGTGCAAAAGTGGATCAAATGGCTTGGTCACTCTGGCAGTGCCGACTTAATCCCCATACGCTTCTTGAAGGAGCTTTATTGGTTTGTTGTGTTAAAAGAATTTCGCATTAAAAGATTGATAAAAAAAGAACAAAACTAACAAATATTTTTGATGTCAAATTTTATTTCGATTTCCTGTTAAACTACTAGTAAGTTGCATCCATTAGAATGAAAAGAAGGTAAAAAAAATATTGTTTTTTGGAGAAAAAAATCAGATATTTTTTTTGAAGTGCCTTTTTCAGCATTCTAAGATCTAGATGGTTTGAATAAAATAAGCAAAGCTGTCACTAAATCTTTGTGCTTAGCGGTTCTCATACATTTTCTCTCTGGCTTAAGCATATTGCGCTCAAACATTAATGTAATGGGATCCCTGCTTTTTATTTTCATTGATAAAGTAGAATTGGTAATGTCAAACTCTTTGCAGATTTCTGTTTTCGTCCTTCTCTTTCATCATTTCTGCATTAAGCAGCTTCATCTTAGTTTGAAACAAACTAACAGTTTGTTTTCACACCGATTTCCCAGCCATTATGCTCATAAAATATAAGCTAATTTACAAAAAACCCGAAATTCAGTGGTTTTAACACAAAAGTCACCAATTTCAACTCAAACTAACTCGATCGAAAGCTAATTTTTTTTGTGTTAAACAATTTTTCTTTCGTTTAAAAAAAAAAAAAAAAAAAAAAAAAAATGTAATAAATTGCATAGTCTGGACCGCTATATCATTTTGTGTTAACCGATTTTTCATGTTAAGCATTTTCGTGTTAAACGTATTTCACTGTATATATGTATGTATATATATACAATATATATATGTATATCAGTGGCGTGGCGTCCGGTCATCGCTGGATGCGGCGATGACCAAGCAATATTTTAAAACTCTTAATAAGCTTTTAAAACTCTACGATCCAGTTTTAGCAGAACATTTGGAGTTCATGTATAAGTGAAGGTAAGATTTAAAGTTTCTTTTTTGAACATTCAACCATTGAATTTTAGAGTTAATAATTTTTCACCACAAACTTAAATAATTGCGATGACCACCGAAAATTTTCACGCCACGCTACTGATGTATATGTACCACTGGCACCCGGGTAACCAAAAATTACCGCTTTATCTCCTCTGGTCACTTTAAAAAATAACTTAAAAGAGTTTAAAAAAAAAAAATTCAAAATTTTCTACTGTATTTTTCTAGAAATTGCAGCTGGCAAGGTTGGTTCGCTCTGGTTCTCAACGCCTCAGTTCTCATTTGTATAATTCTGCTCTTTTCATTAAAAAAATATTCTATGAGTGTACGCCATTAAAATGTAAATGAAAAACAAAAATAGTTCAGTAACAGTAAAAAAGTCTTTTATATAATCTTAGTTTATACAATTCTATTTTACACAATTTAATAAAATCATTCCATCATTTCATATCTCATACACAATAATTATGCTAACTCAGCAAATTTAAGATGTTTATGGACATCAAGTTTTAGTTGTAAGAAAGGAGAGTTGAATATGATATGAACAGCAACATCTTCTGGATAATCCAAATCCATTAATAACTGAAATGAAATAAAATTGTGATTCATTTTTATAACAATATTATAAACAAAATGATACATAAATCAATGTTATAAAAATAGCTTTAAAAATATAGCCCTGCCAAAATTTCATGCGTCAAATTATAATATCAATTCACTGAGAGAGTTTTAATTTTCTTATTTATTTTACAGCAAGATTTTAAATTGCTGTGTGACACCACCAGTAGTAGAAATTTGTGTCAATCTGCAGCAAATCAAAATTTACCTGTTACCCAACAATGCTGGATCAAGCTTACTTAAAAAAAAAAAAAATAATAAAATAAAATAAAAATAGTAAAGCATAAAATAAGAAATTTTTTCATTTACAAAGAAAATATAATAAGAATATACAATAAATCTAGAAACAAAGATATTTTAATTTGTTTTGGGATATTAAATTGATAAGTAAGTTCTAAAATAATATGCAGCATCATATTATTCTAATCTTGGGTCCCAGATATAGTCAAAGCTAGGTCCCCATAACACTAGAATGATGGTGAGGGGCCATTTTGGCCCGTACCAAATGAATACAGTTCAGTTCGATGCAGAAATTTCTTTATGAAACAAGTTTAAAAAATACAAAGAAAAACGCGTTAATTAAATAAGTTAAACAGATTTAAATAAAAACTATGGTGTTAATATTTTTATAAAATGTGAGTAAAATTTCTCGTTTTTCTAGTGTTAATAAAACAATTTCAACATATTAAAACAATATAGGTCTCCATAAGGATTAGTTACCAAAATTTTTATTCTGCCCAGTCATACATTTCAGCCATACTCATATTAAGTGAATTTGACTGTATGTGTATACAAATTTTTACTCTTTTTCCCAGTGGCGTAGCTAAGGGGTGGGGGGGGGGGGGCGGTCTGCCCCGGGTGTTACCCTCTAAGGGGTGACACCCAATCTGTTTGCAAAAAAATATATTTATATATAATGTTTATAAAATATTGAAAAAGAATTCTGAAATAAGATGAAATATCTAGCTCACCAAATAACAGATTTAATTTTCTTTTCCTGGAGATTCTGAAATTTTACACAGAATGGGGTGCCTAAATAAGATATACACTAGTGAACAAAAACCTACCTATCTAGCAAATGGGTAGCAAAGGCAAACTTTAAAACAAAGAATTTTCTTCTAAATATAGGCACTGCGTTGACTTTTGCGGACTATGGAATGAGGGATGAATTGCCCTGTGGTTTCTTGTGTGGATAAGGCAGAAAGTAAATAAGGAGTGGTATGGTCTCATTTCCTGCGTTATTGTTGCCTTGGATTCTTTTACCTTTTTTACCCGACTGCCAAGAAGGGTTATGTGTTTCATGCGTATCTGGGTATGTGGATTTCTTTATACCCTCGAAACATCCCAACGGCTGGATGGATTTTAATGAAGGAGGTCTCTATCGATTCGTCTTAACCGCCCGATGGTTATAGGCAAGGTTTTCTTTTTATAAATTCAAAATGGCGGCCATAAAATACAAAATGGCGATAGACACGAAATTTTTTTTTACGCACCCTATCCCCTTAAGACCCAGCGTATTTGTAAACAAAGCTAGTCATGCCTGTAGAAAGTAAAACATGGACTGCAACCGCTACCTGTTGATAAAAAATGATACTTTACTCTATCTGCAAACCAAAAAGATCGTTCGATTAGATTTTGTATTATAAACGACACAGAAGCAAACAATTAAATGAATGTCTAACCCCCACGATCGTGCGGGTTGGGTCTTAACCGCTTAACGGTCGCATTAAATTACCGTTTAAAAACTGAAATTGCTTATTGGCACCACTTTTTTGAAAAAAAAAAAATCACCTTGTTTAATGACAGGTAAAATGATACTATAATAAAGCCAATTAGACTATTTTATAAAACTGGTGGGAATCAAGCAAAAATGAATAAAATACACAGCCCGTGAATATGACGGGAGTGAGAATTAAGGGGTTTAAAGGGCTAGTCAAGTCAACGCTGAGCTTCGGAGCGCCTACAGGAAGTTGAGCCTTTCCGCGTAATCTCCAACGACATTGAGAAGAAACATAAAGATGAGTTTCGATGTTGTAGGGAACGGAGAGCAGCAACTGTTTTCCCATTGGTTGAGACCCGTAGGCCCCTCCCTCTGGTAGAACAGCTGCCACGGAGCATTGACAGACTCATGTTGGTCGTTCAAGGATTGACTTTTAAGGTTCAGGTAGGCAAGGGGGAAAAAAAGGCCCCACAGGTCCACATATTTTCATTACTTTAAATAAATTCCTAACACTACAATATTTTTTAAATATTTACATTTTTTTCCCCTATGATTTTTTCTGCGAAATCTTAGTGATTTCATCCATAAATACTAAGGTTTTTCTAATATTCTTTCAAATTTATCTGCTAATTCAGAAAATGAATCTATATTAAGTTCTTTTTTAATTTTTTTCAATAATTTCAGTAATTTTGTTATAACCACTATCTAACTCATTCAGCTGGTATAGCTGTATTGGGGCAGGTGGCTCCCTCTTGGGATCAGCCTGCGCAATTTTCTTTTTTGCTGGTTGATTTTGAGAAATTTCTTTCTTTTTTGGTTTTTCCTTTTCATTTTTAGTTATGTCCGCGTAACTTTTGCGAAATTGCAGTTTTAAAGGGTACTTTTTGCACTCCTTATAATTTGCCGGATGACTAGAATTACAATTCTTGCATGACGGCGGCAGAATTTCAATTTTTTCCTCTGTCTCGGTGGTTTTAAGTTTTTTCCGGGGATTTATGGGCTGCGCCGCAACCGATGCAAGAGGGCTCCATGAAGCACTGCGCAGATACATGAAAAAACCCTTGGCAATTCCAGATAGTGTTTATAGATAGGAACTAACAATTAAGCACAAAAGTCATCAATACAAGTAAATAAAAAAAATAGGTAAGTAATATAAAAAATAGTTTTATATTGATGAGAAATAATTAATTAGTTCGCTTTTTATGCAGTCGGATTTTTTGATTTTTTAAATTTAATTTTTATTTTATTACTTTCTCCTATCTTCAGTAGAAGAAAGTATTATAAACGAAATTTTTTTGGACTTCCAGTTTTCAACAGATTTATACATTTTAGGGGTCACAGATCCCGAAAAACATGTTTATACAAAATGTCTGTCTGTCCATGTGTCGCCATTGTACCATCGAAAAGTGTATGACATGCTTAAAACTTAACCAAATTTTTTGTGTATGCTTTTGGCTATAGCCAGGAGGTCCTCCTTCAATTTGGAAATATTCTGACAGAAGGGGTCGCTGTAATTGCGATTTTCTGAAGTAGAAAAAAAAGCACATTTTGAGTAATGAAATTAAATGATATACTTCTGTGAGTTTTATTGCCACACATTTAAATTTAAAAATATGCTAATAACTTATTTACCATACCACTTAAAATCAGAATTAACATTAAAATTTAATAAATAATTGAATAAATGCAAATTAAAGCCTGCGTTACGTGTGTGACACTCTCCACGGAATCGCCCTATTGTACCATTGAAAAGTGCATGAAATATGCATAGAATCAAACCAAATTTTTTGTGTGTGTTTTTGGCTATGGCTAGCATGTACTCCTTGAATTTCGAAATATTCCACCGGAAGGGGGCGCTGTCATGTCAATTTTTGTACCATTTTCATTATTATACCATCGAAAAGTGTATGAAGTTATGCAAAGAATTGAACCAAATTTCAGATTTATGTTTTCGGCTATGGCAAGCATATCCTCCTTGAATTTCAAAATATTCTGCCAGAGCTGTAATAATGCTGAAGGGGGTGCTGTAATAGCAATTTTTGCATAATTTTCTCGATTTTTCGAAGTTCTATTATACATCAGCGGCTCATGCAGCGACGGGAACTTCGTATCCTGCTATGCCGGCTATTCGCAAACAGCTGATGTACAACAAAATAACGAAAAACTATTGATAAGAAATTTCATTGCAAAGAATGTTTTCGGATTGGCACATCCATTTATTTTCGGAAGAGATTGCTCACACACACATTATATCTCTGCTAATCTGTGATTGCACCCTTCACTTCCAGGAAAGCATATACTTTAGGATGTAAAATGGTAGACCTCATGCTCAAAATCAGTGTAATATAGTCAACCATCAGGAGAAAGCAGCTGTGATAAATGAGTCACGAGTGGTCAGAAAAGTTTATTTCAGCAATTAGCAAACAGAGGAATGGGAAGAGAACTTTTTGACAAAGCGCTTAGATTTTAGATTATCTCATTTGTCTAGTTGTCGCCTTTTGATGTAGAATGGAAATAAAATTATGTGTTATACTTACAAGATTTCAATTGACGGAAAATATAAATACGTATTTTAAACGATGTTAGCGATAACATTTATCTTAAAAATATTTTTATTTTGTTGGTATTAGAAAAGATATTGCTTTTAGAAAGAAAATACTTAGTATAAAAGAATGGGGTCTAAATATTCTCGGACGCCTATTAGTTTTATAATAAAAAAATTTATTAACTAGTCGGATGTGCCAATCCCAAAACTTTCTTCTATCACATACATGTTAATGCTTTAAAAATCGCTAGCACAGTGCCAAAATTAAACGACAATGTATGTGCATTATGAGGATTCTAAAGATATGAAATTCCGTGCATTAGTTCTTGAGGTATGACTATGGCTACAATCACGCAAAATGCAGCACACCAGCGCCACTTATTGGTGGTTTACACCAAAACCTAATCAACAACAACTTATGTCAACGTCTAACTGAATCCGAAGTTTGATGAAAATTTGTACATTAGTTTTTGAGATAGAGCTTTTGTGGTAGTCGTGAAAAATGCAGCTTAGCAGCGCCACCAGTTGGACGATTTACACCAAAACATAATCAGCACCAAGTCATATCAAGGTCTAACTGAATCTGAAGTTTTGTGAAAATCCTTGCATTAGTTCTTGAAATATAGCTATTGCGGAAATCGCCAAAAATGCTGCAGAGCAGCGCTACCTTTTGGGCGGTATGCAACAAAAACTATCAGCACCAGTTTATATGAAGGTCTAACTGAATCATAAGTTTTCTGAATTTCCGTCCATTAGTTCTTGAGATAGAGCATCCACAAAATTTTTGTCACATACAGGCAGATAGACTCACAGACAGACATTTTCTAAAACACATCAAGTCGTATTCAGGACCTTCTAGAACATATAAATCCGTCGAAACTTTTCACGAATACAATACTCTCTCCTTGTAAAGGTAGAAGGCAGTAAAAATGAAATATAAAGTAAAGAACCTTTTATACGTTGGATTTTCATGTGTTTTTACTTTCTTCTATCTTTTCAAGAAGAAAGTATTGGATTCGTGAAAAAAGTCGACTTCCGGTTTTCAACGGATTTATACGTTTTAGAAGGTCCTGAACAGATTTGACTGTTTTTAGAAAATGCCTGTCTGTATGTCACATAAATTTGGTGGGCGCTCGATCTCAAGAACTAACAATGCATGAAATTTAATAAAACTTCAAATTAAGCTATACCTTGATATAAATAGGTGCTGATTAGTTTTTTGGTATAAATAGCTCTACAGGTGGCGCTGCTGTGCTACATTTTTCACGATTTCTACAATATCTCTACCTCAGGAATTGATGCACGGATTTTCATTGAGCTTCAGATTCAGTTATACCTTGATATAATTTGGTGCTGATTAGTTTTTGCTGTAAATCGTACAAATTGTGGACCTGTTATGCTGCATTTTTCACAATTTCCGCAATATCTTATCTCAGGACCTAATGTACGGAATTTTATCAAACTTCAGATTCGCTTAGAGCTTAGCCGTTGACAAACGTTGTTGCTGATTAGGTTTTCATGTAAATCATATAATAGGTGCCGCTGCTAATGCGACATTTTTTTTCGATTTTCGCGATAGCTATATCTCAAAAACTATTGAAGTGAATTTAATAAAACTTCATATTCTGCTGTTACACTTTCACATAAATAGTTGGGTGCACACTTCCCAACAGGTGTCGCTTTTTTAAATCCTCATGAAGGGCATAAATTGTCATTAAATTTTGGCACTGAGATGGCCAATTTTCAAGTATTAACATGTATGAGATAGAAGAAAGTTTTAGGATTGGCACATCCGACTAGCTTATTTTATTTAAATCGCATTTTATTCCATTACATTCTAATGTTAAAATATTTGCTTATACGATACAAATAAATTCTTAATTTCATTTATACGCTTTTCCGAAGGATACTTCCAAATAGATTGACTAAAGCAAACAGCATCAAAAAATAATATAAATTTTTTCTTTACTTATTGTAATAATTTTTTTTAATATTATTACTTTGTTAATGTAAAGTTCATAAAAGTTCTCCAAAAAAATTTTAACATTTTATTTATAACGCAGAATTGTGATTGAAAAAATATGACGGGTGTTGTGTGTGTGTGTAAGGGGGGGGGGGGCACCATTTACATCCGCCCCGGGTGTCACCCATCCTAGCTACGCCACTGCATTTTCCCTCAATAGTTTTTGAGTTATACTTAAAAAAATAATCATCATTACAGTTTGAGGGGACGTATATTCATTGAAAAAAAGCTTAATAGCTTAATCTCATAAAAAATATTAATAAATATAATAGCAGTCTTAATTATTTGATGGAATATTTAACTGGATTAGTCTGAGCGATATAGCTGCAAACACAGATTTAACAATAACTTTTGATAATAAAGAAAAATAAGATGCTAGTTTTAATTAAATAATGGTACAAATTCAAATAATGAAAAGGAGCAAATTAAATGGTAGAATTGCAAATTATCACACATTAACTCACATGCACTGTTTGAGGGAAAGAAATAGAGAAAACAATGCAAGACAGCCATGCATGGGTATAAAATTGGAAGATACATATTTAAGTTAATACAGAAAATAAGACACTAAAACATCACACATCAGAATTTCAACGCTTTGAAATGATGTCAAGAACATGAAGAGACACTTCCACCAATTTGAGTACTTGTAAATGACAAAAAATATATTGTTTGAACAGAATGAAAGATTTTTTAAATGGTGTGCGCTAGGGCTGGATTATTTATCAATATATCATTAAATATTGATATATTTTAATTATCGCAATAACAATATTGGAGTTATGACTCTAAGAATATAACCCAATACCAATACCTAGGCTTTTACTCTAACCCATACACCCCAAGAACCTTTTTTTTACCGACCGCGACTTCAAACACCGGAAAAAAGTGCCGAATATTCAAAACTATTAAAGAAATATCCTCCACTTTCAATGGTTTCCTTAGCGCCATCCATTCCCCGCTTCTTTCAAAGCACAGTATCCCCCTCCAATGATTATGTCTTTCGTTAATACTAACTATTTCAATATATCCCCAATTACATTCTCTACGTTCAATCGTTTCCTTAGCACCACCCATTCCCTGCTTCTTTCAAAGCACAGTATCCCCCTCCAGTGATTATCTGTCTTTCGTTAATACTAACTATTCCAATATATCCCCAATACATTGTCTATGTTCTTATGCTTCAATCGCAAATTTCATTCTCCGTAATGTTTCAATCGTTACTGAATAATGAATGCTTGCTATCATACACGTTTTAATTCTGCTACTGCTATTGGTTTAGACATATCAAGGCCTATCTAGATATGTCATAGCATTGATATATTCAATAACAAACATGGACAAATAAAATACGTGCTGATTACTTTGGACTGTTGGACTACGTACGTAGTATCACTTATTATACCTTAGCAGCTGAAAAGATCGCCTGTAAGACAACCAATCAGAGTCTGCCAATGGTAAAGTTTTTCTTTCTGCTTTTTTTCGTTACATTGGCAAAGCTTCTCTGTTCGTTCATTGGTTGCTTTTAAGCTGAGCTTTCTAGCTACAAACGTCTATGCTGTTCATTCATTTTATCTTTTCTGTAGTATTATCGGTAAAATAAATGTTTCCAGGGTGAATTTATTATATCCTGTTTTGAAATTTTAGTTTAAAATGTTCATTAATATGGTTTTTAATGTTTAATTAAAATTTTTTAATTTATATTTTTTAAAAAAGCAATTTTAATTAGTATAAAACTATTTTCAATTGCGATTTGAGGACTCGTATTTAAAAAAAAGATTTCAATCTTTCATTCATGTAGTGAAAGATATAAATACTGCGAAATTTGATTTATTTTTATTTATTAGCCCCCGATATGCTATTACTTTCGCGCAACAATTAAAGTGGCGTCCCTAAAAAGTACTACATTACATTAGCCAACGTAAAACGAAGCATATGTTTCATTGTACGGTTAAAGGGTCAGTTTACCTTTTCAACAACTTTGTTTATTTTTAAAAATATTGTTCAAATGGTGAACTCACTGCATTTCAATGTTCAAATAACAGTGAATTTTGAAAAAAAAAATTAACTGCATATTTAATTAAAAAATTAAAAAAGTTAAAAAAATGCAGTTTTAAAATTGCTACTACTTTTTTAAATATTGATATTTTTGCCCAATGTTTTATTTTAAGATTTTCAAATGTGTATTACATAATACTGCGCATGGATTTTCAGTTACATCTAATATTATATTTAATATAATTTTTTACTGATATACGTGTATATAGTGAAAAACGATCAAAACTAACACATCTTCATATACCTTTATTTAAAAAAAAAAAAAAAAAAAAAAAAAAAAAAAAAAATACTGAAGTCTAATTCCATGAGCAGTTTTATCACATATATAATAAAGAATATACAGAAAATTTTTTAAAATCTCTAACTCAAATACAAAAAATTCCTACGTTAAATCTATTTCAGTTTTGCCTTTGCTCTTATTTTAATAATATTAAAATACGCAACATCCTTAAGGATATTAATATTTTAATTTATTTTTCCTAATATACTCAGTAATTCATGAGGAAACAAATAGTTATAATATTATTAATGAATAATGTATAAAATAGGAAGGATGGGAGGAATGTACTACTTTTTGAAGAAAAACGCTATGCTAAGCAAACAATGGTATAAGTGCAAATAGATATCGAACATTGGTTCTTTTTTCTAAGATATTTCTATTTTGTATGAACACATGTGCATTTAAAGGATGCATGTGAGCAAATAAGTATGTACATTTAGGTATATACCTATTATATTAGGTATATAATAGGTAATACATTTATTCGTTGCTTTCTACATCTGTTTTTACACAAATTGCTGCGACCTATCTCTTATCTTTCGAAATTGGGCATTCTTTCTGTTTCTATAAACTTTGATGTATTTATCGCAATATATCAACAATATCGATATTAATTCATTGATATATTGCGATATTAAATTTCTGATATCGTGCAGCTCTAGTGCGCCCCCCCCCCCCCTCTCACACAATTAAGACTGATTCATATCTGTTTTCCATGGATATGATGGTATGAGGTTGTAGATAAGAGTTTAGGAAATTCTGTACCACTCTTCAAAAAATGCTATCTCAAAGTCCAGAGCAGTCAAATGAGGCATCACTCTCACTGCGAAGCATCGTTCTAATGTGCCCAGACATTCTCGATCAGATTTTAAGTGAGGAGAACATATTGGCCACTACATACACTGTATTGTTTCCATTTTAAACATATTCTCCACAAGTTGAAGTTATATTATGCCTTACCATGTATTAAAAGAAAGAAATCAACAATGGATGCAACAGAAAGGCAGGGCAAATTATATCTGAATATCTCGCCTGCATACCTTTGAGCTGTCAAAGTGCCATTTCATATGATATATAAACCCGTGCATATTTTCTCAGCAAATCATGATCGCTAAAATATGCTATGAAATTATGGAACTTTCCTTAAATAACTGACTATTAGTGTGAGTGGTTGTTGCACAAAGCATCACCTTATGGAGTTCAAGGCTGAAATTCCAGGATTAGTTTTAAAAAAAACTCAATTAGAATATTAAAATATAACTGGCTGCCAACTCATATCTTGGGGGAAACAGAGCCGTCCTTAGGGGTGTGCAACAGGTGCGGCCGCACAAGGCCTCGTGCCAAGAAAGGTCTCGTTCGGGAAAACAAAATTAATACAAAAAATCTAAATGTTTATTAATTTTGTTGAATTATTTATTCCATAATAAAATTTATATGTGTAAATATTCTTATTTATAAGATGCAAAATGTATTTACCAATAAAATTTTCGGTGCAAATTGTAGATGATCGAGAAAAAAATAGATAGTTTGTTGCTTATGTTCATTCTATAGGAATTGTTATATTCTAACCTAGAAAGCATTTACTGGTGAAAATTATGTCAAACTTAAAGCAAATTGTTTATTTTCATGGGTTGAATTATTTTTAAATGACACATGGATAATAGTATACGAAAAGGAAAGTTTTTGCTGCATGGTTAACAACAGACTTTTTTTTTAAAAATTTAATTTTCATTTTTAAGATTATTTGAAAAATTTATTTTATTTTTAACATAACTAATTGATTTTTTAAAAATTTTTTGTTGATTTTTCAAAAGAAACTAAGCAAAATTACAAATATTTTGATATAAATACATTAGCATTTAATGCATGGTTTTATGTATGAAAATTGTGCAATATTCAGCAGATCAGGGGCTGTGCATATATAATGTTATCATTTTAGGAGGGAGGGGGGGAGGGGAGGTCCTACACATGATATCGTTAGGGGGAGGGGGATTTGTCTTTTGATATCGTTATCATTTTTGATCCAATCAAAATTTTCTTTTTTCATTTGCAACTTCGTCTTTACATCAAATAGTATGATATATTTTTTTAATCTGCTATCTATTTTTATGAGAATACAGAATTCTCTTTACAGTTAAAATCTTTAAATGATTATAAAATTATTTAATTCATACCCCCAACGTTTGTCATTTCTATTCTTCTGTCATATGTGTATGCATATATAATACGCTGTTTGAGAAACCATACACAAAGTATGTTAGAAATGATACTTGTGTTTACTATTAAATAAAAGAAAAAGAATATTATCCACCTGTTTAGTTGATAAGAAGTTCTGTTTGACCCGACCCCCCCCCCCCCCCACCCGTGAAGGGGCAAGTGCAAGAAGACATTATTACTGTTGAATGCATTATGTAATAAAAAGCTGTTATCAAATTCTTTTAAATATCAACTGTTTCCTTTAAGTGTTATTTGATATAAATTTATTTCATATATAAAGAGAAATTTTATGGACTTCTTTTCATTTTGAATCAATAAAGTATGCGAAAAATAAAGGTAATCATATTTACATATCACTCCAAAGAAAAGAAAAAAAATTCCAAAAATCAAAATAATTTTTAGACACTGATAACGATATCATTACGGGGGGAGAGGGGGATTCGAGGGATGATAACATGTGATATTGTAAGGGGGGGGGGGGGTCCAAAATTACCAAAAAGTTAATAACGTTATATAAGTACAGCCCCTCATGTGCATTTGCATTTATAAAAAATGAACTTTAAAGCTTCTGCTGGTGAAAATGTTGTTATAAAAAAAAAAACTTAAATATTTTATTGCACTTGCAACAAACACAAAGTGGCATAACTTCCACAAGCTTTTTTTTTAATGTTCATAATTCCTTTTCCTCAGATTTCCCCCCCCCCCCCCCCCCCCCCCCCCCCGAAAAGAGTGACAAACAATGATATTTTAGTAAATAAAAAACACTTTTAATGCATATTTTACTAACTGAATCCATTTCTTAAAATAATATTTATTTTAAAGTAGCTATTAACCCTTTCAACATTAGCCCCAACATAAGTCGGGACTAACAACATTGTTTCTCAATACCTACTGTCGGTGAAGTGGTTAAGTATCTACATTTGCAGCCTTTTTTTTATCATCTTTTTAAAACAGAGCACATTATCATGTTTTTAGAGACCGTGAGATTTGAATAAAAGTTGGTGAGCATAGCTAATAGGAGGCAGAGCTATTATATAGTGACTATTATATAGTGTCCTGCATGGGTCGGGTTGTACCCTACCCGAACCTGAAAATTACATTTAAAATCAGCCTGCAACCCGACCTGAATTCACCAAAAAAAAACTATTGACCTCAACCTGACAAAATAATTTTCGGCAACCCAACATATTTTAACCCCAACCCAAACTACTTTAAACCGCAACCTGACCTGAACCCAAAATGAATGAAAAGTAAACCATGTTTTAATGTAATCATGAAAAGTAATCTACAATTATATCTCTAGTACCAATTTTATTTTTTATATAGAAAAATGAACATATTTGTGTTCTTTAATATACAAATATAGTAAAATCTCTGATTAGCAGACACCCCGGGTTCATTGAATAGAGTCCTGCATTGTGTCCGGTTGTCCCTAATTTATTGTTTACGGGTCAGGGTGACTAATTTTCTTTCTGCGGGTTGGATTCGCACTAGAATAATTCTTGTGGATCAGATTTAGTTTTTTTCTAAGTCGAGCTATTGGGAATTTCACAAAAAGTTTGAGCAGAAGTGTATTCCAGATGAAAATAAATCACAGTTCATACTCATTTTCCAAGAAAAAATCCTCTGGAATCCCCTGATGTATTTTCTGGGATGAATAATTTTTTCATGTCAACAATTAACGACATTTTTTAAAACCAGTATCATGACACCCCTCCCCCACTCAAAATAAAAATAAAATAAAAGCAAGGTAATCACAAAAATGAAGTTTATACATCACCTATATAAACAGAACTTTAAAGGAAAACATTAATTTGGGTACAACAGAATTGAAGTCTGCATGCCTTGTGGGGCTGTCCTTAAAAACTTGGTAGATTGCTGTAAGAATTTAATTTCCATTTTGTGATTTTATAACCTCTTTGAAAAGCATTATGAATAATATGAAGGCTACAAGTGCCACTATCAATTTAAAGATTTCCTTTATTTTTCTTCAGTTCCTCTTGAACAGTTTTCAAACCTCACGATGTTAGAAGGTGTGTCTAGTTTCTGAATGGATGTCGCCCAACGTTAGGAGGAGCACAGAATAAATATAACATACTTTATATTTAATCTGTAAGAAAGAGTGGCTAGTTTACAATTCTACAATATATATCACTATGTTAGAAGGTATGTCTTAGTTTGATTTCATTATGACATCATAAAGCATGCAAATAGCAGCGATTGCCCTCAACTTCACAGAGCAGACAATCTCATTGTCAGGTTTTCCCAGGTTTGGGGAATTTTTTACATTATCCCCTGAGATTCCCCTGATTTTTATGACCAAAATTTATCTCCTGAATCCCACAATCCCCTGATGAGTATGAACCCTGTAAATATATGGTATTTGAATATGAATGAGTATATATTCAATTTACTGCATGAGAAATAAAATGTATATAAGAAATGTAATTCATAGATTATTCTTTCTTTAAAGTACAGTTAAGAACCATTTTTTCTTCTCTCAGAATATGTAAAATATTACTTACCAACATTTTGTTTTTGAAGGACACAAAAATACATATATTGTATTTGTGATAGTTTATGCACACATACACATATTATGTGTATGCAGATTGTGTGATGCCCACTATTCAGAGGTAAAAGCATACAAATATATAAGTGCATTATGAATTGAAAAGTGTTTGCTAAATACAGGCATTCACTTTCCGGGAATGTCCATTATGGAGGTCTTATTGTACATAGATTTTTAACATGAAAAAATATTTTGGACATTCTTTTGAAAAGTCAGGTCAATCTGAACCCAACCAGCAAGAGTCAAAACCCAACCCGAAACAATGAAAATCAATCCGACCCACAGCACAAAAGTAGAAGTCAACCCAACCCGAATAAAGGAAACTGAAAATAATCGAAATTCAGACACGAATAACCCAACCCGATGCAGGACTCTAGGCATACCCCTAGACCCCCTAGTATATTAAAATAAAAAACATACTTTATTTTTGTTTTAAAATGTAAAAAAAGTTTTAATTCTGTTCACATTTCAAAAATTTCAATATTTATTAATCAAATGACTACATATTTTGCTTAAATTGTTTCAAGTGAAGACAAAATTAAAATTTTAAAACTATAGAAAAAGAAGAAAAAACCCTTTCACCTTTGGGGTCAGCAGGAAATACTGTGAACACCTATCGTTCGCAACACTGTCATAAATCAATTGATAAATCTTCCTTTCATTCACAGAATCCATGCCCTGAAAAAGTTAAAATGTTAAAGATTTTGTAATTATCTAAAAAGGACAGAAAAACTCACTATATACTTATATATACAACTAATAATCTTTTACGCACATTACCAAAGTAAAATTGAACATATCTTTGAGCATAAATACACAAAACTGAGAAAGAGTTTAATAAAGTTTTACATATTTCCAAATATATAATTAACAATTAAAATAAATTAATACATATATTTAAAATGGCAACTAGGAAATTATAGTGTAATCTAAGAATCTACTTCTAACCTACAATTACTACCAATCACAGGGAATAATTATCAAAAATTCACTGTTTAACTTTTGTTGAAATGCAGACTATGATTTTATAATAACTTTATCTGAAAGGAATAAATATATATAAATCATTAATTATTTTGATGATTTAATCTCAAAATGGACTAAATAAAATATATTTTATAGACAGACACATCAATCTGACATTTTTCCGTATTAGCAACTGTTGTAGTATATGGCGCCTTTTTTTTTTTTTTTTTTTTCCAAAACAGAATTCATCTTTTCTTGTCTGCAAAAGTCTAAACATAAGATTTAGTCTCATTCCATTTATTAGTTTCTACTCCAGATGCTCCTAAACAGAAAAAGTAACTTAATGGCCACATTGTAATTTCCAGTACTTTTGAAGAAGAATTTTAAAGGAGGATTGAAAAAAGCAATCCAAAATGTTGATTCTGAACGAATAATTACTTTTTGAAGCATGTTGCGTTTTAAAAAGTTTCTGTAATCAGCATAGACTAGAAATAGTTGCAAATAGTCTCCTGCTGCCTGACATGTTAGTTATAGCCTAGAGATCACTACCAATTATAGTTGCCAACTTTCTCCAATTTTCTGGAGCACAGTATCAATTTGACTCAAATCAAATAAACATGTTTTGAACCAAAAATTTATATTAATTAATAAAAAATATCCGAATTTTCTAATACGTATTTATCAAACAGCAATTTGTACTAAATAAATCAAATGTATTTGGCGCATATATTTACCTGTATTTATGCTGCATCAAGTGATGTAATATATAAACAAATTTGCTAGCCACGCTATTTTGATACCATGTAACGTCACATTAAAATTTGCTGGAGTGAATTTTTTTTTAAATATATCGTTTTAATATATGATGTAATTTTCACTGATAAATGCATTCCTAATGTAATAATTTATTTATTATAAAGTTTTTTCTCTTTTAAGATTCATGGGTAAATATATTATTTAATTTAAAAATGTTTGAGAATTGAACTTTGTAAATATGGTCTAATATTCACCATTAAAAGCTTTTCATGCGTAATAATTTAATTATTTTACGTACTTTAAATATGACGATACTTAATATTTGGGCATTCTTTCCCTTTTCTCTGTGGAGCATTCTACATATGATGTAATGATAACTTTTAAATATGTTTCGTGTGTAAAATTTTATTCTTTTAAAGTTTTCGTACTTTTTAAACATAAATATTTTGACGTAATTTTCTCTACTTTCTGCATTTAACACATGACCATTTAATTCTTATTTTAAAATTTTCTTTCCATTTTTAATAATTCCACTTTTCGATTTCAATTTGAAAATGATGTAAAGAAAACAAATCTAATTTTTATTTTTTCAAATTTTCCTGAAAAGCATAATTTAATCACAATATTGTTTCACTATCAATTGAAATAAAAAATAATTTCAATTTCAATTTGCAAATAGTGAAAAAGAAAATATCAAATAATCATGGAGTAATTGAGTTGCCATCAATAATGTAATATCAATAAAATTAGAAAAAAATTGATATCTCGAAAAGTAATTCAAATATTAAAATTCTAACACCAGTTTTGAATCCTGTGGATAAATACGGATATTTGGTGTTAATTCCACATTTTTCTTATTTTAGGAGAAATAGACATAAAACATAATCAGTCATTTCATAAAATTGTTTCACAAATTCGTCTCATTAGGATTTTTTTTCAATTCCTACTATTAGTTCACACTCTCCCTATATATATTCATTTATATATCTTGTTAAAATTTTCAATCGTTAATAAAATACTTATTATTCATCCTATCAATTGAAATAAATTTTTTTAAACTTATACTGGATGACAATTGATGTTAATACAGATTTTTCAAATATTAATTCCTTAATTAAATTTTAATTAATCAATTTTAGTTTTATATGGGAGACAAAATGGCAACAAATAGGGGGACCCTGTTCTGTCACCAACTTGGTGACCAAAATGAGTTGCCAAATGTGACGCCAACTTGGCGATATCTCTAATATTTCACCAAATTCCCACAGACTTCCATTGTAAACCTACTAGCTTATAGAAAATCAACAAATTGAGATATTTTAATGCAACAAAAACTATCTTTGATGACCTAAGTAGGAATTCCCTTTAAAAACAAAATTTTTATATTACTTGTTATATATATAGGTTAGATATGTATATACATTATATGGCCATTAATGATCAGACACTTTCAATTTTAGACATTTTGTCGAATATTTAAAGACGTATTTATCGGATTTTTCTTTCGAGGGACAGTGGGGGGGGGGGGGGGACTCTCTCCCCAAGAAATGCTTGCAATTGGCAAATTTGTTTAAAACTTTAATAAAAACTATATTACACTTTCTATCAGGTTGTAACGAAAGTTTCTCGCCACAGCTAATATGGCCTGCGCAAACGGTTTGCATTGACGTGTTTGCTCACATTTTATCAAAAGATTTTTGGCATTTGAAAGAAAGAGACTTGCATTATAACACTGTGTTGTAAAATTTGTAAAAAAAATTATCATTATCATTAATTACAAGGTGTCTGAAATGGAATTATCACGCTACCAGATTAGAACCATCATTTACTTCCAGTTCTGTTGCAAAATGTTAGCTACAGAATGTAACCGAATAAAGTGCACAGCTTTAGATACTAGTGTTGTATCATATGACACTGTAAAGGTTTGGCAGAATGGTGGTTATATATAAAATTACAGTTAATTATATATATTATAATTAGTGTTATGTAATGGGGATTTGGCAGAAACTTTCATTACAACCTAATATTTCTGATAGGCTTTCTGACTTGGCAATTTAAGGTCCTCTCTCCCACCAATAAAAAGTCTTAGCGATGGCTCTGATAGCAACTTTATCCAAGTTATAAAATAAATCTCTTTCTAGATTCATGAAAAGAAGATTAGATACAAGGTCCTGGCTTAGAGTAGATCTAAGTCAATTCTGCACTATTTTAAGTTGATAAACACCCTCTCACTGGTCACTAGCGTAAAAGGTATGGTTAGAACAAACTTGTAAGCTACATGCAGGTTGGTAAACATTCCAGATTGTGAGAGTTCAAAAACCACAGAAAAGGCACATGATAAACAACGAATTTTTTTTTTTTTTTTTTTTTCTGATCAAAGCAGTATCCATTAAAATTTCTGTCTTCTTCAAATTCAGATTCTATACAGATATATATTCACAGATTTCTTCAGTTCCATTCAGATTATCTTGTTTTCTGTTAGTTTTTTCCCCCATTATAAATCTTACATACTGCTCTGCAAACTATTTCAGCTCTATCAATAACTGATTTCTTTCAACTTTACAAAGTCTAGAAATGCTACAAATGACTTCCGTAAGAAAACTATCAAGAATTACGATTTCATTAAATTTCTTTTGGTCTAATCAGAAAAAATCTTCTAAAATTTCTTTATTATTAAATCTTTCTTTGATACTTGTCCTGGTAGAATCTAAAACACTGAGAAAGACCAATTTACAGTTTTGAGCAGTTGCGATTCCAGGAGCTTCGTCAATTGATTTTTCATCAGGCATTACCTTTCTCTTTGAAGTTCTTTTTCCCCTTGAAATCTACTTCTACATCAATACTTTTATTTTTTAATGTGCTATTAACTTGCATAATGCAGTAAACTTTGTGTAAGATGGAAATCTGTCTAACCTGGAAAGATTTTCAAGTCCCTGCGAATCCATAGACATAGAGTAAAATTTGTCTAAGGTGGAATATTGTCTACTGTGTAAAATTTCCTCGATCCCGATCGATTCCCTCGGTCATGCTTTAGACAGAGTTTACTGTATATTGTTTTTAAATACAGAGCCTAGTCAATGGTTTTACTTTGTAAATATGAGATGTAACAAGAAATAAATCTAGTAAAACATTAGACATATACAGGTCTCAAAATTCAAATTTCTTGCCATGAATTTAAATTTGAAGTCCTTCTTAAATGGTAATAAATTTGAATGGTTTCTCTGTGTTTATACTTTCGTCCCTTTTTAAAAATCCCTCATTGATAATCAAAGAAAGAGCTTTATGTTTGCTCCACCACCTTTTGTCTCCAATTTTTTCAACCTGTACAGTTTTTTATGTGCAATTTTGTTTCCTTCTACCATACAGCCTTTTTTTGTAAGACGAGCTTAGAAAAAGAGCAGATTCTTCCAACAATCCAAATAAGTTTCCTCCTTGGAGCAACGTTAGTGCTGAATCAGCTGTTACCAAGTTCTACGTGTCCATACAGTGAGTGCAAATAAAATTTCCGTTTTCCTTTTTGAAATGAGCTTGTAGACTGTTATGTCTACATCTCACATGTCTACAATAGATTATGTAGACCATCTTCGTCCGCAGCCCTTTAATTCTTCTACTCTAGTCCGACTCTATTGCGGAAGCAAGATTCTTACGTCCCGAATGAAGGACTCTCTAGCAAAAGCGAGATTGAAAAAAAAAATAAATAATCAAAAATTGAAACCGGACAAATTTAAAAGGGAAATTACACAAATTAAAGACACCGAAATGCGGGAAGGGTTGGGCTCGGGGCGATGAAGCTACCGAACGAGTCCTAGCTACTTCGAGCCCATTATTAGTCTCGGTCGGCGGTTGGGGTCTACATGTCTACACAAGTCTTTCATATTGTTAACTCTGTAAAATAAACAAGAAATAATTTTTGATGCTGCAATGCCACACTTAGCTAATTCTAATTTTATAAATATCATAATTTGCAACGAACATGACCAGTTCGAGAAAATTACCATGATTGTCTGTAGAGTCAAACATATAATATCTTTCTGCTTTATTCCTTCTGTACGTAATGCTTGTTTTCTAATAAACAAAACTATATCAAATAAACACTGAACAATCAATCTTCTGGACTGAATTTTTCTTTCTCGTCTTTTGGTTTGATTGCTAGTCAGGAAATTTGAAATATCGTGATCTTTTTGGCTTTGAAAGCTGTGAGTCGACGATAAGGAGTCTTCATGACTCTCAACTGATTTATAAATATGCTTAGGAGAATAGTCATACACGGTAATAAATGTAGAATCTCTATGATCTTTACCCCCAAAAGCCATACATCGGAGCAATACACTCTGAAGTGTCGAATCGAATATGTTAATCATTTTCGATGAACTTTATCACCATTCGATAAATGTTGGTAATAAAGTTTTGTTGAGACAAATGGCAATTTAGCTCCCTTTCCTTCACTAACTCGAATATGGGTTCTTCTCCATAAAAGTTTTTTTAATTCCAATGGGACAATTTCGTAGGGGCAGATGAAACATCTAAGCTGTTGCATAGCAGCCCTCTGAGCAGCAACAGGCGTCTCCTGGTGGTTTTTTCATCATCATTTTCTGTGTCAGAGCTGGTATTAGTTTTTTATGAATCACTGCCGAGAGAAGCCAAAGTTACTGATTAACGATCTGAAAGTGGCTTATTGCATGTTTCTTTCCTCTCATATCCACAAAACGGAGTGCCATGAGTAGACTGAATATAAGGAGGTGAAATTTGATCTTCAGCTTCTAAAAATAAATGTAATCACTCTAGCTGCGATTGTACGATGTGTTGTAACTAATTCTTAAAAGTAATACAGTACGATATATGTATGCTATTTGAATTTTAATTATGATTTGCAATCTCACTTATCGACCAATTTGGCTTTCAGAAACAATGACATTTTACTTATTTTTAATTTTCTTTCTTTACTATATAACATCAAAAGTTTTGTGATACAAAAAAATTTTCAAATCGTAGAAAAAATCATAAGTAGCTTACATAAATAAACAACAGGTAAATGGAAAAATAAACAATCCAACTTAGCAGCTCCAACAGAATGGCCTTTTAACAAGTGTTTTTTTCATTTATAGGTAATAAAAACACAAGATATTAAAATGCTAGATAAAATAGCTTTACACATTCCACCTAAATAATAATATTAATAATAATTTCTGCATAAAAGTAGTTGTAACTGGCTTGAGTACTTCTTTCAATAGCTATAGTTTTAGATCAATTAAAAGCAATAGTTAATATGAAATCATACTGCATGTGCTAAGCTTAAACTACACTACTATAGTAGTCATTAGCTAGCGTGCAACCACTAGCGGCCCCCTTAATACACCAAGGCTACAATTTATATGAACATTATAAAAAACTACCATGACACTTTGTTAACACAAGGCAGCAATGCAAAACATATTTAAAGCAACATTGTAAAAAAAAACACAAAATGTATTTTACAACATGAATTTCAAGTAAATTGGGCAACCTATGTCAAGTAAATTGGGCAACCTAAGTAAAAGTTATTTCAATTATGTGGTCGGCCCAGCCCTGTCCTATCCTGCCTTAATTTTAAATAAAATGGAATATACTAGCCTCGTGCATAATGGAAATATACTATCCTCGCGAATGTGGACGTTATATAATTGGAGAATCAAAAATCATTCTATTTTGTGATCAACGCTTCAACCTGCATATTTTGACTGTCAAAATGTACATTGTTTTATAATAAACACTCGCCGGATTTACTTCTGGAATTCGTGGATTTTATATTCAACAAAATATTTTGATTCTAGAAAATGGACCCTCCAAGGTATGTGAACTTTCCTTTGAAATCAGATGCTCTCCTCAAATGAGTAATAAGCATTCAAGATTTTAAATGGAAAAACATTTAGAACTGGTTAGAGTATATGGAATTTCTTCAACCATTATTTTATTAAAAAGGATTAAGGTAGTGAAAGTGTATCTTCTGTAAAATGTTAATGGTTAAACATGAAAATTACATAACATGTTCTTATATAGACCATAGTCATCCTTTTATTTTGTATATGTGAGGTTTTGTGCTCAATACTTCCACTAAAATAATTAAAATAACGCATACTGAAATATTAATAAAAATAATTGATTGGTTAAATATGTGTCCTTTGTTTATTGTAAGTTACATACAATATTTTACAATGAATACTTAGGTATTTGTGCCCTTGATTTAAAGATAAACATTTCAAATATCTCAATTAGATGTATACTGCACAGTTCGGGTGAGTACTGCTTTAATTATTATTTGTTATCCATCATGCATTTTTCCTTTTATTGCAATGTACTTCTATTTTACCACTTTGATCACGAGCCTCTTCTTTAAAATCAATTTACATTAAATAATTCTCTCTTTAAAACCATTAAACTCTATATCCTTTTTTTAAATTTTTTTTTTTATATTTAACAATTTGATATGAAATATTCATTTTATTGACATGCAAGCAAAAATTGTTAAAATGAAGAACAAAGTACTATTTCAACAGAAAGTTTTTATTTGTTTATATTAATTTGAGATAGCTGGTACAAAAATAATATTTAGAAACAAAGTGTAATCGATGTATGTATATGGAAGTTCTAAAATCTACTGTCTTGTTTGATCGACTCTTGAGATAAAGGACTGCCAAATGAATTTTACCTGAAGTTATTTCATAATATATACACATTTGAATGTAACGCATCTCTCAAATATAATTTTTTTATCAATCTTTCTAAAAATGTAAAATTTATGCAGTTTTATCCGAAAAAATAATTTTGATTAAAAATGGCTGCCAGGCATATGAAAAGTGAAATGTTGATAACAGTCACGTGATTTGGTCTTTTATTATACTTATTTTAAGGACAAAAACAAAATATAGGCAAGAAACAGAAACACGGGTTTGGCGGCTCAAAATGCAGAGTATGTGGCTTGTGAGCTAATGAACTAATTCAACTTACCTTACCTGTATTTAATGTATCACTATTGTTCCACAAAGACTGACTTTGCGACTGAAAAGTGGAACTAGTTAAACAAGTATTAAAACTGTTGCAACTTTTTATAATGTATAAAGATTTTATCTTCTTTTCCTCCCTTTTTGTAACACCACTTTGGTACACACTTTCATGTTGACATCAGTGTTGAATCCAGACCTTTACCTCCGGGGGGGAAATTTTGATCCCTGGGGGGGACACTAGTATTCCAACATGAAATTTTCTCTGATTTCATTAATATACCAAAACCTGCTAAAGCGGAATCTCCGAGGATCAGAAAAAGTTTCTGTCTTAACAAGTATCCCTCCAGTCGGGATTTTGAAAATCTTCTGTTTCCATAGATTATGCTATATATAAGTTTCTATTTTTTAATTTCAAATTGAAATTTTAAAAAACTTTTAAAAATTCTATTTAATTTAAGATACTCTTGTACTTTATTGTGCCCAAACCATTATTGAAAAGATAAAAAATAAGTGTGGCATTCTTAGGTTACTGTCACTCCACTTCTAAATATAACTTATATAAGTTATGGTCATTTGTTTTTTATTTAATCTCATTATATCCTACAGTTTAACTTGCCATACAGGATTTGAATATCCCATTTCATAAAAGTTTTGAATCAACATTGCTACAATTTACCTCTGAAATATTTCTATTAATATACAGTTATTCACGAAACAGCACCGAAAAATGGCAATAAATCACAATTA
Organism: Maratus speciosus; assembly: GCA_963932465.1. Classification (NCBI taxonomy): domain Eukaryota; kingdom Metazoa; phylum Arthropoda; class Arachnida; order Araneae; family Salticidae; genus Maratus; species Maratus speciosus. Next base: position 339,327,104 of record OZ010788.1, read on the forward strand.
AATAATAAACTTCGTTACAAGAATAACAAACAGAGTTTACAAATAATACAATAACAAATTTTTATTATTTGATATTTACTTATTATTTAATAATGATGCTTTCAGACACAGACGCGGACAGTATTAAATGGAATAGGGAGATTTTTCTCCCTTTTTTCGTGGGGGGAGAATATAGTTGGGCAACGCCCTACTATGTTAAAACCTTTTACTGTAGATGAAAATTATATTTTTTTTCCTCTTAATTTTTTAATTATTTTGTAACGTCCGCAATATTTTCAAACTTATGAAAGATAAAAGTTATGTAACATTTCAAAATCTAAAATTGAAACCCCATTTGTATACTTCTATCTGCGTCTATGTTTAAGTATAACTTCTTAATATTAATGAAAACAAATCTTCCGTAACATTCATGTCCACTAAAGAAATAGAGATTTCACTCTTTTTTTAAATACTTTAATTTTATAAAATATTAATAGCAATTTAAATAAATAATACCATATAATGTGTATGTACTAAATAGTAATTATAATATTCTATATGTAAAACCATCAAATCTACCTTGTGTATAAAACTAATCCTTACTTCTTATAAAGCACAGTTTTTGATAAATCGCATAAGTTCAGTATTAAATTTGTAATTGCTCACCTTTAAACTAAGCGAATGCGTCTTGGTTTCGAAGATGCATAATGTGTGATCACTGCATCGATGAATTCATCTGTTGGCTCCTCATCACCTTCGATAGATACTTTAATACACGATTGTAAAGTATCCTGCCCCATGCGATTTCTGAGTTTTGTCATAATTCTATTCATTGTGCTAAATGACCTTTCTACACTCGCTGTTGAAATTGGTACACACAATACACACTCGGCAAGTTTTTTCAAAACTTCGTATCCAATATCAGCTTTTAAAATGAAAGAAGCGACATCTGTACTGGTATCATCTAAATTACTGTGTGCAACGTACTTAAAAGAACGGAGATCTGCCACTGCTGCATCCTCTTCCTGAATTCCAAAAAGATGGCACAGCTCCTTACACTGCTTTTCATTTATTTTTACAAATTCTCCAAAGCTTCGAAAAAATGCACATAGTTCTATTAAGCGCAGTGCTTTATCATTAAATCTTTCTTTAACTTGATGAATCATTTTTTCTATAAAAGTTTTTGCACTTTTTAAGCAATTTTTTTTCGTGTCATTAAAATTTATGCTCTTAATTTCTGATGCATCACTCTCGAGACCTTTAATTTTAATGTGCAATTCGTTATTATCATTGTCAGTATCACAAAAGTTGGCAATTTCTTGCAAGTGATCAACTGTCCCAGAAACAAGTTGAGGAAGAAATGAAATGCTAAGAGTTTTCTTTTGAAGAATTTTGCTTAAATTCGATACAGCATTAAGTGTTTCGTCCATAACGACTAAACTGATTATAAAACTAATATTAATCATTTCCAAGAGAATACCACCAGCTAAACTTGCTAAATCAGCACCATCCTTGTGTATGTGTTCGCATGCAATCATAATCGATTTAAAGGATAAAAATACAGCATGAACAGTACGGTAATTGCTAAGCCAGCGTATATCCGTTGCCTCAGGTATGATTTGAACGGGTTCTTCTAAAGCTTTCTGTATTTCGTGCAAAATTTTTCCTCTCTTAGGAGAACTATGAAAAAGTTTATAAATATCTTTAACTGTGTGAAAAAATCGTTTAATCATTATAGTCTTGTTTCTTGAATTAGTGACAGCTAATGATAGAATATGGGATCTGCAATGAATGTAAGGCACTTCGCATTGTTTAGATTCTGAAATACGAGCACGAACACCAGTTATACTACCACTAAAGTTCGCTGCACCATCAAAAGAACATGAAACCAATTTATCATATGACATATTTCTTTTTTTTAAAGCATCATCTATAGCTAAAAATATTGATTCAGCATCAGTTCTTTCTAAGTATATTATGCACAAAAATCTTTCTCTTACTTCGCAAACTGGATCATGGACGACGTGCCGCACCATTAGTGATAATTCACTTTGATTGTTTATGTTCGTCGACTCATCTCCCATTATAGAATAATACTTACCATTAAGTATTTTGTCATCTGCTTTGTCTAAGATTGTGCCTATTGAGCTTAATATTTCAGAAGCAGTTGATTTACTTATGTAAGTCGATCTTTCACTTTGAGACTTAACCCAGTCGCGAAGAGTTTCATTTTCTCTCATTAAAATTCTTTGAACTAAGGGTTCATATTATGTAGTATGGGGTATCTCCTCTTTAGCTAAAAAATACACACTCCTAATTAATGAAGATAAAGCTTGTCTATTTTTATCCCTTTCGTCTTCGCTGTATTGAATTATTTGTGTGTGTATAGGAGCATTTAAATTCTGTAATCTTTCATTTTCCATAAAAACAGATTTGCAATGTTTGTCTGATTTTGAGTGTTTTTCAAGTTTTCCTGTACTGCCAGTTGCTTTCCTAAAATTTGTGAAGGGCACTGATATGAATACTCCACTTGTTTTTTGGAATACCTCTACATCATTTTTTAAATGCTTTTCACAGAGCTTGCAAAATGCACCACCACGAGTTCGATCAAAATACAGCCATTCATATTTATCTTCCCACTGTTTTTGATATTTGAACTTGCGTCCAACATTTTTATCTTCCGGTTGAGGTTGTCCACTAACAGTACTACACGAAGGTATCGAGGGTGGAACTATCGCATTGCAGGTTTCGCTTTCATTCAAAGTTAGTTGAGAGTTATTATTTTGATTTTCAACAGATGACTGTACTAAAGGTTCTTCACTACGTCTTCTTTTTTTAATTTGAATATAAGAAGATAATTTCGACTGTTTTGACATAATTCAATATCAAAAATAATTCCTATCTAATATTCAATTTAAGCTGTAATTTTTATCTGTAACAATCAAGACAGAAAAGCGCAATAGATTAACCAGACACAGTGTCGTCTAGAACTAGCGTCACCTAATTGCTTATTGGTAGTCTTTGAAAATGAAATTTCCCTAGCATTCTACAATAAAATAAGAAAAATAAAATATTTTATGTTAGCGAACAAGTAAATACCGGATGTAATTTATAAAGTTTGCATAGAAATATTTAGACATTTTCAGTAACTAAATCTTTTTAAAACTATTAAGTATGAAAACATTTCTGTGCCTTTAATTCAGTTGTCCATACCCGCTCAAAATATATTATAATAATGTTTTTGACAGCATAATCAATTTATCATTCGATAAATGAATTTGGTTTTTCCAAGAGAAAATTACAATTAGATAAAGCAGTTATTTGTGTAATACGGGATAAACAAATGGACTATTACTGAAAGGATTAACTTTCAAGATATTTTATGAGTGAACGGAATAATACCAATATATCATATTTTAATTAAGAAACGCACAAATTTAGAATTTCACAATAAGGAAGTAATAATATTTATTTTATGAGCTAGTACTTTGTAACAGAAAAAGTTTTATTTATGATACATGAAATTAATATTATAACCTCAAAATATAATGAATAAATATTTCACTGGATAGGAAAAGCTTATTTAGATAAATTATTAGCGTGATATGATACATTCAATGAATTATTATGTTTATTGTTAAGATTGAATAAGGGATATTAAGCGAAAAAATACATTTTGTGGTATAGTTTAAATACATTTTAGAGAAATTGAGAGTCTAATTAAAAATATCTAAATAATTTAATAACTGATGCAATTAGAGTAAGTAAGCCAAAAATATGTGATTTGACATCACACCTGTCAATAATGGAATCTTCTCCTAACCAGAAAATTTTTACGGTCCCAATGAAAGCAATTGTAGTATATTAAACCGCAAATATAAAATTGAAAGGGGTGGAAGAAAAATTCCGTTACAGACACATTTCCGTCTTAGAAAGTATCACGCAGTGCACTATTTTTGCTTGAACCGTATTTTTTTTTTGTTGTTGTTGTTTAAGAGAGGATTCCGCATTCCGCTATAGACAGGTTCTGTTTCCCAGACTTTACCACATTTAATTTTTTCGAAAATGTTAATGAAATAAATTTATACCAGTTACTTTATAATTTTACAAAAAAAAAAAAAAAAAAAAGAAATTGGAATTAGTATTTAACAAGAATTTCTTACAGTTTAATCTCGTATATGGCACCAAAATTAAAATTTAAGTTTTACTACCGGCATGCTTTAAATAAATATTATGCAAGTATTAGCGGTATGCTAATTAATAATTATGTAATTTGTTTCTTCTTCTTCTTCTTTAAAATCTTATAACTGCTATTGTACACAAAAATATGACAAGCGCCTATTGTGCAAAAAGTTAGCTGAAAGGTTAAATATTAATAAACAGAATAAACATTAATTTCGTAATTTTTTTTTTAATTTGTACGATTTTTCGAATAGCTTGTAAGACTTACTTATACAAAGCTGTTATATGTCATAAAAACTGAACCTATCTGTAACGGAATAATACCTTAGAAGGAACATTTCCTTGTAATTGACGACAAAAATGCTATGCAAGTATATCTGTTAAGACAGAATTTTTTAACGGTATCTTACGATTCCATCTTAACAGGTTTTTCGGGAGAATTCGAAGGAAAATATCACGACTAGGAAAAATAAGGAGAAAGTCAAAAATGTCCTCCGGGGGGGACATTTTTGAATCCCGGGGGGGACATTCCCCCCCGGGCCACCCCCTGAAATCAACACTGGTTGACATAACTGTGGCACACTGCACTAACTGCAATCATACTACGAGACTGACTGTGAGTTAGAGGTGAGACGGGCTCAGCCCAAGTCCAAAAGCCCGAGCCCGAATCAGGCTCGACTTTTATACCAGTCTTCGGGTTCAGGCTGGTTCTGTATGAAATTGACAATTTTAATTATTCTTGTATAGAAAAAATGAAAATAACTTTTTTTTACCCTTAAAAATTACTTATTACATTTCAAATCTTTTAATGCTATTTTGATCAAAATAAAGGGGAAACATAAATCGTATTTTTATTTTGTAGTAATAGAATGCTATTTTAAAAGAAAATATGTGATATTTACAGATTCATTTCTGTCATTGATGGCGACGAACTATTAATATGGCGCCATTAGGATATTTTTAAATTGAAACTTTAATTTGTTATTTTTTTTTTAGAGATCTAACGCAAAATGAATACTTTCTTTTGTTTTCAGTCAACCAGCATTAGCTTAAGGTTTGCACATTTTTAGTTTTCTATTACGTGCGAGTTATAATAGCTCTTTATATTGAAAATAATGTTAATGGATTGTATGCATTTGCAACTTAAACTCTGCTCATGCTGCGGCTCTGCTCTTCATATTCACATTAACATTTTTTTAAAGGAGTAATTTATAGGAAATAGAAAAACGTTGCTCAATTCTTCATCATATAAATAGTAATTTCTGCAAATTTCATTCATTTATTCATTAAACTCACTTTGTTTATGTATACATCAGATTTGCTTGTTGGAGGAGAAAAATATAAGAACCCTTTTAGGGAAGTATATTTTTATTTGATACTAAACTTTTGATAAGATTGAATGTAAATTTCATAAAATTAATTAATTGTGTACTAGAAATTAATAATTATTTTAATCTAAGAAGTTGTTAAAGAAATAATATATTTCATTTAGAACAACTTTTAAATATTATGCAATTTTCTTCTTTTTTGGGGGGGAGGGGGGGGGATGCATACTTTTGGTATCGGGGTCGAGCTCTGATGACAGAATTCCGATTGAGGTGGGCCCAGTCTCCGAAAAGTGAGCCAGAACTCATCTCTAACGTGAGTGAGCCTAAGAGTACTTACTGCACATAAGTGCGATGAGTCAGCCAGCAACCGTCTTCCGTCCAGTTAGCGACGCGATACACCATCACCACTGGCCCCACTAAGTAGGCTACCATAAACAAAAAAGAACTGGCAACTGCTTAAAATTAATTGTAAATGCTTAAGATTACTCTCATAGTCAAATTACTCTCATATAACAAATTATAAAGTAGTATATTCATTTGAAGTATGCTTCTGGGACACCCTTGGCCCGGGGGCCCTCAGCAATTGCCAACCTGGCAGTGTCTTTTCCTGCCATTTAATGAGCATTCTCTTTGGCATTTTCTTCTAAAAGAGGCCAGCATCATAGTTGAAGACTTGTTGGGGGATGAATCCTTCAGCCTCTATGTAATCTTTGAATTTGGACACAAATTTGTCAGCCCCAGAATTGTCCGTACTTGCACCTTTGCCATGCCTAGTAACAATGAGTATGCCAGAGTGCCTCTTGAATTTTTCAAACCAGCCTCTGCAGGCCTTAGAATCACTAAGACTAGCACATGTCCAAGGCATTTTCTAAATGAGATCGGAATAAAATAGCCTGGTCTTTTCACATATGATGGCCTCCGAAGCAGAATTGCCATCTAACTGTTTTTGATTCATTCTAATTAATAATAACTGTTCGACATCTTCAATTGTTTGCGATCTCTGTTTTGTTGCACACATTCATGCCTTTTGCTACATTAGCCTCCTTTATTGCTTCCTTTTCCGCCACAATGGAACTTATTGTGGATGGCGATTTCCCATACATCAGTGGTGTAGTTGAGGAGGGACGTCGTTGCCTCACCTTTTGATTTTATCTCAAGTGCCACCTTACTTTTATTTTCTAGGGGGATGCTAGGTATGTGGGAGGATGCAGACTTTCCAAACTTACTAATTTTTTATAAAGATGAGCACACCAATAAATTAACAATTTCAGAAATAACATATCGATTTTTAATGCTTTTCAACAAAGTTGAAAATTGTTAAAAAAGGAAGTTGGTGTTGAATCGCTTGTTTGTCTCCTTCTGTCCGCATTTAATTTTCAGGGTAATTCTCAAACATTAAAGATTTATCAGAAATTCATAGTCATTTTCCCCTATGTCATGATTACAATATTGTCCTTAAACTATACGTGCCCGTTAGGTAAAAATACAATATTTTCCAATGTTCTCAGTTAATAACAATAATTCTACGACTTATACTGAAATAAATAATGCAAAACAAATTCTAACAAAAAAATCTCATTACGTGAAAAGGTTCTCAATTTTTTAATTCTAATGCAGGAATTTTAATTAATAATTAAAATTAAAATTTTAATTTTAAAATTTTAATTGAATTTTTAATTATTTTTCTCTGCAATTCAAAAAGGAAAGGAAATGTAGATTCAAAATCAAGTTTTTCCTATTGGTGATCCATTTACATACCCTAATGTTCCAGACTATGAGCGTCCCCCCCCCCCCCCACACACACACATACTTTCTTTCCCAAGACTACACCACTGCCCTACATGCAGCCGACTTCAGCAATTTTAATGCCTCGCTCGTATTTTTTAACAATTTCCGTCTTTAACTCAATCATATTCCTTCTTTAAAGGGCTGCTAGCTCTGAAAATTTTCTTTGGTCCTGTGATGGAGCACTCACAATCAATAAAAAAAGCACAAATATACACCGGAAATAAACAAAATTGTTTGACCAGATGTGCAAGGTGGTGCACACACGACAAGAAACAATGCCACACTGAACAAACGAACACGTGGGTCACCCCCTTTGTTTACAGAAAATGCAGTGAGTTCCTGTGGGTATTCTGAGGCAACCGACGAAATCTGAGACAAATTTTTCAAGGAAAAAATTATCGTAAACCAAAACTGAAGATAACCGAAGTCAACGAAAACAGAGGTATTACTGTATTAAAACTTTTTATGTGTTCCTATAAAAAACTATGCACAATACAATGACTATTTTTGAAACAAAATTCAGTAAAGCCTCAATATAACATGCCGTTACATTGTTCATTTGGTTAAATCACTCTCTTTTTTGTATGTGTCTACCCTAAAAAAAAAAAAAAAAACCTTAATTTTAACCTTAATCCCCGTCATTAAATCCCAGAGACACCTATGCATACATTTCACAATGGGCAAAACTGAAGGCATGATTTATGGGTTAAGTAATTTAATCTAATGTCAATCTAAGTATCATTAACTTTAATCAGAAAATTATAATATGTATATAAACTGATATTTTGTGCAAGATAATCTACAAGTAAATACAAAGCACTTATTTATGAGCTATCACCTTTGTTAATTACCTCAGTTATATCACATCTTGTTTTTTTTTCTTGTCTCCCAGAAGGCACAAAATAATTATATGTATTATTTCTGTAGTCAACATCCCTTTTTCCATACATTTACAAAACACACAATAATGAATGAGGTATCATTTGAAAGGTATTTTAAATGGCTTCTGACATAGTACAGTCACATTTCGTTAAAACATGTTTTTTTGTATTACAGTATGGAACCAGTTATCCGGAAACCAGTTATCCAGAAAACCAGTTATCCGGAATGATATTTCCCAATCATTGATTTTGGAATCTTCTCACAAAAAAGTGCCATACAGTTCCAGTTTGACATGAACATTGCTTAAAACAATGCAATATGCATTAGTATAACTTGATACCAACATCTAGTATTTGAAATAAAGGCATTTAGTTAGATATTTGACACTTTTATTTTTATATAAAGGAAATATATGGATTTTTGTTTCCAAGATATTCCCATAAATTGTCTTGTTTCAAACTCCAATTAACTTTTGATCTTGTTTGGATCTGAATCTTAATTTGTGTAATCTAGAAATCAGAATCAATGCCACATATATTCTACCAATTTAATCAAATGGATGTTGCTTTAATGCCCAACTAGTTATCCAGAAAAACCAGTTATTCGGAACACACATGAACCTAAGCATTCCGGATAAGTGATTCTGTACTGTAAATGTTCAGTTAATTAAAAATTAAATCAGTATTGTTGTCATAAATGAAATGAAAGGTATTTCTCAAATCAATGTTGTCACAAAAATACAATACTAAAATAATATCATGCTTGGCAATAATTATAAAAAAAAAAAATAAATAGTACAAAAAAGATAAAGTATGAATGTCACCACACAGATTTATTTTATATTCATGATTAAAAAGCAAAATTGAAGTTGAAATATTTAGAAGGAAAAGACACCATCAATCAATCGAAGCAGTGGTATTTCATGTGTAGTTTAAAAGGTATGCTTTGTTAGATTAGATTAAATTGTATTTTATGTGTATTTAATTTATTTTTCTTCATCCCATGATTTGCTCTGACATTATTCTCTAATGCAGTCAAAATACGATTGTTATTCTTTTTTTTCCTTGCATGTGTCTTTTGCTATCTTTAATCAGTTTTTACTGCAACTTTAATGTAATAAATGAGATGATATTCTGGCTTGACATTACTTCATTGAAAGAAATGGTTTGATGTAAGTAATTTTTCTGTGAAATCTCTCAGTAGCAGAAACAATTTTCATTTAGAAATACAGTAGAACCTCGATTATCCGAAGTAATTGGGACCGACCCTCTTTCGGAAAATCAAAATTTTCAGATAATCAAGAATACTTCAATTTTAAGATTAAGGAGAAATATGTGCACTATTTCTTATTATGGTAACAATTGCTTAATAATTAAATTTAAAAAATCAAAAAACCCGACTGCGTAAAAAGCGAACTAATTAATTATTTCTCATCAATGTGAAACTATTTTTTATATTACTTATCTATTTTTTTTTATTTACTTGTATTGATGACTTTTAAGTTGTGTTTAATTGTTAGTTCCTATCTATAAACACTGTTTTGATGAGGCCTATAGATGTTTATGAAGGTTAGAGTTGCAGTAAAGCTAGATATCCTACCTACGCAACTTCCAGGTTGTGTAATATTTAAATGGAGCTTCTGACTATAAAATAGTCAATCAAACATAGTTTTCTTTTTGAAAGACCTATCCAATGATATGCCATTCAGTAGGGTACGTAATTTTTTTTTTGTCTCAACTGCCATTTTGTATTTCACGGTCACCATTTTGAATTTATAAAAACAAAACCTAGCCTATAACCATCGTATGGTTAAGACGAATCGGTACGGTTAGTACGATAGAGACCTCATTCATTAAAATACATCCAGCCGTTGGGATGTTTCGAGGGTATAAAGAAATCCACATACCCAGATACGCGTGAAACACATAACCCTTCTTGGCAGTCGGGTAAAAATAAAGCAAAAGCAAAATAGAAGCAGGAATAAATTACCTGAATTTTAATTTTGAAACTAAGTACAACTTTTACATATTTCACAATTTTTTGAAACAATGTTTTGTTTGTCGCAGTTTCGATTGCCTTTGTTTTGAAGCACTATCACAGTTTTTCAATATTATTAGTTCACCATTAACACAGCCTTTCTACTACTCCAGCCATGCCAAATTTTTTGAAAAACATTCAAAATCTTCGGAATTGCTGATTTGTTCATTTTCTTCGTTCCACTCCGCAGCTTACAGGAGCTCAAGTTTGACTCAAAAGAACTCTAAAAAAGGGGATAGAAAGTAATTATATGTACTAGTAGTTCGGAAAGGATCCCTTGGACACAAGGAATATGATAGTTTAAAAAAAGGAAGAAAAAAACCTTTCAAAATGGATTTTGCACACAAGGAATGTGATAATTAAAATAAATAAATAAATAAATAAAAAACTTTAAAAATGGATTTTGGTTAACCAAGAGTTTCGGTTAAATGAGTTTCGGATAAAAGAGGTTCTACTGTACTGAGAAAATGTATTGAAATTAATTCAATATTCAAGAGGGTTATAATAAACATACAACTATTGTTGTATTTTAATAAAATCAATTTTTAGCTTGAAATCATTTAATTAAATAATGTAAAATAATAAACTTAAAAGAAAAACAACAAATGTAATAAACTTTCAAATTACCTGATTTATTTCGTCAATGCAACGGAATGGAACTTCAGTTAATTCTTGCAATGATAAAATGAAGACAATTGCAGCAACACTGCATTCACCACCACTGTGACGCGTCTGAGAGAGTTCACAAAGTGAAGATTCTTCATCATGGAATTTCAAATTTATTTGTAATCCATACTTGGTAAAGTCATCCTATATTACAAAACATTAACATAGATAATTTTCAAATTCACAAAAGAATGTCTACATTAAATTTATACACTTATTGATTTAAGTATATAACACCAGAAAAAAATTAAGCATAGAAAATACAGAAAAAATTGGAACAATTGATAGTTTTGAAAACCTTTGAAACAACATAAAAACAACAACAACAAAAAAAAAAACTATGCATGTTTGGGTTGCATTGGGTTGATTTTTGACGGCCGATCATCTACTCGAGGGATATAGGTCCAAGGGGGGAGGGTTCTTTCTAAGGGAACCTTACCCATATTTACGTATGGAAATCCATGGTTTGAAGAAAACCACAAAAACTCCGAACGATTAGGCCAACGGACATGATTGGGTTCGAACCCAGCACCTCCCGTCTACCAGCTTCGAGAGCAGAACCTCTCGGCCACTGGTGCTATGCATGTTTGGACTGAAAGTTTCATGAATCACTCTTAAGGAATGCACTCTGCCAACATCTTAATCTAAGAGAGGATTGATAAAATTTTTATTTTGAGGCATGCATTATTTTTGTATAGAGTCATTTTGAACACTTTCATATACCTATTTACAATAACAATTGGTGAGCTACAGTGTGCTGATTTATAATAATCTTGTGACAACTTTCTTTGTCATAATTGAAAATTAGAATGTTCTTACAATGCACAGTGCACCAAGAACTTTCAGAAATGTAAAAAGCAGTTGTTATTTCAGATTATAATTGATGTTTATTTTTGCGTGTGTTTCTCCTGATATGTTAACTCAAAAATTGCATCAATAGAAAAAACTTTTTTCTTTAATAAATAAAGAAAAGAAAAACACATTTAAATTTGCACTTTTATGGTAGAAATGTTGCGTTAAATTTGCTTAAATTGGCATCAAAACAAATTGTACATATTAAAAATTTATATGAATTGGTTTGAAAATAATGTATTCTAAATTAGTTAATAAATTTGTAAGTATCATTGTACAATATAGTATCTAGTACACAAATTACAATACCCTAATATAATATAGTACCTAGTATTGCAATTTATAATAATTACAAGAACTACTTTGAATAATTATTTTCTGTGCTTTTCTATTTAATGTGTATACATATTTAAGATTTCTATTTAGAATATTTCATTTTTGTATCTGTTCCAAAAAAGTTATATTTCTAATTAAATTAATTGATAATTCATTATGAATACATATTTATTTTTCTTTTCTTAAATCACTAAAATTTCGATTGTGCAAAGAATTGTTAAAAAAAACTATACAATTTAGTTGGATCTTTCTTCTCTTTAGGACTGCAGGCAGGGGTGCCAAATTTTATCAAAGCCAAACAAAGCTGGTTATCTTTTTTTTTTTTTTTTTTTTTTTTTGTTTACCACTTTTTTAAATTAGTAAAAAACACTTACAAATGTAGAACTTATAGTTAAAATGCTTCAATGCATAAAAGCCACTTTTGGCCAAAAAAAAAAAAAAACAAAAAAAAAAAAAACAGTTAAAACCAACAAAAGCCACCAGCATGGCCTTTTTTTTCTTAAATTTCAGCAGACTTTTTTTACAACCTGAGTTAGAAGTCTGCACATTCCAAAATTCCCAGGCACGGACCCAACCTGGCTCGAACGAAAGCTATCTTGGCCCAGCCTGGTATAAAAACTAAAATTTCAGTCCATTTATAGTTTGCAGTTCATGGCACAACTCCTGCAAGAATCAATCAAATCAAGCCTGCACCGATCACATTCAATTTCTACAAAAAATTCAGATTTTGTTTTTACAAACAATTACGATTCTTTTTAGGGGACAGTTTACCTTTTCAACAATTTTGATTATTTAAAAAAATATGGTTCAAATGGGAACTCACTGCATTTCAATGTTCAACTAAAAGTACATTTTGAAAAAAAAAAAAATAACTGCATAATTGATTAAAACTTTAAAAAAGTTAAAAAAAATTGAATTTTTAAAAATCCATACTACTTTTTTAAATATTGATATTTTTGCCCAATTTTTTTTAAAAAAGATTTTGAAATATGTATGTACACAAGACTGCACATGGATTTTTAGATAAATCCAATATTACATTTAATACAATTTTTTACTGATGCATACAGAGTAAAACAATGAAATATAACACACCTTCATATACTTTTATTTATTTTTTTTAAATGATCTATCACATACATAACAAAGAACATGTACAAAAAAGTTTAAATCTCTATCTCAAATACTAAAAAGGCTTAGCATTTTTAAAACATGAAAGTGAAGAAAATATGAACAAGAAAAGGCCAGTTAAAGTTTTAATTTATGTGGGTTTGCGCTGGGTATATTAACAAAATTTACTATATCTTGCGCTATAATTTCTGTATGGGTAAAAATGTGGTGCCAAAATATTCACAATTAAACAGGCTTTCATTTAATATTTTTTTTAAATCGATTTTTTGATCAATTTTGAGGTAAACTGTTCCCTTAAAGAATATTGCATCCATATTTATAGAAAATTTTAGATTAGTTACCATATGTTCGGTATATTTTAGATTAGTAGATGTTCGGCATATTTTAGATTACTGTATGTTTAGAAGACTTTAGATTACTATATGTTTGCAAGCCATAGAATGCAGAATAGCAATATTAATGATTACTTAAACTCTTAGACTAGTACATTTAAATAAACATTCATAAGAAAAAAAAATGTGGTTTAGGATAAAAAAAGAAAAAATGGTTAAAATAAAAACATAATAACTTTTGAAGCAGTATAATAAAAAGAAAGTAGATTTTTTACAATATTTCTCTGTAATTTATTAAAGTATATTTCCAACGATTCCATTAACAGAAGTTCATTATATCTATTACTATTTTTACAAAACCAATCGTAGAATAATATGTAAGCCTGATCCGGCCTAGCCCAAGTTTGCTAGAAATATTAAGCCCATGGTCAGACACAATGTAATTGTCTGATGCCGATCTCTATGCCGGAAATGTTATATTTTTGTCTTGATGTTGTCAAGCTAGCATTTGCTTGTGTAGCACATTTATACTTATTCTCACCTCAGTCATGTCCATTCAAAATTGTTCATATTTTAACAGCTTAGTTTGATCCTAGAGGCTGAAATTTCCAGGCCTGGACCTGACTCATAGAAAAAACAATTGGCCTGGCCCAGCCTGCACAAAAACTTAATTATCCTAGCCCGGAACGACTGAATTTCTGCAAAACATGAATTTTTACTCAGATATGATTAAAAATTCTCTTATACTTCTGACAAAAACTACTTATTTTAGCTTTTTTTTTATGTTTATAGTCTTTATTATTATTTTTTAAAGCTTCCTGGGCTGCAATATATATTTTTTTCATTTATCATTATTTGTATGTAAATGTCTCAGTTATCATTAATATCCTTAATCCATATTCCATGGCTTGTAGACTTAAATATCTGAAAAATGCTACATAGTAAAATATTCTAACATGGAATCGCATAGGAGAGAAGAAAAATTCGACAAAGATAGGTTCTCTTCTTAGGAAGCACATCCTCTGCTGTAAATATATTACATTCTTTTTGCACATATATTGTATTCATTTTGCATGGATCAACACAATTTTCTGTTTAAGACAGGATTCTGCATAGACCAGGTTCTTTTACACAGTTTCTTTTATTGTATTTTATTTTATTATTTATTTATTTAATTTTTTTTTGCCTAGAAATATATGTACTATTCTTTAAAAAAAATATTTAAAATTTTAATTATAGAATAATTGCAATTTAAAAATATATGCATTTTTTGCAAAAATTGTTGGGCCATACCAAATTTTATGAATTTTTTTTTTCGGGCCAATGATTTTCATACATGTGGGTTCGGGACCGGACCTAAAAATTTCTGCTCATGCAGACCTCTAGGATAATGAAGACCAATCATGGCTAGGTCTGAAAAAGAAGTCAGGCACAGTAAAAGAGATGATAAGGCCCAGCTCAGCCCGAACCTTCAGAAAAAAGTAAGGCCTCCAGCTGGTCTGGAAAGAGTGAAGACTAGAAGCATCTTTTTTATAAATTGGTTACAGCAGACCAGCCAGCCTGCTTAATTTTTGTATTGACTGGATGGCCCATTTCATTTTTGTTATCGGCCCAGTCTGTTTAAAAATTTGTTTTCATTTTGCCAGCCCGGGCCCGTACAGGCCTCTATCCTGGGTGCAGAAGAAGGCTAAGAAAGAGATATATACATACATATTGTTTGACAACTGCTAATTTTAACTACACTAGCAGCAGGAAGCCTTTATAAATATTTTTCTAGGGGAAAATTATCTAAATTTTCCTTTATAAAACAGGAAACCTCAAATTAATTAATTAATAATACTGCTCAAAGATAACCAGGATCATAACTTTCAAATTTAGCATCCAAGCTTCTTATGTACATCCATGATAAATGAAAATACTAAACCAATAACTCTGAAAAAATCACGACATTCAGCAAAATCATGAACTCTACAAATGACTACATGAATTTTATTTAAAGTAGAGTAGCTATAAGAATGACAAATACACAGTACTGGGGTAAAGGTGATCATACCCTAATAACTCTGCTGAAAATAATCATATAAAATAGATATAGGGATTCCAATCAATAGAGAATAACTTCTGTTATTATTAATTTTTATGCATAAATTATGCTTTAGAAGACTTCTTTATAATAAAAATTGCACAAACTTTAAAACATTCAATAACAACACACAATTTTGACAAATTTATTTTAAATCTTTACTTAGAATTAAGTCAAAACAAGATATTTTAGAAACCAAGAAAGAAAATTTTGAAATTTCTGTAATAGTCAGCTATCTGTTAAAAACACATGTTTATGAATAGCAGGGCTCCCAACACATTTTAGTCTACTAAAAGGGGGAAAGGGGACAATTTTTATTTTAAAAGGGGACTTTGGGGGGCCATTTATATTAAAAAGGGGGACTTTGGGGAACCATTTATATTAAAAAGGGGGACTTTGGGGGACCATGTCTAAAATACTGCATCGAGTTTTCCTAAATATGCAAGCAAATTTTAAAAAGTTACCCCAAAAATATGTTAATTGGTTACCTTTATAAAGATGGGTCACTAAAAAGTACACTCAGCTAAATATTCTATTGAAAGAAGACACAAAGTATTCCAATATTCAGTACTCACATTGATAATTCTCCTTAAAGGAGCTTTTAATTTAAATTGATGCTTTAATAAGGGAAGACAAGACTGGGTGCAATCCTATGGGAAATATGCAAGCTTTAAGACCTGTTTTCTCGGAAACTACCTGACCGATTTTGATGAAATTTGGAATCCATATTCACTGGGTTATGCTCAAAACTTATGGAAAACAGTTTTTTCTGCGACTAAAACTTTATTTTAGA
This sequence comes from Maratus speciosus, assembly GCA_963932465.1. Lineage (NCBI taxonomy): Eukaryota > Metazoa > Arthropoda > Arachnida > Araneae > Salticidae > Maratus > Maratus speciosus. The sequence continues at coordinate 339,343,493 of OZ010788.1, forward strand.
GCAAGGGCAATTTTTCAGAAATGTTATTAAATTTTTTTAAATCTGTCTGCCACATATGTATGCTGTTATCTTATATTTATGCTCTACCACAAAAAAATATATATCAAAATCGCTTGAGTACTTTATGAGATAATGGGATTTTTACCTGAAAAATACAATTTTTCAGGAAATCCAAAAAACATAAATTTTCACAATTTTCACTCTTTGCGAATGACAAATTGAGTTTTTTGATAACGTATTGACAGAACAGATGTTAAGAGGGCCGATAGTCGGTCAAATGTTTGTACACTTTTTTAAAACCTTCTTATTGTTCAATCAAAAGATGCCAACTTTTTGTATTTTGTTTTGCGTTGAACTGCGACTTGTATTTTTTGAAATTTCACTTTGTGTTACAAAATGACAAAGCAAGGGCGGATCTGGAGAGTCCTCAAGGGTGGGGCGATTTTAGAAATTTGGAGACTTCAATATGATACGCGGGTCGGGGCTAATTTTTTTCACTGCGGGTCGTGTTACTTCTACTTTTTGCTGCAGGTCGGGTTTGGGTCCGGTTTACTATACTTTTTTTTGCTGTGGGTCGCGCCTGGGTCCGGTTGATTTCTACTTTTCTGCTGCGGATCGGGTTGACTTGTACTTTTTAGCTGCGTCCTAGCGAGTTGGGTTTGGGGCAGATTGACATACATAATTTCGGGTTTTGGTCAGTTTCGGATTGGGCTTTCACTCTTGCGAGAAGGGTTCGGGCCAACCCAAATTTTGAAAAGAAAGTATAAATACTTTTGTAGATAAAAACTATGTACATTAAAAGCTCCATAACGGGCACGCCCAAACAATTATTTAACAATACTTTTTAATCTTTAGGATTATGTAAAAAATACTAATTTGGTGCTTGTCTCTTTATATCTAAGATGAATTGTAATTCAGTAAAGAATGCTTTGAAACTTATTAAAAAACGTACTGGGCGTCCTAAAATGGACTGACTGATTTTAAAATTCAGTAACTTGCAAATGGTGACAGCAATTTAAAAAAATCTTGCAAGAGGGTTATGTAAGATGTCAGGAGATTTTTTTACTGTGATTCTCGACTTTACATTGCAGCGATAGATGACGCTGCAAACAATAGTCGTTAAGTCAGGCACCGATTTTGCGCCTATTGCTTGCAGCGTCATCTGTCATTTCTATTTTAAACTAAAATTAAAAATCTCAGTTAAAAAAAAACTCATGATCAGGGATTCAGTAAAACAAATTCTGAAATTTTCTGAAGTGTTACAGCAGAGGAGGGGGGGGGGGGAGGGATTCCTTCCTGGCACTAATTATTTTTGTTGCAGGTCGGGTTAGATGTTTTCGATTCGAGTCAATTTCAGGCTGAGTGCAGATTCCTGCAAGCTGGGTTTGGTTTAACCCGTTTTCTTCAAAAGTTAGTTCAGCATATTATTTCAGATTAAAAACTTTACCTATAATAATAAACATAGGTGTATGTATGTGTTCTATTTTCTAAAGAGACCATTGTATTTTTTCCACGATTCTTTGATAAAATTCGCATTTGTTCCACGACTCTTTCACGAAATTCGCGTTTTTCCGCAACTCATTGACGAAATTCACATGTTTTGGCAGCCCTTTGATAAAATTCGCGTTTTTTTCATAGCCGTTTGATGAAATTCACATTTCCTTCATTGCCCTTTGACGAAATTTAAGTTTCTTCTGCAAGGCTTTGGCGAAATTAGTATAATTTTGCAGCTCTTGGATAAAATTTGCGTTTTTCCCCCCCACGATCCTTTAACAAAATTCGCGTTTTCTCCGCAATCCTTTGACGAAAATCGGATTTTTTCAGCAATCCTTTGACGAAATTCGCATTTTTTAAGCAATTCTTGGATGAAATTAACTTTTTCCGCGATTTTTTGAAGAAATTAACTTTTTTCTGCGATTCTTTGAATAAATTCGCGTTTTCTTCGCGATCCTTTGACAAAATTTGAGTTTTTTTCGCAACCTTTTGACGAAATTCGCGTTTCTTTTGCGACGCTTTGATGTAATTCGCGTTGCTTTTGCGATTCTTTGATAAAATTTGCATTATTTTTGCGATCCTGTGACGAAATTTGCGTTTTTCGCGGTTATTTGACAAAATTCGCATTTTTCTCCGGATCCTTTGAAGAAATTCGCATTTCCGTGATTATATGAAGAATTTCGTGTATTTTCCATGGCCCTTAGACCAAATTCGCGTTTTTTCCACGAATCTTTGGCGAAATTGAAGTTACTTTCTGCGAACGATTGACGAAATAGATTTTTTATGGCGACCATTTGTCAAAATTCGCGACTATTTTTATGTCCGAATTTTCGAGTTGATGAATTTTTTTTTTATTTTCCGAACCGAATGCCTTAACCCTCTCGCTGGGTATATATATATATACATTTATGAAAATAGGTTAAAAAATTGAGCCTTTATTTTATTACATATTTCAAATCTGCATATATTTTAGAGTTCAAATATGTCCAAAATCTTTATGAAAGAGTTTCTTTTTTAACTAGAATTAGGTCATAAAAAAAAAGGATTTGCTGCTGCGGAAATTGCGGGTTGCGCACATTTTGTCACTTATACGTTGGTCGTGGAAATCTCAGGGTGCGCAGCGATAGGGTTAAATTTTCGGAAAATTCGGAACAGAATCACACCTGCTCCTGAGATCTTACATAACCCTCCTTCAAGCATATTTTTTTAATAGCTGTCACCATTTGCACGTTATTGAATTGTATTTAAAATCAGTCAGTCCATTTTAGGACACACGGTATATTCAGTAGCTATGAGATGATGGCTGAAAGAAGCATAAAAAAAATAAAGCTGGCTTGGATATGTCAGTTAGAGGTTTACCTGGGCAGGAATTTCCAGGTCCAACCCACACACACACAAGAAAAAAATATTGGCCCGGCCCGGTATAAAAGCTAAAAAATTGACTCCAGCTCAGCCTGCCTTTTGCAATTAAATTTATTCATAAAGCACACTTACTTATGCTCATATTTTATTTTAGATTATGTTCGAAATTCATGAATACAGAAAAACATTAATATAAATGACTATTTAGGCAATTATGTACATAAACACTACGTAAACATCATTACTTAGACAAATACATTCCAGTATGAAAATCCAGTCAGAAAATCAGCTTAGAATGAAAGAAACGGATGATAAAAGAAAATCACAATTTTAAAGCTCTACAAAGAAAGCTAGTTGGATGTGCCAATCCCAAATCTTATACATCTTAATATTTCAAAAAGCAGTTACACATGTTAATACTTCAATATTATTAGTTCAATACTATACCAACTTTCCTTTTCTTCTTAAATTTCTGCTCCAGTCAATTAAACGGCTAAAAACGAGTTAATCTATATCATGATATTTGTTAAAATTAATAGTTTTTTCTTATTCTGTTGTTATCAGTTGTTTGCGAATAGCCGGCTTAGCAGGAAGCGAGTTCCCGCCACTGCACGAGCCGCCGATGGACAATAGAACTACGAAAAATCAAGAAAAGTATACAAAAACTGCTATCTCAGAGCCCCTTTACCGCGAAATATTTCCAAATTCAAGGAGGACCTGTTGAAAATATCCAAAATTATGCACAAAAAATTTGGTTCAGTTGTATGCATAATTTTATACACTTTTCGATGGTACGATAATGAAAATGGGACAGGCATCGCTATTACAGCGCCCCCTTCAGGCAGATTTTTTCAAATTCAGGGAGGACTTGCTTGCCACAGCCAGAAACATGCACAAAAAATTTGGTTCAATTATATGCATAACTTCATACGCTTTTCGATGGTACAATAATGAAAATCGTATAGACATCACAATTATAGCGCCTCCTTCCGGCGGAATTTTTTCAAATTCAGGGAGGATCTTCGTGCCATGACCAAAAACAAACACAAAAAATTTGGTTCGATTCTATGCATAACCCCATACACTTATCGATGGTACAATAATCAAAGTGGCACAACAGTCGCACAAAAATCGCTATTACAGCGCCCCCTACCGGCAAATTTTTTCCAAATTAAGGAAGGACCTTCTTGCCATAGCCAAAATCTTAAAAAAAATTTTGCTTCAATTCTATGCATAACTTCATACACTTTTCGATGGTACAATAATCAAAATCACAGAAAAATCGCTATTACAGCGCCCCCTACCGGCGATTTTTTCCAAATTCAGGAACGACCTTCTTGCCATAGCCAAAAACTTAAAATAAAAATTTGGTTCAATTCTATGTATAACTTCATACACTTTTTGATGGTACAATGGCGACAGACAGACGCACAGACGGACACACGGACAAACAGACATTTTCTATAAACATGTTTTTTGGGATCTCTGACCCCTAAAACGTGTAAAACCGTCGAAAACCGGAAGTAAAAAAAATTTCGATTACAATGCTTTCTTCTATAGATAGAAGAAAGTAAAAAGTAGATTTTTAAAAATGCATCTTAGCCCAGTGGTTAGGGGTTGAATTCGGAATTAATTAGGGATAGCTGGAAATTGTTTTAATCCCTCCAGTTTAGATCTGGAATGAATATGCTATGTTTTCCCCGTCGTACTAGGTGAGCGTTAGGAAATATGTATAGATTTATAGTAAAAAAAAACACGTTTTTTTGCATACCATAACAGTATCTCCAAGCAGCTAACTCTGTCAAAAACATTGTCAATAAAAATGTTGTAGAGATTAAAATTCTGAGTAAAATGAGTACCTACATGTAATATTTTTGTTGAACATTAAGGTCACAATTCCAGTTTAAACTTTTAGACCCGTGGTCAGGGGGGTTGAACTCAGAATTAATTATGAGTAAACTGGAAATTGTTTTAATCCCTTCAGTTTAGGTCTAAAATGAACGTACTATGTTTTCTTCCTCGTACTTGGGTGAATGTTAGAAAATATGTACCTATTTATTTTCGAAAAGCACGTTTTTTTTAATTACCTTAACAATATCTCAAAACAGCTAACTCTATATAAAACATTGTCAATACAAATGTTGCAGGGCTTAAAATTCTGAATAAAATGAGTACATCATGAATATTTTTGTTCAACATTAAGGTCGCAATTCTATTTCAAAAAATTGCCTTAATCGCTAATCAAGAGCTTGAAGCCAGGAGAGACAAAGTTAACTTAACAATATCTCAGAACAGCTAACTCTATCAAAAACATTGTCTGTACAAAACTTGTAGAGCCTAAAATTCTGAGTAAAATGAGTACCTACATTTAATATTTTTGTTCGATATTAAGGCCGCAGTTTTGAGATATTTTAAATTAATTTGGTCTCTCCTGGCTTCAAGCTCTTGATTTGAAAAATTTTGAAATAGAATTGCGACCTTAATGTTGAACAAAAATATTAATGATGGTACTCATTTTATTCAGAATTTTAAGCTCTACAACATTTGTATAGACAATGTTTTTTATAGAATTAGCTGTTTTGAGATATTGTTAAGTTAATTAAAAAAAAAACGTGTTTTTCGAAAATAAATATGTACATATTTTCTAACATTCACCCAAGTACGAGGAAGAAAGCATAGTACGTTCATTTTAGACCTAAACTGAAGGGATTAAAACAATTTCCAGTTTACTCCTAATTAATTCTGAGTTCAACCCCCTGATCACGGATCTAAAAATTTTAAACTGGAATTGTCACCTTAATGTTCAACAAAAATATTAAGTGTAGGTACTCATTTTACTCAGAACTTTAAGCTCTATAACATTTGTATTGACAATGTTTTTGACAGATTTCGCTGTTTTGAGATATTGTTATGGTATGCAAAAAATCGTGTTTTTTTACTATAAATCTATACATATTTCCTAACGCTCACCTAGTACGAGGGGGAAAACATAGCATATTCATTCTAGACCTAAACAGAAGGGAAGCTCCACCACCCCTACCACTCTGTAACTTATCAAATCAAATTAAATTTTTAAAGATTTCGCTAAACAAATGTACTACATAAATATAATTTTTACGAATAACAAATAAGTAAGATGCCAGATCAACTTTGGCTCGGGGAGAAGAATTTAGAGAAGTGCACGTGTCGCGATCGGACCAATACTGCTTATCATATGGGCTGACTTGGACAGAACGTTTAGCTTTTACTCCGGGACGAGCCCCAACCTGGAAATTTTGACCAGTGCAGTGCAGACCTCTAGTAATAATGAAGTACAGGCCTGGTTCGATCTGGAAGAAAAAAAAGTCTGGCCCGACCCAAATTTTCAGAAAATTTTAAGATCAGGGCACGGTTCTAAGAGAGAGAAGACCTTACCAGGTCCGAGTCTATTGGATTTAAACTGGCGCGGCCCGACCCGGGTCGCGCCGGACTCGAGCTTCGCCCCAAGTCATTTCCCGTGAGGATGAATAATGCCGTTTTCCAAACCTTTTATTTGCCCAAGGGGGGGGCGATCGCCCCCCCCTTAGATCCGCCATTGTGACAAAGCCGAAAAGTGTTTTTGAGGGAAGACAAGGAAAGGTGCAATCATAGGGGGGAAATGCGAGCTTTAATTACTGTTTCCTCAGAAACTACCAGACCGATTTTGATAAAATTCTGAATCCCTATTCACTTGATAATGCTCAAGACTTATGGCAGAGGGTTTTTTTTCTGCGACTAAAACTTCTTATTTTAGAGCAATGGCTGGTTGGGTTTATGATGGCCAATTATCAACACGAGGGATATAGACCCAAAGGGAGGGGGAAGGAGTACCCCTCGTGGGGGTCTTTCAAAGGGAACCTAACCCATATTTACGCATGGAAATCCACAGTTCTAAGAAAACTATGAAAGATTAGGCCGACGGGCGCGATTGGGTTCGAACCCGGCACCTCCCGTCTACCAGCTTCGAGGGTAGAGTTTCTCGGCCACTGGTGGGGCTTTAGAGCAATTGCAAGTTTTCAGAAATTTTTTTTTTTCTGATAAGGCAAAAAATTCTAATGAAACTAATTAATTTTTTTTTAAATTGTATACCACATATGATCTTATATTTATACCCTACCAACAAATTTTTTTTTTATCTAAACGACTTAAGTACTTTAGGAGCTAATGGGGTTTTTAACTAAAAAGTACAATTTTTCGAAAAGCTACAAATCTCAAATACTTCTAATTTGTGTGAAGTTCTTGCAGTGTTTTTATCAAACACATAAATTAAAGTATATATAAACACTTGGATAAAGTTTAGTTACATATAATAAATGAGTATAAGATGGTAGAGTAAAATTAATGTGAGTGGGTGTGGCGTCCCAGTGATGTCTTCCCTTGAATTTTTACAATTATTTCCAATGGTCAGGAAAAAAAAAAAAAAAAAAAAAAAAAAAAAACTGGGCATACCAATGGATTCAGGAAGGTTCAAAGAATTTTTTAAACCAATAAAAAACATTTTTTGCAAAGTATTTTACTGATGTCTCTCCTTGATATTTTAACAGCAAAAAAGTGATTTGAAATAAAATATAAACACTAAAAATTAATGCATCTAGAAAATATCAAATCAATTGTTAACGGAGTTGCACACTAGCAATTACAAAGTATAATGCTTCAAATTTAATACGGAGTAACAGTGATCAGTGAATAAATTTAAAAAAAAAGTGCCCAGTTAAACTGATGGCATTGAGCGCACACGCTATTCACACTAATTGTACTCTAATTTCAAAGAATAATGCTCCTCGAAAAAAAATTTAAGGGGGGATTAGCCCCTCCCCCCTGCCCTGTTTCACATCTTTATACTTAACCAATGAGTCTCCAAATCTCATAAGGGAAGCGCCTAAGAATAAAAGGGTATATCAAATTTGAAGCGAATCAGATAGAAAAACCCATTTATCTAAATTAAGGGGGTATTAACCCCTGTCCCCCCCTTTATACTTAAACAATTAACTTCCAAATCTAATCAGGGAAGCACCTTATCAGAATTAACCGGTATACCAAATTTGAAGCAAATCTGATAATTCTGCACGAAAAACCCATTTACCTAAGTGGGGGGATTACCCCCCCCCCCACGTACCCCCCCCTTTACACTTAACCAATGAATGCCCAAAACTAATCAGGGAAGGGCTTTATCAGAATGAATCTAGAAAAAAATTTGAAACAAATCGGATATTTCTATCCAGTGTTATCGCGTTACATACATGCAGAACTTGCGGGCACATTAGCTCTCAAGCTTTGCTAACCTGTGAGCTAAAAATAATGTTAAATTTTTAAATATCTTGCATTTATTTCAAAATTATGAAAAGAATCTCATCTGACACAATAAAAATTAATAATTTTGAAATGAAAAATTTTGAATTTAAATTTTATGCAGGAAATTGCAAATCATGGAAAGAAATTCCAATCAATTTTTTGAAAGAGTTTTTTGAGTTTTGTGGCGATTTTTCCACATTAGTAAATTTTTTCCAGCCACAGAAAGGTGACTAAGGGGGCCAAAATGCATAAAAGGGGTATAAAGGGGACCCTTTGGGAGCCCTGGAATAGTAAGTTTGTTATTTATTAACAAAAAAAAAAAAAAAAAAAAAAACTGTCATGCTATGAAAATGTATGCTGATGATGAATACTATGTATTTTACAAAGAAAATGGCATGATTTTAATCAATAGCAATTTCTTAGAGTAATATGAGAGTTTCTGTGTGCATCGTTCTATGTTTCAAGTGCATCAGGTTGCAGCTTTTTTTTTTTTTTTCCCCAAAGAAAAGTTTGTTCTTTTATAGAACTAGGTATTGATCTGAATTTGCTGAATTTATGAAAATTCTATAATAACATTTTGCTCATTATGTAAAAAAACCTATTTGAAACAATATTTAGATATTGTCATAATACACATGCCACGAAAAGAAGTCATGTAATGATACAAGTAAAGTTCCTAATGTTACTGGATAAATCAGTAAACTTCAATGTCTTGGTACTTTAAAATTATTATTTTTTTAATCCATTTTTAAAGCTCTGAACAGAAATACTTATTTTGAGCCAATCTCAATTTAGAACAGTTTGCCCAAACTAGGCTGCACTTGACCTTAAAGTTTAGAATATGATTAGTCTGAAAAGTTGCATAATTTAGGCTGAATAGAAATTTTCTTATCCTTATGAACTAGCTTTATTACAAGTATACGATCCTTTCGAGCATGATGCTAAAACATTTTTATGAATTTTTCCAACAATTGGCTATTTTTCCTTTCAGTGTAGATATAAACTTTTTAAATTATCATGATAATCAAATTTTTAAAGATTCTCCCAAAACTATAGGTGCTTAACAACAAGAAACTTTCTCAACTTATTTTATTTTAAACAAATGCATGAATTTCCAGGATATCCCAAATTACTATTTCAGTGACTAATAGTCAAACAGTTTGTTTCATTTTCTGAAAATGGGGATACATCTTTAATTAAAATTGTTTCCTGCATATGACATTTTTTGCTGTGCTGTCATGCCCCGAAAATTAGTTTTAAAAACCGACGAAAAGATTTTTGACTTTGTAAGAAAATATAAAACACTATTTGATCTTTCGATATAAAAAAAAGAAGAGTTACAAAAATACATGCATTAACGATTGAAAGTTAATTTGATGTGAAAATTCCAACATTGGATTTTAGAGCAGTTTAAAATCTTGCATAAAAAGCAAACTTTAAGAGGAGTTTCAATTTCATTTACGTTCAAAACTTTTAAAAAATCAAATGCATTAATCAATAAGATGAAAATAATTATACAAAATATTTATTTAGTCTTAAATAAGCAACTGATTTTCTTTTAATTGACTGCTTAAATAATGCTTCATGTTTATTTTTTGTTTTATTTTTTTCCGGTAAAAACGTTACAAAATTCATATTTTTTGAGTGAAAACTATACAATTGCCCTTTCTTAGCCACAAATTCTCTGTTTTCTGGAATAGTAAAAAAAACAAAAAAACATACATAATGATGGATAACTCGGGAGAAGAAAAAAAAGAGAAATATCATGCATAAAGCACAAGTTTATGAACACTTTCCAACCCTTCTACAAAACTTAAACAGACTTTCTTCACTGTTTAATAAGGTGAAAAATGATGTCTTAGTAAACAATTTTCAAAATGCTTAACACAGTTGAAAATCCAATTTCAGGAATTACCATCAATAGTCAGGAAAATATCCTCTCCCTCAAATTCTTTTGTGCACCCTGTATTCGATATATAGGTTCGTATATATTATACTACATGGTATACTAAAATTTAAAACAGTTAGGAAAGGCATAGCACAGATGTAAATTGCCCTTCAGCAATTTCTGACAATAAACGGAAATGTACTCAAGATCTTTCATGCTGCACAGTATATGATCTATAGAATTATACACACCAAGTAATACAAAAATATTAGTTTAATTCAAAAACACATACCACAATTTAAAACAGACTTCCAGTAATTATAGTTAATAGACAGTCCTGTAATTGAATTTTTCGCAATGTTAAAAAAAAAAAAAAATGTTGACTTTATAGTATAATACTGGCAGCTGGGCTGCCAGTTTAAAACCATAAAATTAACAATAATAAACTGCACTGGCGCTTCAGCTGCCAGTATTATACTGTAAAATCAACAATATTATTTTGCAGTGTGGTTTGTCCCTGTAAAAGAACGAAGAATGCAATTCATGTGATATTCTTTAGTAGGCATCGTAGTTGTAGTAATCATGTAATATATATCAGTGATATATATCAATTTCAATATGTTTGAAACAGTGTATAATTATTAAAATACACCACAAACGATTTCCCCCCATAGACCGTAATGTAACGGAATTATTTTGTGTGTCCCTGTAAATGAACCATAAATACTATACACTTAATTTTCAATACCAAACATGCTATAATAAACTTTATTAACATAAACGAATTGCATGGAAATCTGCATATATTTACGCTGGTTAGAGCACGGGCAGTCAGGCAGCAGACAGATAGACAAACCCAATTCATGAACACTTTTAAAGTTTGTCAGAAAGTGTTAAAAAAAGGTGACAGAGAACATATCAAGACAATAGCATAGAACATTGCAAGGTGAAACCGGATTTCCGCTTGCAATTACAATGAAGAAATAGTTTTCATCAGATTTGCATATAATATTTTTTAAATAACAGCATTATTCTACATACCTTTAGAGCTCCCCCCCCCCCCCCCCCACGAAAAAAACAAACATTCGCTGGTCAAAAAGGGAAAAGTTTCAGACTCATTCAAGGAATCATTTTTATACGCAAATACCTCAAATCTCCAAGCATGACGGCTGAAGTTATTTTGAATAAAATAGCACTTTTTAAAAAAGATAAATAGTCGATATTTTGAGAAATGTTCTTCAGACCTTCCTGTGCAGCCTTACCTCTAAGGTTTAAAATACAAACTTTGACATAAAAAAAACTCCTTGTCGTTATGGGAGAAAACGAAACCCCATTCAATTTCTGATGACCACAATCTGGCGCTACTTTGCAATTGTGGAAAGTTACTTTGCAGATGCTATATAGTGGTACATACTTCTAATAATTGTTTCCAAACAATTTTAACTATGCCAGACAAGTGAAATGAGGCTGTGTGTTTTTGCTGAATTATTTTCAAAGAAAGGTTACTGTCCTGTTAGAAAATGAATTAATTAGAAAGTAAATGTCGTTTTATTAAATCATATCTGTAAAAATTAACTGTACTATGTACGTCTAATAAAGGGATGAAATATTTCACAGTTACAAACATAATATCCATCTATAAATAAATGTTTTTATAGCTAATTGTTGTGGTTACTTACAACCACTGCCATATTTTTATCTAATTTCATTTAGAAAATTTAGTCTTACAGAAGTTTGAATTAAACATAATTCGATAAGCATTTCAGAATATTTAGTATAAATATTTTGTGTGATAAATTTTTGTGAGACCAATGTTATTAAAGTTATGTGTTACATTTATTTATGTACTTTTTCTGAGAGCTTAAAAATCCTCTCTTCACATTTATTTTCTTTGAAAATATTATTATTGTTGTTGTAGAATAACACGATATTAGTTGTTCATCTAAGAAAAGTTGATTTCTTAAAAAGTGCTATATTTATGTATAAATATTTTTAATGAGAGTGTAAATATTCTCTCTTGACTATATACTTACATTTTGAATTTTTGTTATGGAAAATTCTCGGATGAGTAATTTATTGAAGAATTGATAAAAAAAAATTGAAATGTAGTTCATAGACTGTGACTCGAAATAGAGTTGTGATTTAAAGGTGCTACTTTAAATTATTGCTATTTTTTTTTTCAAAACAGAAATGTTTTATTGCTAATATTGTACTATATTGAATGATGCAAAGTCATCATTAACATGCATGTCAATTTGTATCATGTAATATTATTTGTCTATGTGTACATTATTACAATTTTTACCCACTCTTTAATATACACTGATCTTACTTTACAGTGTTGTATTTGCTATTTCACATATTAGTGAATGAACTTTTAGCAACTTTTTTTTTGAAAGACTTTGTGTACTTTTGTCAGAAGAATGTAACCGATTATTATTTTTCTCATTATTTGAAGTTATATGCATGTTGCATATGTATATAGTTTAGAAAATATTGGCTCAATGTCAAAATTATTAAATTTCTCCATCTTACCAATATTTTCTTTTGGGGAGGCCGGAGTAATATGTTGTGGTTACTTACAACCATTGCCATATTTTTATTTAATTTCATTTAGAAAATATTTTTATTAATCTTGTATTCATTTAATTTTAATATCCGCATTCTAAAATTATTTTAATTCCCTTTTTTTCAACTTTCCCCTATAAGTTTTTTTTTTCTGGCATAGCATTTCATTCATTTTAAAATCATAAACGTCGTTTTGAAATCTGTACTTCCGGTAAAAGAATTATCTGGAAAATTCCATATCTTTCTATTTGTGAAGTCATATCCTTTTGTAGCTCCACCCCTTAGCCAATAATATTTAAATCAGTTTAATTCGTAATTTCAAAATTTCTAACTCTTTACTACTCTTTGGCATCTTATATCTCAGTGAAATCTATCAAATTTCCTTTTTTTAAAGCAGTTTTTTTATATTCTTTAGCATTGCATTTTATGCCAATGCAAGGCGCCTGTATGTTCGTTCAGCCAAAGTTGGCGTGTTTCAAGGATTATAGCAACCCCCTTTACTCCTCTGCTCGGAGAGCTCATGTGCATTCAGTAGTGTAGTTGGGTTGGGATTCCAATGCAGAATGGCTGCCTTTTTTTTGCCGTTCTGCGAAGAAATTATGTCTGCGCCTGCATGAGTGTTCTATCAACGAACACAGAGAATGGATGGATGCCTCTTTCCCTTCTACAAAATAATAATAAATGGATTTTCATGTCTACAGTAAGAAATATTAAAAATGCGAGAATATTTCTTTGATTGTGTAATTCGGCTGCATAGTGTCGTCTTTTTTTTGTGGCGAGATTCTTTGATCAGTTACTTCTGATTCTTCAGTAAGATGTGGATAAAAAATTCTGTTGACGGCATTATTATTATTTTTATTCAAATCATGCTTTTATCTTGAGTCGTAGAATTGTGATGCTAAAAAAATCATCTAAAATGCCTGTGCCTCCACACTCCCCAAAGGAAAAAAAATATTTTATTTTCCTTAGTAAGAATGTAGATGTATGTGTCGATCATAAAAAAAGTACATCTAAAAGAATAAGATATGTACTCTATGATAATACGCTATGTTCTGCAAAAAATTGCTTCACAAATAAAAAAATTTGCAAGGTAGATTTTTCATTTGTTTATTTTCTTTCTGCAAATGTCTCCATCATTTTTCTGTTCTTTCAGGTCAATGCAGGTAATGCTTTTACCTTTTTATTTTTTTGTTCTTAATTTCCAAATGTATGATAAGTAAATTCAGATTTTCTTTAATTAATGGCTGTTGTGTCAAAGTGGTCTTTTGTGGCCGCAACAAAATGTTAAATATACACTATACGATCGATCCTAAAAAAATGATTTTGAATTTCAATATCCAAAATATCTTTACAATATTATTCTATCACCTCCTGTCTTCCAAACACAACAGCTTTCTTTCTGAATCAGAAGTAACTGATCAAAGAATCTCGCCACAAAAAAAAGACGACACTATGCAGCCGAATTACTCAATCAAAGAAATATTCTCTCATTTTTAATATTTCTTACTGTAGACATGAAAATCCATTTATTATTTTTTTGAAGAAGGGAAAGAGGCATCTATCATTCTCTGCGTTCGTTGATAGAACACTCATGCAGGCACAGACATAATTTCTTCGCAGAACGGCAAAAAAAGGCAGCCATTCTGCATTGGAATCCCAACCCAACTACACTACTGAATGCGCACGAGCTCTCCGAGCAGAGGAGTAAAGGAGGTTGCTATAATCCTTGAAACACGCCAACTTTGGCTGAACGAACATACAGGCGTCTTGCATTGGCATAAAATGCAATGCTAAAGAATATAAAAAAACTGCTTTAAAAAAAGGAAATTTGATAGATTTCACTGAGATAAGATGCCAAAGAGTAGTAAAGAGTTAGAAATTTTGAAATTACGAATTAAACTGATTTAAATATTATTGGCTAAGGGGTGGAGCTACAAAAGGATATGACTTCACAAATAGAAAGATATGGAATTTTCCAGATAACTCTTTTACCGGAAGTACAGATTTCAAAACGACGTTTATGATTTTAAAATGAATGAAATTCTATGCCTGAAAAAAAAACTTATAGGGGAAAGTTGAAAAAAAAGGAATTAAAATAATTTTAGAATGCGGATATTAAAATTAAATGAATACAAGATTAATAAAAATATTTTCTAAATGAAATTAAATAAAAATATGGCAGTGGTTGTAAGTAACCACAACACTGATGTTTGTAACTCAGAGCCTCATTATCACCAGACAACAATAAAACACTATATCTGCTATAATTACTGCCATTATATCAGGCGAAAGTTACTATTTGGAAATGTTGGCGACTGTGTGTCCCTGCGATAATCAGCATCTGATATAACATTTATTTTAAAAAAGAAAAAACGTGCCCAAGCAAAATGCTGACGTCATTTTAAGATTGACAACACCTGCTGATTAAATTTCGGTTTAATAAATTTCGATTCTGTAATTTTTTAGCATCGCACTTTTTCAAGTTTTAATTTCAAAATGACTATTATTTAAAGTTCTTTTTACATTTCATTTTATACTTTTACATTAAAAAAATATTTTCGAAAAAAGATTAAGAATATTATTTTAACATTTTGAAGTTATATTAGATCCCACAGTTTAAATGTACAGTCGAACCTTGTTATCCTGACACTCTAATGACCAGAAAAAAGTGTCGTCATAAGCGGAGTGTCGCGGTAACTGGAGTTGGAGAAAAATATGTTTATATAAAGCTGCATTTTTAATTAATTTAAGACAATTTTAAATATATAACTGTTCTCACAGTTTTAAGCAATAGAACATTATTACTAAACAAATATAAGCATAAAAATACTAAACAAAAATAAATGCAAAAACAATATTGAAAATATTTATGATGACTTGTTTTTTTATTTTTACATGAAATATTGATGAATTAAGATTTGCTTATGCATGTGCTTCCTACAGTTCTTTTTTCAATATTATACAATGAATTGTAATAAATATTCCTTGTTTCAGAAATGGATGTTAGATAATTTTTTATCATTCCAATGCAATGCAATGTTTCAGTTTAAGTCGGATTAAAAATGCCGCCTAACCAGAAGAAAGCGTCACCTGACCAGAACAAAAAGACCTCGAGCAGACTGATACGTCTATCTGGAGCTTAAGTGGGTCATTCATAGTGTGTGGGTTTATTTATTCAGATAAAAGATTGGTATAAAATTTCTCATTTATCTCAATGGGTAAGACACTTTTGTGAAATTTTTGGCTAAGACCTTTCTTACCACTTAATTTCTGTGCTTATAAAATGGATTATGAAAAATGGACAATTTTCCTAAGCCGTCGGGATATCCGGAGTTGAAAATTATTCAATGGCATAAAATGCGGAGTTTATTTATGTTAAAATCATATACAGAAAATCTGGACTTTGAAAAACTGACGTGATAAGCGGGGTGTCGTGATAACGAGGCCCGACTGTATAACAAAAATATTGAACAATGTAATCAGAAATTTCTGAAGTATTTATTTCCTAAAGCTGTGTACTAATTTAAAATTAATAACTTTTAAATAATCAATTTGGCGCAACCCATTATTGTCTTAAGTACAAAACTCAAATTTTTTAAGCAGAAATTAATGTAGAATTTTAACAATATTTAAATTCAAACATAAATCCAAGCTTGTATTTTATTATATTACATGGTTTTTATAAAAAATGTACTAATTTTTACTGTTTATATGAGCTCTGTAAAATTTAAATTGTAATCTATTTTGAACACAACAAAGTTTTTTTTTTTTTCCTTTTTCATGTCGCACAGTTATAGAGCCTGTCGATAAATTTAATCTTTTGTAATAAAAATATCCCATCCGAAAATAAAGAAACTGGAACTTATAAGTTTAACCTATTGTACATTAATCCTTTGGTGCTCAAGAAAAGTGACACATACACTATGCATTCTGCCAGCCCCTATTGTCAACGTGTCTTGTAGAACGAGGAAGAGAAGTGTAGAAAAATTCCGACTTGGGCGCTTTAGAAGACACATTTTGAATACGAAAAAACACGTTTGGGACTCTTTTCAAGCATATAAGTTCTGAGGAGAAAAAACGACAGGGAACATTTTCAAGCTGTTTTCAGAAGGCAGAAAAACCCGGTTATGCTGCTTAAAGGGTTAATCTATTTATTTTTAACTATTTCTTCTGTAATTTTACAAAAGAAAAGAAAGAAAATGTTTTGCAGTTTATAATACAGCAGAGGTTTATATCAGTATATCATACTGATCAATATATCATACTATATCAGTATATCCTTCATAATGTAACAGATATAGTTTTCATTATGTCAGACATTTATGATTTTTCAGTAGTTTAACCTGTAACAATTGGATTTCAATTTAGAGATAGCTCCTGAAATTGTCTCATTTTAAAATAATTAATAAGACTAAAAGTGATCAGTGGAATGTCATGAAAATTTGTATTTAGACTACCATATTTCATGGAAGAAACGCTGCGGCGTTTACGAGTTTAAAAGTTAATTTTTTTCCAAGTGCAGCATTTATGATTTTTTTAAATACCAACTGAGTTTCCTTATTTTAAAAATTCATAAAAATATTTAAAATCAGATTTAAATATTTTAAATAAAACTTCAGACATCTCAAGATATAAAAAACGAGGCATCCTACACTGCTAAAATTGATTAAAGTTAGACCAATGTGACGCTGTCGATAAAAGTAGCGTTCCGATGGATGCAGCGATTACGATATTTTTAAGCTTATTCAGGCCAATTTGAGGAGTGCGGTGTTTCTTCCATAAAATACGGTAATTCAGAAGTATATTTTTTATTTATTTATTTGTCAAATTTGAGAATTACTATTGGGAAAATTTAAAAGCAGCCATTCATTTTAAATATGAAGAAAGCCTTCAGAGCAATATTTCTAAAACATCTATAAAGAGGACACTAAATGTTATTCTAAATCAACAGGTATCACATTTATTTTTCTAATATTGCTTTTAACAGAATTACTAAAAAATGGTTGTTATTT
Organism: Maratus speciosus; assembly: GCA_963932465.1. Taxonomy (NCBI): domain Eukaryota; kingdom Metazoa; phylum Arthropoda; class Arachnida; order Araneae; family Salticidae; genus Maratus; species Maratus speciosus. The sequence continues at coordinate 339,361,127 of OZ010788.1, forward strand.
TTCATTTAATTAATTAAAAAAAACAAAAACAATCAGACTACCTGCTTTATAACAAAATAAATGACAAAAGAAAAAACAAACTTACCGGATTTTCAGGTATATCTAAGCTGATCTCTCCCGCACAATTCAACTCTTTAAAATAATGGCTAAATTTTCTATTTATATTGTTAATGTGAAGTTGCAAAGGCTGGAGCCATTCTTTCTTCTTTTTCTGAATTACCTGCCTCAGTTTACTCACATTCTTTTGAAAATTCTCAATTTTCTGCTGAATTGCATCAATATCTCTTTTTCTCTTATTATATTGATTGACAAGCTATATATATATACATAAAATAAAAAGGAAGAAAAGTATTATTATTAAAAAAATCATATAAAATTGTAGAAAGCATCAGAACAATTTTGAAGCATTAAATAAGCATAAATTGAAGAAAAAAAAAGTTTTAATAAATGAAAGTTAAAATTCTAGTGCTAAATTCCTCAAGTTAAATAATTAAAATTCATATAAAAAAGCACAAATAAATGTACAAAAATTACTTTCAGGTGCATACATATAATATAAAATTATTTCAAATACATTAAAAATATCTTAAAATACATTAGAAAAACCCAGAACATTTTCAGCCATTACGGGGCTGTCATCAGTAGGATTTAAATGTTGTTATTATATTATCAAATCATTTAAATCCTACTGATGATGGCCTTGTAATAGCTGAAAACGTTCTGCGTTTTTCTAATGTATTTTAAGATATTTTTAACCAATTTTAAATACTGTAAAATCACTTATTTTCGCGAGCCGTAATTTTCGCTAAAATGAGGATATCGGTGATTTCACGAGCTGAAAATTTCGCGAATTTTATATGAACAGAACCGAAAGTTGAAAAATCCCAAAACTACCTAATAGAACTCGCCTTGTTTAAATTTCTAGAGGAAAAAGAATCTGTGGACCTGCAAATATCACGACTAAAACCGATTCACGCTTCTTGGCTTGTGCGAACATTTAACAGTGTTAAAGCCAAATATGAGATAATTTTGATGGCTTCAAAGAAGCTGGTATAAATATTGTAAGTGAATGAGCTGCATTTTATTAGTTGTATTATTGTTTTTATTCAAGAAATAGTTGTAAGTATTCAAGAAATTTTTGTACTTATTTCTTATTTAAATAACAGTAATCATTAAATTGTGGATAAGTGAATATTTTCTGATTTTTTTATTATTATTTGAGGCGAAGAAAAATATTTTACGAGGCTTATATTTTCGCGATTACGACGGACTCGCGAAAATTAAAGCCTCGCGAAAATAAGTGCTTTTACAGTAATTTTATATTATATGTATGAACCTGAAAGTAATTTTTGTACATTTATTTGTGCTTTTTTATATGAATTTCAAAAAAGTTTTAAGTTTATGAATTTAAAATTTTGAAGAGGGAGGATAATCAACAATCTGTTACAATTTTCAGTGATTTGATGTAATATAATTAGATAAGTAAATACAAATGTTCGATCCACTTTCTTTAAAAACCTTTACTCACTAATTAATACAGAAATTGTGTTTAACAGTTTTGATTTTTCAAAAAGAAATTTTATTTTCTGATTTTTTTGTTAGTGATAATAAATATGACAACATAAATCCATTAATAATATCATTAAATAGTGGTCATTCAATATATCCAAGGAAACTGTTATGATGAACAATTGAAAGATATTTATATGTAAATCAATTATATATATATATACAATATACAGTCCACTCCCTCTAATCTGCGACTCAGTAATTTGCAAATGCCTATAATCTGTACTATATTTCAGATGTAAACAGTCTTTTTTTTAAAAGCAAGATAATGTACACTTTGGCCATAATAAAAGTTGACTAGTTTGATGAATGTATTAAGAAATTTTTAATGCATTTCTGGATTTATTATAAGGAAATGTTTGTGTATCTTGTAAATAACTATTAGACTGCTATATTCTGAATGCATTTGCAGGTTATATAAAAGATAAAATTGCTTTCAAAGAGGGGTTAGCTCTTGAGGGTAAATATCTTACTTTTTTAGAAAAACAAACTTTTGTTACTGATCAGGAAATCCTGACTAATAAAAGGCTTCAAGATTAAACAGTTTAGCATAAATTAAAAGCTATAAAGCAAACCACTATCACTGCAATGTTTAACAGATTTAAAAATAAGTAGAAATATTTTCTATCAATTTTGTATTATTATATCATTTAAATATATTTCTAATATTGAATATAGTTTTATTTTGTATAAAAAAAGCATTTTCTTTCATTTCTGTGTTATTTATTTACAGTGTGATTACTATATTCGTTGATAAATTCCAAATATTAGAATACAAACAAAGAAATGACCCATAATCTGCAAAACCCTTGGTCACGACCTGTGTAGATTAGAGGGAGTGTACCGTATATATTTTTAATCAACTAAGCTAACAAATTAATGAATGACTTCATTTTCACCAAGGGACTGTCATATCTATCTTGAAAGTTAATTTAATATGATCTTTGACATAGAAGGAAAAAAAACAATGAGTCAATCCTAAGAACTAATTTCTCAAATGCAATTATTATAAGAAAACTGTTAATGCAAAATAAAAATCGTTTACACAGCCGATAAATGATAAAATGTAAAAACAGATAAAGAATTTAATTGAAATTATCAGAAAAGCAGAAAAAATGAATATTTTAAAAACAATTTGTAGCATTCTTCTAAAAGGTAGTCATGAGCAATATGCACATTAATATTTAACAGAATTAATTTATCATAAATAGCAAAAAACAAAATGTAAATTACAGAAACATAAAATCAAGATACTATAATATATTATACTAGTAGAATTACCCAGTGTCGCCCGTGTCAATTATGAGGGGCCTTCTGGATATAATAAATTAAAATGAAATAATACAGCAATAATAACTGATATTTGTGCATTCCTGTCCACAAATCATTATAAAAACAATCAGAAAAATGACATTATAGTATCGTAACCATAGTAAAAGCTCTCACCTTTAAATATCAGAATGCCTGTTTTCTTGGCTGGTGTAACAGAAAAATATATCATTTTTCCTGATAATACGAAGAAAAATATTCAACAAATTGGCGTAGTATTTACTAAAATTCTCAATGGTATACAGGGGCGGCACCAGAACTTGCGCAACGGGAGGACACAGTATCCCCAACAAGGGGGCCGAATTCATAATATATATTACAGGTCTCCATGAGCCCGGGCCTGTCCCAAAGCCCGAGCTCGGTAAAAGTTTCTTTTACTAAACTCGGGCCGGACTCAATTTTATCTGAAACTCGGTACAGGCTCGGGCTAAATTTTAGCTTTTGAAAAACTGGTCCGGGCTTAAACTTCATTCCCTCTGGGACACGTCCAGGTCTTACATTTTTTCTGTAGATTCGAGCCAGACTGGCTGCTATTTAAATTAGAGATGAATTGCAGATGGCTAAACGGTTTTTATTAGAAACTTAAATTTCGAAGCTTGTCAAATAATATTGTAGATAAACAAAGTGAAAAAAAGCTCTTAAAGGTATTTTTGAAACACCTCACTAGTCATCTAATTTTTACAGGTGGACGAATCCACAACAGAAAAAGTTTCCACACTTTTGAACATTACCCGAAAGGAAAAACTCTGCTTCGTACTCTTCTTCCACTCAGCAACCTTCCAATAAAAGGTCATTCAATATTACAGATTTTACGTGCACATACACAGCAGTGTGTGAGCGACAAAGTATGGAACAGTTCTCCGTTTATGAGTCGAACCACTGCGGACCACCCTGCCCTTAAAAAAATGCAAAGGCTAAGTCACAAGAGTCCCACATCAGGTAAGGTGGGTAACCAATTTTTTTCGAAACGCGGTTCATGTTCAGGCCAGATTGGCCATGTATTTTAATGTCGGAGGTAAATGAAAAAAATCAGTTAACAAATCGAAAATGCATGAAGTGACCAAAAATTATTTTAATTTAAAATGATTTAAATTTGTTATTGAAAGTGTCATCGTGAAAACTAGCAGTTAAATGCTAGACCTAACTAGGGTCCAGCCCGGGTAATAAATAAAATTTGCAGCCCTGCAAATTTTATTTAAAACCAAGCTGCAACCCGAACCGAACCCAACCAAAAATATTCCGTCTACCCGCAACCCGAAATACTTAATTCCAATCCCAACCTGAAACCCAGAATCAGAGAAAATTGATCTAAAATATAATGTAATTATAGAAAATAGTCTGCAATCATATCTCCAATATTAATGTTATCTTTTATGTAGAAAAATAAATATGCAAGGAGTCCTTCATTTTCAAATACGTACTTTTTCATCTGAAATAAGATTCCTGCACGGGTTCGGTTATACCCGACCCAAACGTTCAACTTAAAGTCAATCTGAAACCTACATTGTCAAACGTAAATAGAACAGGCAGCAAGTTGCCGGAAAGCACCTATAGTCGAAACAGATTTTTCTATTATTTGAAAAATTTTCTGTCTTTTGACGGAAGAATTTAAAAAAAAAAAATTGAGCTTTGGTTCGCGAACTTTTCGTGCTTTGGAGGTAAAGAGACATACGTAAAAAGCCGGTTTCTGATACAAAAAAGTAACATGCAGCAAAATTACGGAGACACACCCCTGTGATTTGATGGAAATGCAACTTCAGATAATTTTTACGTTAGATTAATAATTTTCTATATTTTGGGGGGAAATGGACAAATCAAAACAGGAATTTTCATGTTTAATTAATAATAATAATAATAAAAGCAACAGAAGAAACATCGCCTTCAACTCACGTATCTTTATAGAGTGTATATTGATCGAAACCAGACAGCATGGTCCTCTACATTCTGATAAGATACAGAATTTAAATTTGAGACTAAGTCTAATGTCAGACAGACATCTTTTTGCACGCTTTTTTACTTAGGTAATATCCCTACACAATGCTGCTAGCATTGTGTAGGGATAATATATAAGTAAAAAAGCGTGCAAAAAAGACGTTCGTCTAACATTAGCCTAAAACTGAAATACAAAATTCTGAACAAAAATGTAAGTTAAAGGAAAACTTGTAAAATAGCTTAGAATGTAAAAGTTTATTATTTTAATCAGCTCAATCATAAAACAGAGTCTTGTTGATGTTAAAAAAAATCTTTAAATTCATGCTTATTTTGAAACAGCCAAAGTTTAAAGGTCTGCACGGGCCGGGCTCGGGCCTATTTTCATTCATGGCACTCGGGCTCACTACTCTTTCCAGGTCAGGCTTGGGCCTTACTTTTTTCTGAAGGATTGGCCCGGCCTAACTTCTTTTTTTTGTACCGAGACGGGATAGGTTTCATTCTTCCTATGTCTTCATAAGCCGATATTTTCAGACATGGTCTCGATCCAGCCCATATGAAAATCATTGTCTCGGCATGGTCTGGCCCGTGCAAAAATCAGTAAAATTTGCCTCGGCCCAAAAATTTTTGCAAAAAGTGTATGTATTTTTAAATTGACATTATTCTACAATTAAACATTAAAATTTATTCGTTTTAAAGAATAGCAGATTTCTAGGCAATAATATTGAAATACAGTAAAGCGTATGAAGAAGAACAGCCTATTACGGAATCCTGTCTTATATGGAAAAATTTATTGATCCATACAAAATTAATATAATAATACATGGAGAAAACAATATAATACATTTACACCTGCTAAGAAGGGAACTTGTTTATAACCCATTTTTTCTTGTCTTTCATATGCGATTCCATCTTGGAGGATTTTACTGTATAGAATTTTTCAGATTTTTAAGTCTCCAATACATAATTTTTTGATTAATAATATTAATTATAGCTGAAACATTTACATACAAATAGAGATTCATTAAAAAAATTGTGTATCGCAACCTAGGGCATTTCTTTAAAAATGAAGATTATAAATATGAAAAAAAAATGCTAAAATAAGTATTTTTGGTCAGAACTCATCCTTTTAACAAAATCGACGTAAAAATCCATGTTTTGTAGAAATTCCATCGGGCTGGATCGGACTCGGGCCGAGATTTTAACTTTTTTCTGGGCCGAGCTTGGACCGAACTTTAAATTTTTTATACTGGGTCGGGACAAACTTTTCTTTTTATGAGTTGGGCTGGGACTGACCTGGAAATTTCGGCCCGTACAGAGTATAACTAAGTATACAAAGCATAACTAAGTTATTAATTAAAATTGTTCAATCGAATAATACAACCAAGTTTAAATTATCAAGTAAGTCGGTGTTAAACCTAAACACGAATTGTTAATTACAACCCTGCACAGTTCGAATTATGCCCGACCCGAAATATACAAAATATTTTTTTTCGAACCTGCAACTTGATCCTAAGCATGAAATGAAAAAAAAAAAAAAAAATCAATCCTAAATATAAAACAATTCAGGAAAATAGTCTGCAATCATACCTCTAAAACAGGGGTGTAAAAATCCAGGCGCCAGCGGGCAGTTTCTCACCAGTAAATTTTATTCGTAATTTTTCGTCTAAATTTTTTGTAAGAATGCTAATAATATTTAAGCCAAGAAAACTAATAAAATTTAGTGGTGAGAGACTGACCGCTGGCGCCTAGATTTTTACACCCCTGCTCTAAAATCAATTTTATATTTTGAAAAATGAATGCATATATTTACTCATTCATATAAAAGCCTTTTTTTTTATCATTTGAAACAATAATCTGGACTTTTCTTTGGAAAAATTTGGCACACTCGAATCGACTCCCAAGAAACAAAACTCTAATCTGAGATGACCCAAAAACGGAAACACTAATCAACCACAAATTTTAGAGCCAGTGGCCAACACCTTCTGGTAGGATCTGGTTAACTGACCCGATGCAAGATTTTAGTTGTTGCTGTAAATACATATTCCCGCAATTTAGAATAAAGTTATGTATGTATATACTTATTTTCTTATTTATACCTTCCATTACTCTTCTATGTATTAAATAGAGATAAATATTCATATTATTATAAAATGAGGCCCTACTGTATATTGAAATTAATGAACAAAGAAGAAATTTTTAGTTTGATACTAAGTTTGCTTGAATAATTATATCTTTTCATTTACTCATTCATTTATAAAAAGTACTTACACTACGCTTTTTAAGGAGAAGCTCGAAGTAAGCAGATGAATTTCCATGTCCTGTCTCTTCTTGAAATAGTATTTCTTATAGGCGCCTACGTTTGCGGTCAATCAAATGAATATTAAACAGGAGAGCACATGAATCAGTTCTAGACAAAATGTATGTTTTCGGTATTATCCGGTCGTTGTAACGACAGACTTTAACCAACATGTGCTTAAATTATTAAATTTTCTTGTTGCAGACTAAAAAATGAAATTTCAATTTAGATTAAACTTGTAAAAATTTGACGTAATTTTGGGAAAAATCAGACATTCCACGTAAATTGGAACACCTGGCAACACTACTCGTAAGAATCAAAACTCAACCCCAAACATATTCGAACCTGAAGCCGATCCCAACCACAACAAAAAAGGTTATCCTCAATCCGAGTCGTGGGGTCGGGTGTAGGTAAAATCGGGCAACCTGAATCGATGCAAGACTAATTTCAGATATAATTCTGGGCATTTTTTTGAAAAATCAGCTTAAATAAAACCGACGCATAAGAAATCAAAACTCATCGCGAAACTGAAAAAATTATAGCCAAGTCAATCTGACTTAAAAAAAAAATAAATAAATAAAATTAGTAGCAAGTTTATCCGTGGGTCGCGTTTTCTATAAACTAACCTAAGAACTTTGTTTTTAAAATTAAACTGCCCCTGACTCGACACGGGTCGTGTGTAGGCTTCGAGTCGATGACGAAGGACTGTAATCGATTACGATTATGATTAATTTCAATTTCTAAAAACCGATTACGATTATGTCTCTATTTATGCAAATTAGATTACGATTAAATTTTTGATTATCTATTTTTTTTAATTCTAAATTACAATTACGTTTAGATTATGATTAATATTTTTTTGTTGGATTATGATTACCGAACTAGTCAATTACGATTACTGTTCGATTACACTGATTTCGTAATCAGCGTATTATAAACTAGAGTCCTGCATCATGTCGGGTAATCTGATTTTACCCAAACCGGACTTGAGTTCGAGTAGGTTTGGAGGTTGGGGTTAATTTCCTTCGCTGCAGTTTGGGATGGGTTGACTTTTTGTGGCTGCAGTCATGCTTTAGATTAAATGTTTCGAATTGTGTTTTGGCATTTGCGAGTCGGGTTCGGATTTACCCAATTTTTTACAAAAAAAAAAAAGAGCCCTGAATATTTTGTCAGACGAAAAAATTACATACTTGAATATTAATGAGTATTATATATATGTGTGTGTGTGCGTGTGTTTCTTTTTTACCAAAAACAATAATTATAATATATATCAGAGATTCAATTATAGGCTAATCTATTCTATATATAAAAGCCGTTCTCTGTATGTATGTCCTTTATACAAATCTTCAATTTTTGCCCAATTTGCACGAAACTTGCTGTACACACGCTTTAGAACGTGGAAAAGATCACTGTCTACTTTAAAAAATCATCAGAACACTATTTATTCCCTTTTTTCTACCATCTTTCATAATTTAACATTATAGAAATAGATCTTTTTAAATTTTCTAATTAAATCGTTTCTTTCCTGTTGCCATACTCTAAAAAATGGCACAATAATATGAAAAGAATAACGATAATGCATTAATATATTTTTGCATTTTTGAAATTGACGTCATTTTAAACAGAAAATGCTCATTTTTTATATATAAAATAAAAACTTTAACTACAAGAGCAATAAAATGACGTAGCATCTTAATTTGAATGTTTTTCTTTTAATTAAAATATCTGCTTTAATACAAACAGTCAAATTTCATGAAAACAATTTAGGAACAAGAAAAAAAAAAGGCTAGATATGACATCACATTCTATCAAATCTTTTCAACGTGTAGTCAAACTCCAACAGCTATAATCTGTTAAATTCGTGTTTTATTTTATTTTATTTTTGGCATTTTAATTTCATTTGCCAATTTAGTTATCGAATATTACACGAAAACAAGCAAATCCTAAATTATTTACAATGTTTTTGAGCAATTGAGTTAATATTTTGTAATTAGGTTGCAAGCATATTTAAAAAATATGCATGCTTGAAAATTACTTTAAAATCTGTAAACTGACATAAACATTATAAACAAATCTTACTGAAAGTACTTTGTTTCCTTTAAGACGTTGAAACAATCGAATGTGCGAGGTTTAGAGGTTAAATTGCAGTAAAAGGAAAATTAATTGTTGTGTTAGATTGTTGCCACCGAAAATATGATACCAGCGTTACTCTAGACCTGTCTTTTCTTTATACTATTGCATTAAGAGTAAACGGGTTAATTTTTCGTAATCGGGTTACACAAACCTTTAAAAATATCCATGCTTGAAAATTACATTAAAATCAGAAAATTGCGATAAAATTAAAAAAAAAAAATCTCATTTGAAAGAACTTTTTTCCTGTTCGACATTGTAAAAAATGAAATTGTGTGATGTTTAGAAGTTAGAAAAATTGCAGTAAAGGTACAATTTATGGGGCACAACTAATGAGCACTGACATAGTGTTTGTACTTTATATATGTACCATAGAAATGAAAATTTCACTAAATGCTGCGCGATTTGCTGGAATTTTTTTTTTTTCGTACTGTGAGGAAAATCACATATTTTTCTCTTACATAACGTGCATTCTCTTATTAAAGCTCAGATATTTTACTGCGGTTGCGAGACAATAAAGCCATGTTTTCTGATTGCCTTTTTAATGATTTGTGGATGTGAGAGTTATTGGATGTCACAAGTTACAGTTATTGTGGTTGCCGTGTTACTTCGTTTTAATTTATTTTACCTGGAAGGTTCCTTATAATTGACACGGGTGAAGCCAGGTAGTTCTGCTAGTATTCTATAATTGCATTATATTAAGGATTAATTTTCATAGATTTCTGTTCCGGGTTGAAGTATGTTGGCTTTGAGACGTGTTTTGAGTTGACTTAAAATAAAATTTTCTAGTTCCGATTAGGCATAACCCGAGTTGTACAAGATTCTATTACGAACTCCTCTTGCTTCAAATTCGTTGCTTAACTATCTATATGTAATATTCAGATTTTATAATGTTTTAGCAATGAAGAACTGCATTAGTATTTATATGTAAATATGCTCACAGTTCTAAAGCAATTAAGCTTGTTTGAAAAAATTTCCCCAATTCAAATATCTCTTGTTTTATTGAGTTTTGATCATTTACCTTTAAAAATTCTTATGAACCGAGAAAAATTCAACAAAAAACACATTTTTTCATATACATGTTAATATTCGATATTGAGAAAATGCCTCAGTAAAGAGTTCAGAAGTTTTATTTTTGCCTTCTCATTCACGATTATAAAAGATTAAATTTTCTTCTATTTTTTAATTATCATAGTAGAACATAATTCCCTGTCTCATCTGCGTGTGTCTATAAATATGATGATAAATACAATTATATTGTTTTCAGACAAAAAATGAAGAAATACAAGCTAAAAAAATATGCTTATTTTCTAAATCTTAAATGTAATAAATTTTTAAATAAATTTGAAACATGTGAACGTTAAAAGGAAAATAAAAACTGTCTTCTGGTAGGAGAGAATTTAGCAGATATATAAGTGCGTTCCCATAATAAAACCATAAATACAGTATTTTTCTTTCATTCCTTTTTTTTTATCCATCATCATTTCCACTCAATGACTCATGACCTTGGATTGACTACATGCCGAGTTTGTTTTCTGAATTCTCATACCTTTAATAAAGTCGAATAAAATAATACTATTTCTATGTATACTTGTATGACCGTGCACGGCATACATTTTGTTCTCAGAGTAAAGATACAATATATGCTCTATATAAGATTCTGTTTCACTTTTACCCATTAAAGGCTATCTACTATAGTACTATCCCTCTTGATCTCTGACCTTTTACACTTCTACTTTAGAGGCAATTTAATGATTTGAAAATGGGAACATATCTCTTTCTTTCCTGCTACAATTTTTAGCAAACTGACCAAGTATATTTTGGTTTGGAAGAAAAAGGAAGAAAAAAAAGATGTAATCATAGAACGTAATCGTATATTTATGCGAGATTATGATTACAGAGTTTTTTGATACAAATTACATTGGGATTACATTACATTGCGATTATGATTATAACCGGAGTAAAATCTCTAAATTATGATTATATTGTGATTATTTCGAAAATAAAATTAATGATTATGATTACAGTGCAATTACACAGCTTTTGTAGTCGATTATAATCGACTACGATTACTCGAAGTCTGCGTGTGCAGGAAAATTCGGGTAACACGATCCGATGCAGTACTCTACACTCAAGTACTCAAGTCAAAAAAATTTTCCTGACGACCAATAAATTTGACCCCGACACAGGGGCGAGGTATGCCCGACGGGGGGGGGGGGGGGGGGGGGGGGGGGATCCCCCTCTGGCACTGCCTTTGATGGTATAGCATAACATTATAAAGTAAAAATATGTTAGTGAGTAACGCTGACATCATACTGATGATATCAACGACCTAACCAATAAATTGTGCCTTTATTGAATATTTTTCTTAACTTCTAAACATACATAATTTCATCTCTTACACTGAATAGAAAAAAATACTTTCAAATGAAATTTATTTGAAAATTATATCTCAATATTCAGATTTTAATTGTTTCTGATTTTAATACTGATCATTGAAAATCATAAAACTGAGATACAGTTTTCTGAATTTAATGAATTTTTAATTAATTTTCAAGCATGGATCATTTTAAATTTGCAACCCAAAATTACGAAAGATGAACCCATTTGCTCTGAATGCAATATTATCAGGAAAAGACATGTCCATGAGTAATGATATCATATTTTTGGTGGCTATGATCTAATCCATAAATTTTTTCTGCAATTTGTTTAACTGCTAAACTTCACACATTCAATTTTTTGAACGTCAAATGGAAAACAAAAAGTACATTCAATGCTATTTGTTTGAAAAGTGATTCTCAATTTACTAATTTTTTATGTATTTTATAGTAATTTTTAAGCAAGAATATTTTTTAAATATTCGTGCAACCCAATTACAAAAGATGAACCCAATTGCTCTTAAAACAATGTAAATAATTCATCATTTAGGAATTTTTTCGTGCAATATTCCATAGCTAAATCGGCAAATGAAATGAAAGCCCCATAAAAAAAATAGTATATGAATTTAACAGATCTCAAATCAAACTATTCAAAATTATCACATTAATGAAGGTTGCTGTAAATAGTAAAAAAAAATCACGATTGACCGCTTATTAATATGAAAGTACCAAAAAATTGGGGATTCTAAAAAATATAGTAAATGTAAAAAATCTTTTAGTATTTAAAATAAAAAACGATATTTTTTCCTATTCTGTGAACGGCTGGATTGTCTGATTTTTTTAAAATGGAAACATTCATTCATAAAACTAAATCTACAGTGAATAACCTAATAATGACATCCAATTCCAGAAGCTTTTTGTCCTGATACCAGTCTTGAAGCTTTCTTTAAAAAAGAAAAAAAACCTAACTCTTAGAAAACATTTGCTATGTTTCATTTTCTATTTCATATAAAATGTAGAAAAAACATGTTTTATGTAATCGTACTTAATATAAATCGCAGAATGTTATCATTGCATTTAAGGGATTAAAACACTTGGCTAAATGGTGTAATTAATGATATAGCATGTTACAAAAATAGGAAAGAAAATGTAGCAACCACTTTTCTTAAGTCAGTTTGACATCATATTTATAGAAAGTGACGTCATATTTAGTGAATTGTTTCCTGGTATTTTTTCATAAAATAGAATTGCTTATGTTATAATAAATGTTTTAACTTCAAAATATATTTAAATGAAGATTTTGCGTCTATTCAAAGCACTTATTGTTAAAGTCTTATTTTAAATATGAAAAATTCAGTAGTTCAATTACATACCTATTAACCTTGAGAGTTTTTTTTTTTTTTTTGTATTTTGGTGAACTTCTAATTTTGCTATTGAATAATAATATTATATTTAATAAAAATAATAATAGAAAATAATTCATAAAGCACATAGGATTAACATAAATTACAAATTATAGATAAAATTCTGAAACCTGAAAATTTTTAAAACATATTTAAAAGAAGTTTATTTTATAGAAAGAATAGAAGAGAAAGAAATTTCCTATATAATGAAAGATACTTTTTTTATTTATACTAAACTGATATTTAGAAATAACAACCAGTATAAATTACTTCAAAAATATGCTAAGTGAATGATAATTTATGCCATTTTTAATAATACCAAGAATCCTTGAATTTTATAAATTATAGAACAAAATAAAAGCATAATTTCTTATGACAAAACATTCACAAACTGCAAATATTATTATTTTTTTAAAATCTACAACCATTTCATAATAATAATAATGAAACTAATACGGGAAAAAAAACAATAATTTAAAAATAACTTACAGATTCATTATCTTCATTTAAATTCAATTGAGCTTGAATATGATTGATCTTGCATTCTATTTCATCCATAGTCATTCCAACATTTAGTTGCTAACATTAAAAGTGAAAAAAATTAGAGCAACTCAGGATCATGAAAAGTACTTTAATTTTATTACATTTATGCACTATTAAACTTTTTTGGGAGGATTAAAAAATAATTTAATAATCAAACCAAAAATTTTAAACATATCTACCCTATATATAAAATCCTAATGAAACAAATTTATAAAGCGATTTTATGAAAACGACCAATTGTGATTCTTAGCTGTTACTCCTAAAATATGGAACCTTTGGCGATGACATTAACACAAATTATACGAATTTATCTGTTGATTTCAAAAGTGGTGTTAGAATTTTAAAATTTTAATTAGTTTTCGAGATATTAATTGTTTTCTAATTTTAATGACATTTTTCTAAAGATGGCAACAAAATGGCTCCATTTTTGTAGAAAAAAGGGAGAAAAACTGGTAACTATAGTGATTATTAGATTTCTTTTTCTTCAGTTATTTTCCAATTGAATTTGAAATTATCTTTTATTTCAATCAATAGTGAAGATAGTATTGTGATTAAATTACGTTTTTCAAGAACATTTGAAAAAATAATTCTTTAAATAATAATAATATTATTATTAATATTAAATAAATAATAATTTCTTATTTAGTTTAATTAAATTTTCATCATTTAAAAAGATATTTTTTGAATATTTTAGAAATGTTATTATTTCAAATTGTTGCCAATCGTAGAAAATACTCGCAAAGAATAATACTTCCTTATGATTAAAAATTTATTTACACGTGACTATTTAAAACCGAAAAAACTTCAGAATTAAATGATTACATGTTAAAAGCAGGAAAATATTGAAAATTATGTCATAAAAATTGTATTTACAATGACTATTAAAGGAGAAAGAAAACTTTAAAATAATAAATTCATTAATATGCATTAAAAGCAGTAAATGCGGAAATTACATCATATTTAAAATGGTCAGGTAATAATACTGCCAAACAGTTTAAATTAAAAAATATATTTACGAAACTTTTATTTCATATTTCGAGATGAATTTTTTAACGTTTGTTGTCAATTCTGAGGCAGCGCAAATAATACTTCCTTTCTAAAAACAAAATTATTTTCACAAAATTAAAAAGAGAAAGAAAACTTTAAAATGATAAATTCATTAATATGCGTTATGAGCAGCAAATGGGAGTAATTACGTCATATTTAAAAGGGACAAATGATAATATTGATGAACAGTTCAAACTTAAAAATATATCTATGCAAGACTTCAATTCCAAAGATGTTTTTTTTGTGTGTTTCCATAAAAACAAAATGAATTAAATTTCAATAAAAATAATAACAAGTTTGTACAAGTTCATAGAGGCTATACACTTTTAAATTAAATAATGTATGTAGTACTCATGAATCTTAAAAGAGAAAAAACTTAAAATTAAATAAAGTATTGCATGAGAAATGCATTTAATAGTGAAAATTAAGTCATATTTTAAAATGATACATTTAAAACGATTTTCATTCCGGAGAATTTTAATGTGACGTCACATGGTGTAAAAGTAGTGCAGCTAGCAAATTTATTTGTATATTACATCACTTGATGCCGCATAAATGCAGGTAAATGTATGCGCAAAATACTTTAAATTAGAATTCGATAAATGCATATAAGAAAATTCGAACATTTATATTTATTAATATAAACAACATGCAATGTAAAAATAACATAAAAAATATGTATGACGATGTATCAAAATAGAGAAAAGAATTCATGAATAAGCTATACCTGTTCCTAAAAATATCCAAAACTCAATAAAAAGATATATTAGAAGTGCTAACACAATGATTTTCAATACTCTGGTTCTGAAAGCTATTCCCAAGCAAACGGAGTATTTTAACCTCGAACCTAAAGGAAGAATATTGTTCATAGCGTCTTTATAAAAGTCAGAAAGATAGCGACATATTTAACGAATGTGTTATTCATCTTACTTATCAACCCCACAGTCATCAGTGTTATGACAGAGATGGATGAGGCCATGGTAACAGAAAAATGCTCCATTCAAACGGAGAAGCATGGCAACCCAATTACAGAAGATAGCCACAGCTATGGGGATAATATCATTCAAACTTTCGTAACATGGTAATATTTTTTAAACAGGGCACATTACAGTAAAAGCTCTATTATCCGGCATTCATGTAACCAGAAAGATCAACTAACCGGAAAAATTCAGAGAGCCCCTTTATTTCTTCTCTTCCCATAAACAGTTGATAAATTTTTACTGCTGAGAAATTATTTATCCTAAACTATTTTTTTTTTATTCTTTTACTTGCTCAAGAATAAGAAATCATTGTTTTTAAAGAAATACTTAACAAAGATCTTTAAAAATTATATATTTACTCAAGAATATTTTACAATTGAATGTGTTTGGATTATTATGCTTATCTGGAAAAAAAGAAGAAAAAAAAAGACACTTCCTCCAGGGTAAGTTTCTTTCTTTTGTTTTATTGTAGGATTTTTATCAGTTTAAACTTTTTCTCCCTGGTCAGCTGCCCATAACTGAGATTATATCAAATTTTCACGTTTTTGAATTAGTCCAGGGAAAATGTACATTTTACCTTGCAAAAGGTCTGCTAGAAGATTTTTTTTTCTGACTTGTTTATAATGCCAACATGGAAAAACCATGTTTTCTAACAAAATTTCTTAAGGCTAAATTTTCTGTGGCCAAAAAACAACAAAATTTTGGGATCTTTATTTTTTTTAAATATCTCGAGAGCCGTTGCCGTAGCATAATATTTGTCAATTACAATATTAAAGAGGATAAAATTCTCTACAACTTTCAAATTTACAACTTTTTTATACACTCAATAGCAAGCACAGTACGCCATTTCAAAAATAGGACAATTTTCTCAAATTTCTTAAAAACCATGAAAAACGTAGTTTCGCCCTGAATATTCAAATATTCCCTGCAGATTTAATCGTGTACGTCGACTTCTAAAAATTGGTAGCAGTAAATTATATATTATTTGCACACTCACATCTTTATTTTAATCTCAACAGACATTTTATATTCAATAAATTTATATAATTTTAAAAATAGGGCAGAGTAGATGAACGAGACAATTTTCATATTTAGACAGTAACTTTAAGTGCATACAATGTTAACTTCAAAGCATTGTTTAAAAGAATACTTTAATATTTAGTGACTTATTGGCATGATAGTTTCCATTAAGAAAGAATTCTTGTTTAATTTTAATAATTTTTATAATGCATACATATTTTTCCAGGTATCATTGGGATAGGTATGAAAATTTGCGAAAAACATATTTTATTCCCACACTACAATGGTATATTTTATTTACCAATTATTGATAACATACATTTTAATGTTTTAAAGATATCAAACATTGGATTGTAATTCCATATAAAAGGGGGGGGGGGGGGGCTCAAAAAATAAATTTCTTTTATGTAAGAAATACTTTTACATTATAAAATAGCTACAATAAAAATGACAACAGATTATTTCACTATATATCACATTTATATCTTGGAACATTTAAAAATTCTGTCAATAAAATATTTGAGATCACTAGTTTCATAAAAATATTTAAAAGATTAGTTTTAAAAATATTGTCAATTTTTTCCTCACTTATATCAATAAATATGACAAGAGATTATATCATTTTAGCATGCAAAAATATGTAAAACTTTAAGATTATCTATTAATTGCTTTAAAGCTCAAACAGGATACTTTAAATTTCAGAACGGGTTCCAAACAGGTTTCAAAAAATGAAAGTGTCCGAATATATTAGGAAAAAAAAAAAAAGCAACCAAACCTGAAAAAGTACAAAAGCACAACATTAGATATTGATCTCAGGTATACCATGAAAAAAAAAAATTATTTAAAAGTAACAAAATGCGAGCGAGATATTTGTCAAGAACGCTCCCATAGGTTTAATGTTACCTTGCGAATGTCTTCGTGTGACTAATTTAGTCCCACAATTCATATAACTATGACTTTAAACGCCTCAATATTACAACTACCATAAAATCTTTGAAAAGGAAATTTGTATATACAGAATCTGGTCTTTAAAGAAAAAATTATAAATTTTCAAGAGAAAGAATATGAACAATTATACCTGCTAAGATGGAAACCTGTTTAAAGTGGAATATATTTCGGTTCTATTCAGTTCGCTTTTCAAGGTTTTAATCAATCAATATTTGACAAAGCTGATTACGTATTTAATGATTACACACTTAAAATTTTCAAAATCCGGCTATAAGAGATTTATTAAAATTCTCATGGTAAATTTTCTTTTTAAGGGAGGGGGGGGGGGAGGAGGCACCAAAAGCCATGTTTACCATGGGTGCAAAGAAGGCTAGTTTTGGATCTAAAACATATAATTTACTGCTACCAATATATAGAAGTTGACATACACTATTAAATCCATGGGAAACATTTGAATAATCAGGGCAGAACTATGTTTTTCACGGTTTTTAAGAAAATTGAAAAAATTTTTCCTATTTTTGAAATGGCATACTGCGCTTGCTACTGAGTGTATAAAAAAATTATAAATATGAAAGTTGCAGAGAATTTTATCTTCTTTAATATTGTCATTGACAAATAATATGCTATGGCAACAGGTCTCGAGATATTTAAAAAAAAAATCAAAAAAGGTCCCAAAATTTTGTTGTTTTTTGGCCACATAAAATTTAGCCTTAAGAAATTTTGTTAGAAAACTTAGTTTTTCAATGTTGGCATCATTATACACAAGTCAGAAAAAAGAAAAAATTCTACCCAACCTTTTGCAAGGTAACCAACCCCCTTTTTTTTGGTACATTTCCCCTGGACTAAATTAGCAGGGAAAAATATATTTCAACAGCCTAAAAGCAAACAGAAATAATAATATTATTATAGATAAAAAAAGAATGAAATGATATTCTTTTCTTTTCCTTACTTATAATGAAAAAAAATAATTGCTATCTCTGTTGCTAATTATCCGGTTGCATTCAAACTTTCAGCGAATTCAAATAATAATAAATTAGGCCTCTTACCAAATTTCTGTTAAAATATAATAAATTTTCAGAATATAAAACCACCTTCCAAACAAAAGCCCACTATCAGAACCACTCCAAGAAAAAAAAAAATGCTGACAACTGTGTAGTTAGTTTTTATCATCAGAGAAGTTGGATATTATGAGCTTGCATTTGATAATGGCCTTAGCTATACAGAAAGGAATCATTATTAAGGTGAGGTTGCATGCAA
Organism: Maratus speciosus; assembly: GCA_963932465.1. Lineage (NCBI taxonomy): Eukaryota > Metazoa > Arthropoda > Arachnida > Araneae > Salticidae > Maratus > Maratus speciosus. The sequence continues at coordinate 339,379,959 of OZ010788.1, forward strand.
AGAGAGCTTAATTTTCCAATCGTCCACATGCTGTTTCTTCAAAGGAGGAGAAAAAGGGCAACATTTAAAATAAAAAATACCAGGTGCAAATTTGATAACTTAAGAAATGGGCAGGGTGCATTTTTCACTTTAAAAAAGAGCTTTGAAAAATGTCTAATAGGAGTACTAGTTGGTTAGTTGACTTTATTAGATTAGCCCAGTGGTAGGGGAGCAAAAAAAGGTCGAATTCGGAATTAATTAGGGGAAAGCTGGACATTGTTTTAATCCATTTAGTTTAGGTCTAGAATGAATATGCTAAGTTTTCCCACTCGTAGTAGGTGAGCGTTGGAAAATATGTACAGATTTATAGTTAAAAACACATTTTTTTTGCATACCATAACAATATCTCAAAACAGCTAACTCTGTCAAAAACATTGTCAATACAAATGTTGTAGAGCTTAAAATTCTGAGTAAAATGAGTACCTACACTTTATATTTTTGTTGAATATTAAAGTCACAATTCTACTTTAAAGTTTTAGACTCGTGCTCAGGGGGTTGAAATCAAAATTAATTTGGAGAAAACTGAAAATTATTTTAATCCCTTCAGTTTAGGTCTAAAATGAACCTACTATGTTTTCTTCCTCGTACTTGGGTGAATGTTAGAATATATGTACATATTTATTTTCAAAAAACACTTTTTTTTGCATACCTTAACAATATCTCAAAACAGCTAACTCTATAAAAAACATTGTCAATACAAATGTTGTAGAGCTTAAAATTTTGAATAAAATGAGTACCATCATTAATATTTTTGTTCAACATTAAGGTCGCAATTCTATTTCCAAATTTTTCAAGTCAAGAGCTTGAAGCCAGGAGAGACCAAGTTAACTTAACAATATCTCAAAATTGCGGCCTTAATATTGAACAAAAATATTAAGTATAGGTACTCATTTTATTCAGAATTTTAGGTTCTACAACTTTTGTATTGAGAATGTAATTCATGGAGTTAGCTGTTTTGAGATATTGTTAAGTTAACTTGGTCTCTCCTGGCTTCAAGCTCTTGATTAGCAGTTAAGGCAAAATTTTAAAATTTCTGAATTCAACTCCCTAACCACTGGGCTAAATTTGTTATTTCCCATGTTGAAGTTTAATTTATTAGTACATGAAGTAAGAGCAGCATATGTTATTCATCTTAGTCCTAAATTAAAATTTTTATGAGATACCTAATTATAAATAATGTAACGTTATAAAAGATTAATAAATAAATTTAGAAATTGCATTCCAACATAAAATATTGTTTAGTTTTATTTTTAATTCAGCAAAAATAACTTTATAAAATGTAAATTTAATAACAATAAAAATTTCATTAGATAGGCTTCCTGATGATAGAAAAACAGATCAAAAAATCATTTTCCTGTTTCACTGTAAAATCAATACCCCCCCCCCCCCCATTCACTTCATCTTACATGGCAAATTTTGTAGCGCTTAACTATACAGACCTTTCAAGTATCCGGCAATCGGCACTTCCCGAGCATGCTGGTTAGTTGAGACTGTACTACATTTTCAGAGGCTGCGAAGTCTGAATGAGGGTTGGTGGGCGTAGCTCGCAGGAGGCAAATTTAACACATTCACTGTCAACTATGACATAATTTGTAATAGCATCCAGGTCCTCAGTGCCAACAAAGAGTCTATTTGTGCTTGTATATTAGATTTATATTGGCAAGTGATGAAAAACAGATGGTTATTTTTCATGATTTTTGGTGCAAAACAGAGAGGGGGAATCCAATTTTAGAGACTTCTTGAAGTTTCTCTTAGCGCATTAAGTGTGTCAAGTTAGTCTTGCTAGGTGTCCCGATTTTCAGGAGCTATGAGACCTTCCCGCATAACCACCGCACGGGACACCTTAAGTCCTGATTTTTCATGATATAAAAATTTCACCATCCCTATGATCGGAACAATATACAATTATACCTGCTAAATTGGAATTTTGTCCATAATTGGACTAAATTCAAAAATTGAAATTTTGCCCTTTTATCCCTAACGATTCCGTTTTCAGAAGTTTTACTCTGTAAGACTGTTGTGTCCATTTAGTATAATAAAAACGGCTAAAGCGGAATTGCAAGGGAAGGAAAAAAATTCCATTTTAGACAGGCACAGGTCTTAACATATTTATTTTTAACAGGCTTTTATCTCAGCAGGTATTCCTAACATAGGGACAATGAAGTTTTTACGTTTAAGACAGGGTTCTGTTATGGACAGGCTCTTTTTTTATGGGGCTTTCTGTATTTTTCAGATTTAAAAGCCGTTATCCTGATGTTTTTGTATCCCTGTCTCACTTTTTGTAACAATGCACCTGGCAACAGAGTCCTGACCAATTAGGTCCGTTGTAGGTACATCCAGGTCAGAGGGGGAAAAGTTCTTTTTTTTTTTTTTTCTGGAGTTAAGCTTGAAAGCAGTGGAAAAGAAGCAGAAGGATCGTAAAGAATTGAAAAAAGTAGTATGTCTGTGTGTGTGTGTGTGGGGGGGGGGGGGGTCATCAGACCTCTCTGTACAGAAAAAAAAATTATATATATATTATAAAAAATTCAATCACAGATGGATAATTGCTAGGAAACTGTGAAGCTTGTAAGGTGCTCAGAAAGAAACAAGCTGACCTGCTATAAATAACTTCTGCAAGACGGTGGAGCTATAACCTTTTCTGTTGAATTGATATGAGGTGATGCATTTCAGTGGACACTGTTTGTGATGACATTCTCATGTGTTTGTTAGTTATGAGGAGTTCTATGAATACACAAATGAAGAAGAAATATGTTTGATTAGGTAGAAGAAAACCCATACTTCAATTTCCGCACTGGATCTGAAATAGGAAGATGGCAAACACTAAACTGTTTTGGCATATCTCCAGTAACTCCGTTGTTGGAAATCAACTGGGATGAAAATATTCTTCATTTGTCGACCAATCAAATAGGATTTCTAAAGTTGCGCAAGTGCATTTATTTTTGCGGAGAATGTTACGAGTCAAGAAATTGCATTATTTAGTAACTCATCTTATAATTAAGTTTTAGTCATAGCAGCAAAAGTATATCTTCATGATATCATAAGTCACCGTCAGTATTGTTTAGCTATGAATAGCTCCCTGGTCCCAAGTTGTCAATGGTGAGTGCAACATTAAATTGTTCTAAGTGTAATAAGTGTGTCTAATGTGTAAAAATATTTTTAATCAAGAAAAGTTGATTCATTATGTTTAAAGCTAGGATTGAATGTTTGGTTTTATGTAAAAACAGCAGTCACTTGAAAATATTGTTTAAACACTGAGGTGGATACCTCAGCTAAACAATGTTGATTCTTAATGAGCGCAATGATTCATAATGATTTGTAATTAGAGCATGCTGTAAATGTAAATAAATATCAATTTAGCTAAAATTTTGTTTTTCTTGGTGCCTACCTGCACTTGATTCTTTTATGCTCCAAAAGAAGTTTAGAGTATAGTCTAAGCAGGATTCTAAAATTTAAAATAATAAGTTTCTTTTAAGAACAATTTAAATTTGAATGTTGAAGAGGCTTAAGTTTTATAAGAAAAATTCATATCAATTTTAGTTTAGGATGTATGAAGTGCAGTAGAATTTAAAATTATTTTAGGATACAAGGTAGGTATTTCATTTTTATTTAAAGTAAATAAATTTAAAATTATGAATAATAGGATTTAAAGTGGCATCTTTACTTATTTATTTTATTTTAATGGTGATGTTGTTGCCTACGAAATAATAACAAACAATGATAATAATAAAATAATTAAATAAAACTTAACATTATTTTGAATGCCTAAAGTTTGCCCCATCTTTTAAAATCAGATCCAATGAAATTTATAACTAAATTTAAATATTCAAAATTTTTTTGTCTTACTATGTTGAGTAGTTAATTATTTGCTCAAGGGTGGACTAATTAAATGACTTATGTAAACAAAAAGAATGAATATGTATAGTGATACATACATATATATAAGGAAACTTATAAATACCGATAGTTTAGGCTTTTTGTATATTGATAACTTATAACGGAATTGTCAAGATTTAAAAAAATATATATATAATAATAATCATATATTCTCTGTACCACATGCTTATTAACTGAAAATTTTTGTTGTGTGATATGGAAGTGTAGTAACTTAATTCAGTGTTGTTTCATTCTTATTTTGAAGGTTGCTTTTTTTAGGTTAATCTTACATAATAGATTGTTTTTTATGAATTTTTTACGTTTTAACTGGAGATTTTATTTTAATTTCATTATAAATACTAGCTCTTTCTCTATAAAAAGAAGGATGCCAGTATTCCTCTTTTTTGTATTAAAAAAACAACTCAATGTTATTTCTATTAAAAAATAACTCAATGTTATTTCTATTAAAAAACAACTCAATATTATTTCAGGCAATTTAACAATTTTACACTTTCAATCACAACTTTCTTAATGATTTAGTGTTGCTGAACATTTCACATTAAGGGTGTAATTACCCCCAACACCTGTTGATTTCTTTTTTCGCTTTTCATTTGTCAAGTGATGATTGTACAATTTGTGACCCCCAAAATAGATGCCTTTTACTTTACCACCCCTCTCTACATCTTAATATGATATTTCAGAGTACTAAGTTGAGTATTGGGGGCTTTTTGAAGGTATAATATATTGTTGTATGTTTATGCTCTGAGTCTATATATTTTTTTTGTTGTTGTTTTTTTTACTACCGACATGGTGAAAGGAAGTGTTGAAGATAAAAAAAAAAAAAAAAGTTATTCTTGCGTAATGGGGTCTACAATCAATCTGTGTCATTTTTAGCATGTGTGGTTTGGTACAAAACTACTTTTATTGCTATCACTCTCATAATCTTGAAAAAGCATCGTTGCCAACATCACTCACGTTTGTTACCAAACTTCACTACGGACCTTTAGATTCAACATTAGACAACTATTGCTGATTTTTGATTAGATATTGTCACGTTTCTGTCGGCTAAGACCCTGAACACTCCAGTGACCTATACCCCCTCTGCAGATCGCGGGAATGTCAGAATGGACTGATCTTGGATGCTGGGAGTTTGGGAAGGGAAAAACTTGAGAGAGCGGAGAGAACCCTTGACCAGGATAGTTGAAAAGGTCTTGGGCAGCTGGTGCACAGAAATATTTGACAATTTTTTTTTTAATGCTCTCAGAAATACGGGATGGATAGGCAGTGAGCCTAGCCCATTAAGGCGTTATCAAATTGTAAATATTTGTTGTGTTAATCTTTTTAAATGTGTTTAATTTTTAGAAGCATGTGTCATTATTTTGTCTCATCAGAATCAATTATTATTGGGAACCACTGCATGGGAGTTCGCCTGTGACAATTGGCATAGTCGACATCTGATAGACTGGTGAGATTGACGTAGCGTGCCTCTATGAATGCCTATGCCCAGTTAGGGTGGGACAAAGGAAAAAGAAATTGCGATTTGCGATTGATTACTAATGGAGCTGGTTGAACTGAAGATTGACGAGCTGATGAGAGACTGCTTCAGATGTCTTTCAGTGGCTTGATTGTGACAAGGGAATAGTTTAATCTTAGGTAAGATGTCTTCATCTATTGTCTTTGGATTTAGGATACACTTTGTAAGAATGTTATGATCTAAGAACTTAGTTTATGGTGGTTCTGTCACAATCACTTCAGCCCAATTTATAAAATCAATATAGTCTTTGGCTTCAAAATTGATATCAGGTAACTTGAACGTATGTAAAGAATTTCTTGACTTTCGAGATTTTATTATTCTGCATAGTGCCCCAACAAGTTGATTTGTTATAACTAAAGATATCCCCAATCCCCACATATCCCCCCCCAAAAAAGAAAAGAAGAAAAAGAGCCTCCATTGAAATAATGCAAAGTTTTAATTCAGACATGAAGATATTTAGGGAAACCAACATTTGTGAGTATGAATGCAAAGTTCAAGCTCCGAAAATGTATAATTTTAAAGGAGTTAAATTTGTTACTATAATTAAAAACATGGTAGTAGAAAAAAAAGTAGTAAAAAGTAGACATAGTACATAAAGTAGAAAAAAAATAAATGAACTAATTAATGAAGCACATTAAAATCTCACGCAGAACAACAACAACAAAAAAAAAAAAAATCACTAATAAAAATACAAAATCTTTATACAAATATGAATATCTTTATTATTAGAATATTTATTTTATTTTTTCCTAATTTAAAATCATCTTGTAAGTTAAATAAAGTGTTCATTTTTATTTAACATTACAAGATAAAAAAATTTCTAAAATATCAATTGAATGTTTTAAAATAAAATCATGAGATGAAATGCAATATTCCACCTTGATTCAATCACAAAATACACAATATGAACTTTAAAAAGCTCACTGTTTTACTCAAAAGCGACAAAAAATAAATAAATAATAATAATAATAATAAATAATAATATAGATGTTACAAGCTAAAAATATACATTTTATTTAAAATTTCTTAGTACTTTCGGCCTGCAATTCCCGCAGCCATCATCAGAGAATATTTCTATTATTAATTGCTGTTCCATTCATACAAATACATCGTTTGTTTGAAATGAGAAAGTCTATAATTATTAAGGTAGCTAAAAGTAGAAATAGCAGTGCCTTGGATTGAACTTAGTTCACATACAGTCAGTCAGATCTTAGCAGCATGCTTCGGGCCATTATCTTGTTGGAAGACCCAGCTATTTCCCAGTCTCAAATTCTGAATGGATGAGTGTAGATTGCTCTGCAGTATTATTGATTATCTGAATCAATCCATTGTACCATCAATAAACACTAAATTACCTACCCCGGCCACAGCCATTGAGTCCCAAACCATTACACTCCCTCCACCGTGTTTCAGTTGGTGTCAAATTTTCCGGTTTCATTTCTGTGGGGGTTTTTAGCCAAATTTTTCCATGTCCATCTCAGCAAAAAATATTAAACTTACTCTCATCAGTAAATAACACTGTTTAAAAAAAGTCAAAGCCCTTATCAATATATTTGAGAGGTTTCCTTCTGGGAACTCTACCATTGAAGCCTGCCAATCGAAGAATTTTACGAACAGTTTCTGGATGCATTTTCTTGCCACTTGCTATCGCAATGCGTTTGGTTAATTATGGGGCACTAACTTTCAGATTTTTTTTTTTTTTTTTTTTTTTTTTACTTTTTTTATGATAATTCTTGCAATCACGGTACTTAAATTTCCATTGGAAGACCATATCAGTTTTTTACAAATTTTTTAATTATAATTCTTGCATCATGGTCCTTAAGTTTCCTTGGGCGACCACATCGAGATTTGTTGAGCACATTTCCACATAAATTACAGTTTCTAAGTATAATTTGTACAGTTGCTTTTTCCTATACTTTCGCCAATCTTGCCGTAAGACTTATTTTCGTTTCTTAATTTTACGACCAGATTACACAGTTCTAAGGACGTTTCTTTTCCCTGACTCATCTTTCACATTATATACATCATTTACATACAATTAAATACCCTGACTATCTTGGGAGATGAAGATCAGTGTAACTAAACTTCATGTGCCTGGGTCAATCCATTTCAAGTGGTCCAGAAAATCATTAATTCGTTGCTCGACCATTTTTAAAAAATCTGAAATTTTTTGTACAACAACCCTAACATGATGGAAGTTCAAAATGACTATTATTTTAATTTTATTAATTTTTGTTTGTGCATGGTGGCCATCTTTGTTTCATCGTCTGCAGCAATTTTCTCGCAAGAAGGGTTTACGGAATTGTAAATAATTCATCGTTTATTTTTCCAATTCAAGTGCGGTTTACAGCAATTTGTACAGAATACATCGGGCTAAAAATTTGGTAATAGAGTAGTTTCCGAAACTAAACGCTTATTGGTGAAATTTAGGCATAAAGTTTCAGTTTTTTCCCAAAATTTGTCCGTTTGCAAGAGGAAATTTTTCTAGCAAGGAAAACTGTCAACATGACATACTTTTTTTTTACAAATAGGCTGAAAGTACTTGTACTCACACGCCAAGTTCCAGATCTGGAACATTCTTTCTCTTCGCTAAAAAAATTCCCAAATTTTTCAAAAATGTCAAAAATCGCACTTTTGAGGCTTTGATATCTCTGGTGGGGCACGAGATAAAAATCTGAAATTCGGGTTGCTGAGAGTATTATATGGTAGTGTTATGCACAAGAAATTTCAGGATGGAGATTTGACTACAAGCTGAGATATGGCAAGGGCAACATTTCAAAACAATACTGCCAAACTATTGTTTTGTTGTAGTCACAGCTAAGTATTTATCTCAGAGTGTCATTTAAATTTATTTTTTTTTTATTATCTTTAAATAATAGTAACAGAAAATAAACCCTTTTGCAAAGCTTAGCAATTAATTTAAAAAATAATTATTCCTAAGTAATGCATTTTTTATGGTTTCCGTAATTTTTGTTGTAGTTTTAGTAACTAAAAGAAACCGCAGCATTTTTACATAAAGAAAAATCATATTTTTATACAAGACCTGAGACAAAAACAGAATAGGAAAGAGAAAAGCTGTTAATGTTGACCTACTTATTGAGACATGATCAAACGTGTCAAAACACATTCCTGCTTGTTGGTTTAAAAACCACAATTTTAATGCTGTTTGCCAGCCCCTGAAACATGGTCCTACCATAAGTAAGTTCCTTTAAAGGAAACATTATACGATATTACCATGCATCAGACTTAAGTAATTTTCAGAGCCCTTTCAAAATTCATACTGTAGAAAAATGACATTTTTGCATAACAAGTAAGCTAGGAATTATTAATGAAGTGAGACTCGCACATAGTGATTTCAAAGTTTATTTTTATGAGCCAGCAGGGCCAAGAACTTTAATCAAGTTATTAAGAGATGACAAGACTTGGTTCTTACAAATAAAATTTTGAGAAAGATCAAAATTGTGGTTTTTAAACCAACAAGCAAGAACGTGTTTTGACACGTTTGATCATGTCTCAACAAGTTTGACAAAATTAACAGCTTTTCTCTTTCCGCATTCTGTTTTTGTCTTAGGTCTTGTATAAAAATATTTTTTTTTCTTTATGTAAAAGTGTCGAGATTTCTTTTAGTTGCTAAAATTACAAGAAAAATTACTGAAACCATACAAAGCCTTAGGCATAATTATTTTTTTAATTAATTTCTAAGCTTTGCAAAAGGCTTTATTTTCTGTTACTAATATTTAAAGCTAATAAAAAAAATAAATTTAAATGACACTCTGAGATAAATACTTAGCTGTGACTACAACAAAACAATAGTTTGGCAGTATTGTTTTGACATGTTGCCCTTGCCATATCTCAGCTTGTAGTCAAATCTCCATCCTGAAATTTCTTGTGCATAACATTACCATACAATACTCTTTGCAACCCGAATTTCAGATTTTTATCTCGTGCCCCACCAGAGATATCAAAGCCTCAAAAGTGCGATTTTTGACATTTTTGAAAAAATTGGGAATTTTTTTAGTGAAGAGAAAGAATGTCCAAGATCTGGAACTTGGCGTGTGAGTACAAGTACTTTCAGCCTATTTGTAAAAAAAAGTATGTCACGTTGACAGGTTTCCTTGCTAGAAAAATTTCCTCTTGTAAACAGGCAAATTTTGAGAAAAAACAAACTTTATGCCTAAATTTCACCAATAAGCATTTAGTTTCGGAAACTACTCTATTACCAGATTTTTAGCCCAATGTATTCTGTACAAATCAGTGGCGCAGCCACGGGAGGGGTTTGGGGGTTAAAACACCCCCCAGAGCTAAGAAAAATTACTATAATTGCCTCTTATATGAATCAAAACCAAAATTAATATTTAAGCGTTTTGCGAAATCCGCCGCTTTGAGAAATTAAATTCTATTCAGCAAAGTGATTCAATTAAACGGCAAAAATTCTACTTAAAACTGTGAAAGTGCATATTACATGCATTGGTTTTTTGAAAATTGGTTATTTGGACTAAGTCACTTTTTCGAGACGGCTTATGCTAAAAGAATGGCCATTTCCTGCCACACAGACGCTGTGAGTTTAAGTATTATTCAATGGGCCATTTCTTAATTGCACTTGTGTCTTTGTTCCATGTTCGAAACAATAATAGACCACCGAATTTCAGAAAAAACATGAAACATACACTTTGCAGATCTCTCTCAGTTTCAAACGCCCTGTTTTACGCTTTTTGCTCCCAATTATATCTAAGACCAAGCATTTTACGTACACAAGTAAAAATCTTTGTAAAATAAGAATTAAAAAAGTAGTAACTATAAAGTTGTAAAAAGCTGTTTTTGATTGTGATTGAACAAATTATCACAATCAGTGTCTTTCGAACCATTTGTTCCTTAGGAGATCTGTACACCAATTTAAAGAATGTATTCCATTAGTTAGCAATGTAGCAACGAGTAATGGTGCTTTCTCTCGGAGAAGCATCACGTAGGAAAGAAGCATTTATTGTAATTTCATTGAGTTATAGATAATATGTCTGTGAGTATGGATTTTGAAAAGAGAGGGGTTAAATGTAAAACATTTTCTTAGATTGTATAAAATATAATTATACACAATTTTATGCTAATCATGCATTAATTTAAATTAATAAGTACATTGTTAAAAATCTGCTGTTTTAGCTTTATAGTCACTCGCTATAATAGAAAACGGTTACTTGAATATATTGTGGAATATTCTCATTATTTTTTATTATTCTCATTCTCATTATACCTTAAAAGTAACCACCATGTCAAAAACAAAGCTTTTATACCAACTACACTATATGGCCGAAGGTGACCGGTCACTTGCAATTTTAGACGTTTTATTAAACTCTAGAAAAATACATGAGGAATTAACCTGAAACTGCAGGTGCGTAAATAGTATAGTATAGGTCATATATTTCCGCGAAGATTTTTTTTCCCGAAACCCCATAGGGGACCGTCAACAAATTGAAAAAGAACGAATATCTTTTGGATAACCCTGTAAAAACTAATGTAGCAAAAGCGTACAAACTCGAGTTTATTAAAAAGTGGCTTATTGTAATACATTGTGTTCATTTTTATGAGGATAGCATGTATACTCGTAGAGAAATTAATGTTTTTATAAAAACAGTCCTAAATTTTGCCAAGTTTTTTGCTTATAATTTGCAGAGATTTGCATTTATTATAAAAAAAAGTTCTTTTCAGAAAATATGACAAGCACTGTTGTACATAATACCCTGCAATCAGAATTGAAAAATAATAAAAAATGAATGAAAAATGAGTAGGTTTACTAAAAAATGTTTCACTGCGTATGCGCGAATGCAATCAAAATATAATGTGCATAATGTATTAGCTAATTACATAGAGCAAGTTTTGTGAATGTCTCAAAATCATAGCTTGGAAATTCTGAAAATTATTGTCAATAGAATAAGCTCGAAATCCGTTGTTCCTAAAAGGAAGCAAAAAGATGAGTGGTTGTATCCAAATATAGTAGTACGTGTAATATTGTGTACGCTATCTTGGCACTAATCAACAGATATTTGATACAACCTTTCATCTTTTTGCTTCTTTTTGGGAACAATGGATTTCGAGCTTATTCTATCGACGATAATTTTCAGAATTTTCATTCTATGATTTTTAGACTATCACAAAACTTGCTCCATATAATTAGCTAATACATTATGCACATTATATTTTGATTGCATTCGCGCATGCGCAGTGAAACATTTTTTAATAAACCTCCTCATTTTTCATTCAATTTTTATTATTTTTCAATTCTGATTGCAGAGTATTATGAACAATGTTGTTTGTCATATTTTCTGAAAATAACTTTTTTTTATATTAAGAACTCTGCAAATTTTAAGCAAAAAACTTGGCGAAATATGGGACTGTTTTTATAAAAACCTTAATTTCTCTACGAGTATACATGCTATCATCATAAAAATGAACACATTATATTACAATAAGCCATTTATTAATAATCTCGAGTTTGAAGGTTTTTGCTACATAAGTTTTTACAGGGTTATCCAAAAGATATTGGTTCCTTTTCAATTTGTTGACGGTCCCCTATGGGGTTTCGGGAAAAAAATCTTCGCGGAAATATATGACCTATACTGTTTACACACCTGCAGTTTCAGGTTAATTCCTCATGCATTTTTCTAGATATTTAACAAAACGTCTAAAATCGCAAGTGACCGGTCATCTTTGGCCATATAGTGTATGTCGCTGAAACTGCAGTTTTAGAACTTTTTTGCTCTTGCATCCTTTTAATTTCGAATTTTTGGAAAACTGTTCTTGGCGATCATTTACGTTTCTAGAGTAACAGCCATGCCAAACTTAATTATCTAGCTCTAACAATTCCTAATAAATCATAATTAAGGCTATATAATGCTGCTAGCATTGTGTAGGGACAATACATAAGTAAAAAAGCATGCAAAAAGACGTCCGTGTGACATTAGCCTTAGATTGTTTTCAGACCGTTTTCCGCTCATTTCATCCTTTTTAAATTGAATTTTTTTTTTTTTTTTTTTTAGGAACCGTTCTTGAGCATTTATGCATCCCAAAAGTTATCACCATGACAGATTCTAACATTCTATACAAAATGTATCACACAAATCGTAATTTTAGAAAGTGTTTTTTGCTCTTGCACCTTTTAAAATTTCGAATTTTTAAAAAACTGTTCAGGGCATGCATTTAAGTCTCTAAATTAGCAACCATGCCAAATTCCATGTTTCTAGCTATTGTTTTACCAATGTAAAATATAGCTTATGTTGAAACGGAGATAGTCACCATCATTTTGCCATTATTATTAAGCTTCCACTCTACGCTTAAAAAGTAAAATCGGAATTATTATAAGACCATTCGTGCGTCTTATTTTTCTGGCGGTCAGCGGGGGAGTTGAGGGCACTTGGTGTACCTAAGCGACGTAGAATCTTCCAAGGATTGTCGTAATGATTTTCGAAAAAATGTGGCTGTAATTTGCCGAGATATTAATTAAAAACCCATGTAGAAAACAACGGTACGGATCAAAACAGTGTTGATATTTTGTGACCTCCTTTCGAAGCCTGCTTGGCACAGTGCCAAGTTTAAACTTTGTATGAGATCTTTGTTTTAGGTTAGGTGAAACATAGCGATCAGCACTTTTTATTCCAACTGAATTCAATTATTGAAGGCAAATATTAAAAAGATAATTCATATAATAATTCCAAGACATTAAAAGTCAGTAATTTTGAGACGAAAATTGCTTATAATTCAATAAATAATTCATTTATAAGGAAAAAACTTTTCGATTAGAAATCATTTCAATAATTATGTCTGAATATGCTTTTATTTTTAAAAATGAATAGAAAAGTTTCACGTTATTAAGCGTACTTTTTTTTATTCCTTTAAAATTGTCCACTATTACATGAAATATGATTTACAAGTGACTTTTAGTAAGAATCTCTGCGACCTCTTTCCGAAGCGTGTTTGGTTCTCTACCAAGTTTAAACTTTGTACAAAGTCTGTGTTTTAGAGGGAGAAATATTCATCGGTTTTCATTCCAGTAGAATTAAATTATGGCATGTGGTATTGTTATATGTACGCAAGTAAATATTATCTTTGAACAGTTCTGATATTTTGTATGGAACCCTTTGTATGCGAGTTAAGTTCGCACACGACCGATTATCTTTTTAAATCCGTTCGGTAGTTCCAAAAGTAACCCCCACAAAAAAAGGTTACTTCTTTATAATATTAGTACAGGTACAACTTCGGTTTGAACCCGGATATTTTTAGAGAACTTTAACAATAATAAAGATGTTTTAACGAAATTTTCAACAGATTTACGTTACTTAATGTCAAATTCGATGTCATATAAAGTACTGGAAGTGCACAATAAAAAAAAAACAATAAAATACCATGTTTAATATCAACTACATTCCAAAATATGGATTACCTAACTGAGCACTAAATGGACGTAAATGATGATAATTTCCACCAATTTTCGTGATGTTGTTACATTTGACAAAAACACGGTAAGTATATTGGAAATTTTGTTAAAATGGCTTCATTATTATTAAGGTTAAAAACAAGAATTCGAGATTGTCTTGGAATGGAATCCTGTGTATGTTTGGTTGAACAAGTGGATTGGAATTATGTTATTTTCTGTGCAAAAATTATTTAATGGACTGTACACTTACAACTCTTAAAGTTTGCCTCATCATCTTTAAACACTTTTTAAATCTAACCTAGTTTGGGGTTATTTCATTGGTGCATTTTATGTTTTCTAACTCTAATACTGTAAACGCTGTTTAAATGAAACACAATCAATGTAACTACGGGTAAAAAGCATTATGATTTGATTCATTAAAAAGATAGATTATATTAATAGGTGATTCAAATAACCGGCGAACACCTTTATCAAAAAACTCAAAACCCCCCCTAGAGCTGAATTCTGGCTGCGCCACTGGTACAAATTGCTGTAAACCGCACTTGAATTTGAGAAATAAACGAGGAATTATTTACAATTCCGTAAACCCTTCCAGCGAGAAAATTGCTGCAGACGATGAAATAAAAATGGCCGCCATGCACAAACAAAAATTAATAAAATTAAAATAATAGTCATTTTGAACTTCCATCATATTAGGGTTGTTGTACAAAAAATTTCAGATTTTTTAAAAATGGTCGAGCAACCAGTGCTGGACCACTTGAAATGGATTGACCCGCCTGGTAAAATTGAAAATTGAAAACAAAACAGGTTCATATGCAAATTTTGTTATCAGCCAATCAAGTGTATGGAGACTTTTCTGACATGCTGATTGCAGTAAATATGCAAATTTTACTAGTAATTATCATTTTTAAGCTTTTACAAAGCATTCAGAAGCATTTTGTAGGTTAGAATAATAGACTAATCAGCTTTTTTGCTTGTAAATTTGAATAGTTTTAGTGAAAGCTCTATTTTGATATATGTATGTAGACTTTTGTGGCTGACTGTACATCACTTTCATTCTTAAATGTGTAGTCAGACAGTAGTAGAAGTTCGGTTAATCTGAAGAAGTGTTTCGGATTAAACTTATATTGATGAAAATATTTAAATGCTGTACCATTCATTTTAATACATCATTTTACTCATGTTTTCAGGATATTTAACCATATATTGGACTCATTGAAATGGGAGACTCTATAATTACCAATGTAGCTCACAGTAGAAGTAGCAGTGCCTTGGATTGAACTTAGGTAGAGAAAAATATATTTAATTGTTGTTCCATTTATTATTTTTAAATATTTTAATTTAATATTGTGATCAAAGTGACGTATTAAAACAAATGGAACAGCAATTAAATATATTTTTGGCTACATACATTCAATACAAGCCATTGCTACTTCTAATTTCAACTACCTTAATAATTATATACTCTCCCACTTCAAACAAAGTGACATATTTGTATGAATGGAACAGCAATAAATAATAAAAATATTCTCTGACGATGGCCGTGGGAATTGCAGGCAAAAGTACAAAGAAATTTTAAATAAAATGTATATTTTTAACTTGTAACATCTATATTATTTTTTTTTGTTGCCTTTAAAATAAAACAGTGAGCTTTTTAAACTTTATATTGTGTATTTTGTGAATATTTTTAGTTAATAGCAAGAGATGAGTATCTCTTATTAAAAAAAAACTTGAAAAAAGTGTAGTTTCCAGTAATCAATGTGTAGTGAGTAGTAGAAACAGACCAATGCGTAATTTCTACAGCTAATGTAATGTACAGCTTATGAAATTGGCAGCTCTGGATATTACAGTTTGCTTGTTTTTACTTATTTCAAAATAGAATAACTTCACAATACTAACAGAGAAAAAAGAATGGGCAATAGAAATGAAGCCCTAACATGGTATTACATTTTTTCCCTTTAAAAATATTAAGTATTTTGTTCCTATTATCATTTTAGAAAAAATAGGATGAACAATATCATTTAAATGTAAGACATTGCAATAATATTTCAGAAAATACCAGAAATATAATAATTATAAGAAAGATAGGCATTCTGTGAATTAGAAATAATGATCCAAAGCAAATACAATAAAAAAAATAAAAATAAATACACATATTCAATAGAAAAACAAAATTTTTCTATTTTATTTTTGAATAAGTTTTTTTTTCTCTCTTTTTTACAGGAAATTATTGCAAAAAACTTAAGAGAATTATGTCGTAATATTATCAATTATAACTTACAGTAATCAAAAATGCACAAGCATGTTTCTCAGACAGCAGTAAAACAAAAATATTACTCACAATATGTATTTTCACTTTTACAAGAAAATAGGCTACTGGATGATTACCCCACTTACTTCCATTTCCTCATCAATATCACTATTTGTTGAAGTATTCTGTGACAATGGTTCCTTCTATTTCTTCATCTTCTACCTGTAGCCAGGAAGGATTATTTTCACTTTTACCACAGTAGAAGTGAGACTATTCACTCTGCGGTATAAGTGAGAATATACTTCAACAAAAAGAACAGGAACTAACTCATAACAGAAGGTTTGACTGAAAAGAAAGTTACATATGGTCACCTTTGATACATTTATAGCATTATTATTATTGCTTTCTACAGCAAGATCTGATGTACCCACATTCATCAACATTTTCTTGCAAATAATAATTTTAGTATGACTGCAATAAATAAACATAAAATAAAAAGATAAAACAAATAAACAAAGTCAATCCAAAAACAAGGAATTTTACTAGCATGCAGAAGTTAAATCAAAATCAACTACTGAATGAGAAAAATGCTCATGCATAATTTCATGCATAGAAAAACTTACATATTTAAATAAGTGGTAATTCAACAAAATGTCAAACAAAAAAGAAAGCAACCACATATATTCACAAGATATTTTTATGTATTTAATTATTTATTTTCTCAGCAACTGATTCTCAAGCTAATGATATTTTAAATCTCAGCCCAGATAAAACCATTCTTATGTATAAACCTCTCATGTCTATATCCCAAAAGGACATAAAATCAATAATGGGAAAAATAGTTAAATTGCTTCCCCTATCTCTAATAGAGATGAGTTCAGGTTCTTTTTTTTCAAGACCCCGAGCCCAACATTTTGAAATCCGAGCCTGCATAATCTAAAAAAATTTTGAGTCAGAGGCTGAAACTAATACCAAAAGTATACAGTAGAAAATTGTTAATATTTTTCAAGTGTTTGGAGATTAATTTTCACGCTTAAAAATCTCTTTTTACACAGAAAATAAGTATTATAAATACTCTCTCATGACAACATTTCGTGATTTTTCATGTCTTTTAAAATGCGTTTAAAATAGTAAATTTGTTATCTAGACCCAATTGGCAGAAATATGCAAAAGTGAGAATTCTTATTCTTTTAAAATATCACCGTACAAATATGACAGAAAACACGAGTTCTGTTTTCAAAATTCAATTCCCTTTCAAACTGATTTTTAAAGGATTCCAAAACACTTTAAGAAACTTAAACTACATTTTTAACACTTTCCAACAAAGTTAAAAAGTGTTTATGACTTCAGTTTGTCTGTCCGTGCTCTAACTCTCGTAAATATACTTGGATCGTTCTGAAATTTTTGGATGTTAGTGACCTCTACCATAGCACAAACCCTACTTCAAATGAAGTTTGTAGCATGTTTAGTTCATTTACAGGGACAGTCAAAAGTATTCCGTTATATTGCGTCCTATGGGAAAAAATCGTTTCAAATGCTTTTTAATGGTGTTACACACTTTCAAACATAGTAAAATTGATTTGCATTTATGAAGTCCACTAAAATATGCATTCTGTAGAATATGCAATGCAACGAATAGTTATTATTCATTTACAGGGCCACACAAAAAAAATTCTGTTACATAATGGTATAGAGGAGGAATTGTTTAAGGCATATTTGAATTATGTCAAACTATTTCATATATAATGAAATTGATATATGTCGCTGAGCTTTAGTATCAGTTATTTCATGCATATTATGAAGTGCTTAGCATTTACAGGGTCACATAACAGATTTCAGATACTATATTGTATCCAAATTACTGTATATTAGCAATGATTGCTCAAATTGCATTTTTAATTATGATATGCGCTTTTAAGTTTCACTATATTTATGCATACCATATAGTGTGTATAAATGCTATAGTTCGTATACAGAGCTACAGAAAAGAATTTGTAAGGGTTACTGTGTATGAGCGTAAATTGCTTAAAGGTGTGCTTTAAATGAGTTATGCACTGTTACGCTGAACTGCATTTAGTTTACTAAGAAATGTTTGTAGGATATAGATGAAATGATATACAGGGCCACACAAAGAATTTGATACATGGATGATAATTTCTGGAAATGTGATTTCAGTACTTTTAAGAGTGTTTTAGTTTGAATTAAATTTTAGCTAAACAATGGCGTGTAATAAACGTACTAGGTAAACTACAGGACTGTACAATAGTATTCAAGAATGTTTCCATCTATTAGTATAAATTGATGAAAGAGAAGTTTCAACCCGTTATGCATTTTCTTGCTAAACTAAATTTTCCCATTATATAGTATGTATATCAACCTACAGATCAAATACAGAGCTGTTCAAAAGAATTGGAATACATATTTGGTTATGGGCAATAAATGCTGACATCAGTTTTTCAAAAGCTTTATGCGTTTTATAAAATATTTATTTAGTTATCTTAATTCTGTTAAAGCATTCAGGAAGTGTTAGAAAGTGTTTCATAATCTATGCTTAACGCATGATTTTTCTTACTTTTTATTGCTTAAAAAGCAATTTAATTTCCTTTTTTAAATTTGTGAATAACTAAAATTTTCACTTTGAGCCTGAGCCTGAAGACTGGTATAAAAATCAAACCCGAGTGCACGCCAAGCTCATCTCATCTCTAATCTCTATTCCTTCTTAACATCTTACCATGCATAGCTGCTATTTGATATGGAATTCTTTTTAAGATCCTTTTTATACTCATATAGGTATTTTACATGTTTTGTAACATATTGCTATTGTCATATCATTTTAAAATTTAAATGTAAATTTTTAGTTACTTCTATATAAATTAATGAAACCAAGAATGTGCACAAGATTTTCAAAACAGAGGGGTTATCATTTTAAAAATTAAATGTAAATTTTTAGTTACTTTCTATATGAATAAATGAAACCATGAATGTGAACAAGATTTTCAAAAGAGAGGGGTTAAGTGTAAAGCTTTTTTTTTTAAAATACTATATATAATTACACACTAATTTACGTTAATTTTGCACAACTTAAATTAATTGAGAATTAACTTATTTCTAGATGGATTTACACTTATTACATCTTAATTTACGCTATCTGCATACTACCAAAACATCCGTAATGTTCAACCTGTTTGTTATTCATGTACAGAACACCACGGTTATTGTTTAAAACCTCATAACAAGAAAAAACGAAACTAATTATCTTTTTTTTTTTTTTTTTGCACATAAATAAATGAAACATACAAAATTGAGGAATTTGCCTTTCTTTGAAAATTTTCTTAAGAAATGTAGATTTATGGTCATTATTCTCATGAAAAAATAAAGCAATAGAATTTCTGCATGTGAAAATGGATGAAATAGATCATCATTGCAACAACACTCAGATTGAGGAAGCACCAACTTATGTATAATTTGGATAAGAAATAACATCCGACAACAACATCCATGAAACAAACCAACAGAAGAATAAGTTGGAAATTGCATGTCAACCGTGGCAAATGTGTTGCGTTCGTACTTTAACTAGGTTTATAAATATTTTTTGCACCACATATTGTACTGAATGTATATTTTAGTGCACTCCATAAGTGCATATCAATTTCATTTTGTTTGAAAGGCTGTAACGTCATTAAAATGCACTTGGAATAATTTTTTCCCATTGGCCGTAAAGTAATAGAAAACTTTTGACTGTCGCTGTAATTAAACTATACATCCAATTTTCATAAAATTTGAAATTACTTGACAAAATTTTGCAACAATTATATATTTAAAATTTCAGACCATTCGGTTGGATAGTTTTTGCTCTGTTATATGCGGATGGACGGACGGACGGCCAGACAGACAGACAGACCGAACGACGACTATAGGTGCTACATATTTACATAATTACGAACGCACCTAAAGATGGATGGAGTGCTTTTGGAAAGAACAGTATTAATCTGAAGAGCAACATGATTCTTTGTTTAAAAGGAAAAGTGTTCAACCAATGTATTTTGTCAGTATTAACTGATAAGGCAAAAACTTGAACACTAACAAAATGCATGGTGCAAAGATTACAAACAACAGAAATGATGTATGGAAAAATGTATGCTAAATATAATTAGAAGAGACAGAAAAAAAATAACCCGGAACGAAGTCAAACAAAAATGTTTGACACAGGTATGCAACTGCTCAGATGCCTTACAAAAGGGATAAAAGTGACAAATGGTGTGATAAAAGTGATTAAATAGGGACAAAAAATTAATTAAAAATAATAAATAGTGGCATACCCATTCTTCAGTTACACATATTTTTCAGTTTAAAAGGAAAAGTGTTCAACCAATGTATTTTGCCAGTATTAACTGATAAGGCAAAAACTTGAACACTAACAAAATGCATGGTGCAAAGGTTACAAACAACAGAAATGATGTATGGAAAAATGTATGCTAAATATAATTAGAAGAGACAGAAAAAAATAACCCGGAACGAAGTCAAATAAAAATGTTTGACACAGGTATGCAACTGCTCAGATGCCTTACAAAAGGGATAAAAGTGACAAATGGTTGATAAAAGTGATTAAATAGGGACAAAAAATTAATTAAAAATAATAAATAGTGGCATACCCATTCTTCAATTACACATTCCTCCCCTCCCCACCAGGCTTCTTTGCTCCTTTGAATACTTGTGGTAGCTTTTGTAAGTAGCCAATAACAGTATTTAAATTTTGCGTATGTAAATTAGAAATAATTGTTTGATGTAGAAATAATGTATTTTGGTTTTTGATATTCTTTACTTTTTACTATTTTAATTGAAATCAGTAAATGATATGTTATTTAAATGTATGTATTTTAAATGAAATGAGTGATAGGTTTATATTTTAAATGAAAATAATGAAATGTGAATATGATATGGTTTTAGTATATATCATTTTATGTTGCTTAGTTATAGAGCTATTGAGAAAGTTATACAGAAATTAGAATGAAATTATGAAAGATATATCTTCTACAAATACAAAAAATGCAAATTTGTATTCATTCCAGTAATTTTTAATTTGAGTTCTACTGGACGTACTTTGATGGGACTTACAATGTTACTTAGATAATTTTTTGTTGATGGCTGGTAGTTATTTGTAGCAAAGTTTTCTTTTGTGTTGTTTTTCCTGAAGTGAAAGCTGTACAATGAAGCCAATTACAGAAAGTCACATCATCATCTACTATATATAAAAAGCGTAAATTTGTAGTTCATTCCGACTGAATATAACTCAGGTTCTACTTAACAGATTTTTATAGAACTTACACTATTGGTTAGGTAATTTGTTTTAAAAATGTTTTAATGTAAAACACATCATTCTAACTTTCTTTGTTATAGAGCTACCGGAAAAAGTTTTAAAATTAGGTGACGCTGATTATGAAAGATTACCTTTTATTAAAAGTTCTATTGAATGGATTTATAGGAGTTCCCCAGTTAGATATGTAACATTCTACATTCTTTAATTATGGAACTATGCATGAAAGTTCTCAGTTGTGCAGTCATAAAAAGCCAGAGGATAAATGCTATAGGCAGACGGTATATACCAGAAACTAGAGAGTATGTATGGTATAGCTATGGATGATGTCCAGAGTTTCTTTAAAAAACCAAAACCCATACTCTCCACACATCCCTGAAAGTTCTATACTCAAGAGTTAATGCAATTATGAAAGATATTTTTAACTATCTACTATACACACAAAATGCAAAGAGGAATTTCGTTCTGACAGCTTATAACATGAGTTCTGCTGTATAGATTTTGATGGGACTTGCACTGTTAGTTAGATAATTTTCCAGTGAATAATTTCGTTAACACATTTCATTCTAAGTTCCTTAGTTATAGAATAATGTGCAAAAGTTCTTTAATCAGTGAACCTGACTATGAAAGATTAGCCATTTTAAAAAGTTCTACTGAGTAGATTCCAATGGAACTAGCACTGTTCGTAAGAAAATTTTTCAGGAAAGATTTCAGTAATAGTATATAACACATATCATTCTAAGTTGCTTTGTTATAGAATTATGGGCAAAAATTCTATAGTCAGGTGAACCCCCCATTATGAAAGATTAGCCTTTTTAAAAGGTTCTACCGGACAACCTTGCATTGTAAATTTTTCAGGGTTGATTTTAATATCTATATATATATTTCTCTTCCGTGGTGCTAAAATAGGGCTAAATTTGTAACTTGACGTTTGGAAACAAAAGCAGCAATACAATTAAATTGCCATATCACATTCTGCCAATCAGAAGGTGACTTTACCACTTAAACTCACATCATATTTAAAAGAAAAATTTCAATGGTTTTCATAAAATGTTAGATCGAGTCTGTTTAATTAGCCTCTAATTGCGTAAGAGCAGAACACAGATTATTTATTGAGAAATAAGATTAAATAATCTGTGTAAATAAAATGACAGGGAATAATCTTTCATAGTAAGCAATATGGAAAACGAAATGTTTCCGATGAAGATAATGACATCATTCGGAAAACAAAAGATTCATTTTCATCCATGAATTAAAATATTTTACTGTAACTGTGTCAGTGAAAATGTCATATTCCTGATCCTTATTCCTACACATAAATAGACTGCACTCTTGCTATTTATTTAAAGATCCTTGATATACACAAAATAAAATATTTCTGAAAATTTCATAATTTCCAATTAATAAAAATGAATATTTAATGAAACTCAGGAATTTTAAAACAATTGCTTAAATGTAAATTACAAGTACAATGGGCCTGATGTCTGGTGGGCAGCAATGAAGAAGTTTAAAGGCATTGATATAAAATTTGTTGAATTCACATTACATCTAATGAACTGTTGTGCCAGCTCGTCATCAATAGAAAGATTGTTTTCTAAATTTGGAATAGGCCAAAATAAATTACAAAACCACCTAAGTTTACAGACAACCGCAAAACTTGTTATTTGTAATCATTTTTTAAATTCAACATAAATTACATAAAAACATAAAAGAGTTTGTGTAAAAAAATAATTAAAACATTTGTGTTGTATCTTGGTGTTATGTTATTTATGTTATGACTTTTTTAATTTGGTATTTGCTGGTGTTATGTTACTTATATTATGACATTTTTAACAAATGTTAACTTAGTTTTTAACATATGCTAGTAAAACATATTGATTAGTAGTAAATAAATTGAATAGTGAATTGCAGTGGTCAAAATGGTCAAAATTGATTTTGACCAGGACGGTTAAAACCAGTTTAAACCCCCATGGTTAAAACCGATACAACTGATTTTATGGCTTATAAAAGGACAGTTAAATGAAAAATGACACTAGTAGTTTCAACATGTACTGCGATTCTATTTTGGACATGGGTAATTAGTTTTGTAATATTGGATCTTTTTGGCATTATACATATGATTGCTCACGGCCAGATTTGTAAACATTCACATACACAAATACACTGAAATTTTTTTCGATAATAACATACAAATACATATAAGTGTATAAAAAATACCATTTAAAATAAAAGATAATAATAAATTTTAAAAAGATACTTACGTCCCGTAAATCTATTTTTTCTAAAACTTGTCGCCCTTGACGCTTTACACTTCGGTATAATTTGGTTACATTTTCAAGCCGAGCCTAAAGAAATAAATACAGAAATAAACATTCTTTAAAAAAAAAAAAAGGAATTCTCTAACTCATGCATAATAGCTCAAGAGCCAGTACGCATTTTTAAAGTGACATCATATAAGCTGATTTTCAAATATGCAATTGATCTTAACCAATCATGAAAATAGCCACCTGCTGCCTTAAGGACTGCAACATCGCACAAAATGAAATGAATGGTATCCTAATTAGTAATGTAGTTGACAGTCATCTGTAATCAAGATACCATCCTTTAAACTTGTTTTCCCTTTACAGTGGACAATGTAATGCCTCCACTTATGTGCCAGTTGACTGGCAGTTTCATTACCTGTACTATCTAATCTGTAACACATACAAAAATCAGTTTGTATGGAACAGTCAACTAAAAAATGTTGCTGCCTCTCGGACTATATGTCATCCAAATTTAAAAAAGTATTATATAAATTTATTCACACTAGCCACCTTTGATGACCAGTTAATCTCCCTTAAATGTATACAATGCACTGAAACGCGTTTCTTTTATTCTGAGCTCAATTTACTTGCTTAATCCTTTGCCAAATCCAGGAACTTCCAATAAATATAGCAAGAACACTTTGCAATCATAGCTGCATATAGTATATATTTGTTATTGTGTATTTCATCTTTCTAGAATAGAGCTTGATAAAAATTGTTTAACTCACAAACATGTCTACTTGCTTTTTAATTGCAATACGTTGCCTTATGCAGAGACTTTTAAACCTATTTACGTAAGCTTCAGTAATCGGATCCACTGACAAATGATGTATTTTAATCAATATGATTTGGTGCAGTACAGTGGTTTCTGTGACAACCCTTTAATGGTCATCACATTTGCATTTCACAGTATTGTTATTGTTGCTATAGTGCAGCTCTCATAAGAAGAACCCTGTGTAGGGTTACTCTCATAGTGGCAAGAAATCCATCCAAGTCAAGACAAAACTTTTTTTTATTTCATGAAAAACCAAATTGAAATAGGTTAGAAGATTTTTATGCCTTATAGTATGGCTAAAAATTGATCATTTACAATAAAAGAGACTGTTTAAAAGTTCTTGATAGTAAAATTGCTATTATTTAAAGTATATAAAGTAGAATTTACTATCAGTCGAAAATCTCTCCAAGACTGAAATCAGTCTTGAGACTGAAGGTCTTGCACCCATGGTTACTCTGTATTCAGTTTGCATGTACTTCTAGCAGTGTGCAAACATTATACTAACTTATGGAAAAAGTTCAGACAATATGAAAATATTGTGTTTTTTATTAGACACACATTATACACAATCTATTATTATCACGAGATAGACAATAATTGATTTTATCAAATTTATAATACAAATGTGTAAAATTGAAAACTTTAAAAATCTTTAACAAACAAAAAAGTGAGGTTTAAACAAAGGAGTCTTACTTCAACAGCATTTACTTTCTCATGAATATCTTCATTGGCAGATCTACATAGTTTTAAGTCTTTTGAATAGACATTCATGCACAATATCTTTGTTACAATCTCTTTTTCAGCTTGGATAAAATCCTGAAAAAGAAATAAGTAAGAATTAGTTGTAATATAGCAATGTAAGGATTACACTAAAGAAAATGGAATAGCACATAACATGAACTTAGAAAAATCATTAATCATTATTATATAAAATTGTTAGACCTAGTTAAACTATCACTCGCTGAAAATGTGAGTCCCATATGATGCCAATTTCTTAAAGTCCTGGCCAAAGAGATGTGGAAATAAAGCAAAATATAGTAATAAACTATCATTAAAAAAATATAAGATTTTGTTACACTGTCATTTTTGACTTGCAGTTTGCCTTTTTTTTTTTTTTTTTTTTTTTTTTCCTACAAACAATAGCTGCAATATTATAGAAGAAATAAAAATTTGTGATAGGAAATAAGTGAAAGCATCAGCGAACTCAATGAAGAGAAACAACAACCAGACTCCAAGATGCTGGAACAGTATTACATACATTATGTAACTTTTTATTTTCTTCTGAAACAACTGAAGAATAGAATTTCTCCATGCTAATGAAATTAAAAAATAAAACTGAAATAATAAAATCAAAGAGAGAAGAGTATTTTTAATAGACTTGAGACCATTAACCTATCAGAAGAAGACAGAACAGAATGATAAATATGAAGCAGATTGAACAAACAGACAGAGTCAGAAAGAGAAAGGAAATTATCGGCAAAAATATAAAATAAATAATAACAATAAATTTAAAAAGATTAAATAAATAAAATATCAATAAAAAAATTAATTACATACACAAATATAAGAATAAAAAAAAGGGTATATGATTTTTTAAATTAACAATAGCATCCTGATTAAGATAAATAACTAAATTTTCGAGAAGATCCAATTCAGAGGTGCTAGAGGCATTAAAGATAATTTTAGCATTTTGAAAATTAGAACTATACACGGAATCTCAAGAATGCTTGGCAATAGAAGATTTTAAAATTTCTAGATTAGAGATATAATGGGAGTATTCTTTTAAACAGATATCGAGATTTCTTTACATATCTGTGTGTAACGCATACATCATTTTGCGAATGGCAACACTTTGAAATTTGAAATAAAATTTTGGTTTTGCAATTTTCTCTACTGCAAATTTTTAAACTTCTAAACATCACACATTTTTAATTTTTACACTGCCGTATAAGGAAAAAAAATGCTCTTTTAAATGCAATTTGTTTCAGAGCTATATCTCAATTTAATTTTAAGATATTATTTTTTTGTAGTTTATTACTTTTTTTGTAATTGTGGCAACTGAAGTACTCCATTTCTGTTGAAAGTAAAGATAAAAAAAAAGAAAAAAGTAGATTGCTGTATCTTTTTGTTGCCATTTTCTCATAAAAACTGAAAAAAAAAAAAAAAAATTCAAATTACAATACTTGCTACGTCAAGAATATCGTCTGTTATAAAATCCGGTGAGTTTGGGCTTTATTTCATTTTTATTTATCAATTAAATGATTTTTAGTTTATTGCAATTTAATTTTAAAAATGATACAACACTTTCTCTTTACAAAAATGTATTTTAAAGAATATTTGTGTGCCTTATTTTCTCTGCATTTACTTAATTCATATCAAAAATCTGAAAGAATGAAATTTTATTATTCCGTGTGTAATTACATTTTCCGAATTTTGAAAAAAATATAAATGAATGACTTCTGATAAAAGATGGATCTATTACATACAAAAAAATGAAGTCATATAAATCATTAGATACCTAATTAGTTGTTCCGAGCTTCTTGAATGACGACATTGCTTTTAGCTGCATTTGTGTATTATTCCGCGATAATGACATCATATGCATGCTTTTCAATAGATGTTTAAAACTAGATCGTAAAAGTGAAATGCTTTAGTGGATGCAAATGACGTCCTTTTATAACAAAAAGTGTGTTTTTTATTTTAATTCTTAAAACTGAAATATGTTTTTTAGAAGTATGTCATTTTCACCCCAGCTGCTTTGAAATTCTTCACATGTGAAAATGCTTTATCTTTGAAAATAACATAATCAAAATCACAGACTGATAAAACACAATGTCTTACAAACATTTAGATGACTTTATGGAAGAGCAGTAACATACAGTGTGCATGCTCTTTGTCCAAAAAATAGCTTTTTATATTACGTGATGATTACACTTGATGATTCTTTCTTGGGTGAATTAGCTTCGGCAAGTTACACAAGCAATCAAGGAAGATCTTGGCAATAATTCGAGGTTTAAAATAATATCAGGTTCCCCAAGTTTTGTCCAAAATTCTCTCTACTAATAAAATTTTATTGCTATTCTTTAAGACATGTTACTGTAATTTTATCAAAATAACATAATTTGCTATACTTTAATTTTTCTTAATTTTATATAATCTATATATCTAAAACACAAGAATGTTTTTTAGTCATGTGCTATGGGCTTTCTGATGAACCAAATTTACTAATAAATTTTTTAACTGAAAGCTGTTCATTTTCTAGATGTGCCCACACTAGTTGTTTTTTTAAATATCCCATTATTATATTTTAATTTAAAAAGTATTCTATGAAACTTCTTCAATGTGATGGTAATGAGATAGCTTTCATTATTGCAGAGAAGAGTGAAATAATGAGGTTTATTTATCTTTATTTATGTGATTATCTGGTAAAATTCAATATTGTTGATAAAAATTGTTGTATAGAGTTTAATGGCACAAAATACAATTAGGGACATAATATATTGAACAAAAAATTACGTACTGCTTTTGAAAACACTCATTTTCCTCATGAAGTTTCCATATTTTTTTTCCCTTCTGTATGTGTACTAAGTTTCAGACACTAGGTGAAATGCTTAAGTAAATGAAAATGACGTCATATTTAAAAGAAGCTATCATTTTCTTAGATAAAACTAAACTTTTTAACACAAATGCATCAAAAACATAAATTACAGCAATATTTACTTCCGGTACTGAAATTAGAATCTCGAGTTAAGAGTGAGACTGTTCACATGCAAAGATTTTGCAGACAATCGTGGCTTCACATTTTGAGTTAAAATTATTTAAAAATGATCAAATTAAAACACCAATTTTTAAAAAAGAGTGACTGTGGCTATGAGAGGTTAATTTTTAAATTTATCTCTATCACATAGAGCTCGATTAGGAAAGATTAATCTGTTTGCCCTTAACCCATTAACCGTCAAAACTATAAGGTTGAAGTTTTCCACTTTTCAGCTGAACACCGTTTGCCACCACAAATTCTAACCACAAAGACAATTGTCGCTTTATTTGATTGTAACATTTTGTGTCTTTAAATAAGGCTGATTTTTTAATTGAAAAATAGTGGTGGGTATGTTAATAATTCAAACTCACACATTTATTTTGACCGTTGCGTGAATGCAACACTAGCGGGTAATGGGTTAAAACAACATAAAGAGTTCATCATTTTCATACAACTAATATTCCGTAAACAAAAATAAAACTTCCTCTATGGTTAAATAAATAAAATAATATAAATAAAACACAAATTTAACAGACATGTAATTGAACTATGCACTTAAAGCTCAGAAATTATAAGAAAATAAAAGGTTTAGCAAAGTAGCGTAAGTAGCAAAATCTTGGGCTAATAACTCTTAGCATGCAGCTAATTTGAAAAATCGCTTTTGATAAATTTCCAAAAGTTTATTTGATTGTATAATTCATATTTTTCATATGAAAAATGCTTTTTTTTTTTATTTTTAGGGGGCAATCTAAAAAATATATTGCATGTAAAAAAAATATTACTTTTCAAATTAAAAATTGGTTTTCACTTATATTTTTAACCTGGGAAGCCCAGGTTACGATCCCCTAGTATAAGATAATTGACAAACATTATGAGGAAAATTACAAACTCCCACTTGCGTAGCTAAGGAGCAGAAGACTTAGTGGAAAGAAACTAAAATTTATTGACAGGTTTAAAGATAACAATAAAATTGAAACGTTTTAAAACTTTAGCTAATTTGAAACATTAAAAAAAAGGATAGAAAGACAGAACAATTAAATTATCACATTTGATTCTGACAGATTTAGAAAAAGAGGATTTACTAGAAGGTCTATTGATTTTATAAACAACATTAATAATATACAAACTGAAACCTTTTTTGGCAGCAACAGATTTTAAGTAATTAAGTTCATCACAAAGGGACGCAGAATCTGAAGAAATTTTAAAGTGCATGGTTTACATAAGTGTAAAAGATGCAGACTTTCTGGTTAGCTGAGTAAGTTGAGAGAACATGAGGGGGTTAGAGGCAGAAAAAGGTTTTCTATAAACACAGGTTTTAAAAAAAGAATCACATCTAGTAACTAATACATCAAGGAAGGAGAGTTTATAACAATTTTCTATCTCAAAGGTAAACTGAATATGTAGGTCAAGAGATTTATAGGACATTTGTAGAATGCTGGAAATATTAAAAGTGTTATCAACTAATACAACAGTGTTGTCAAAATATTGCATCCAACATTTAAAATTTAACGGATTTAATTTTTTTTTTCAAAATAATATATATATATGTCACAAAGAATTGGTGATAAAGGGTTTTCCACACTTAAGCCATCAGAGAGTTTATAAAATCTACTACTAAGTTAAAAAATAGTATGAATAATGCAAAGTTTAGCAAATAAAATCTTTGAATTTAATATCAGAATACTGCAATTCACATAACCTAATTTTTAAACAAGTAAGAGCACCTTCGAATGGAATATTAGTAAATAATGATTTAACATCAAGTGATAACACTGAACAATTGACAATGTTAACATTTTTTAATTTACTGGCAAAATCGCAAGAAATTTTATTAGTATGCAAATTGGTAATGCATAAAGAACAAAAAATGGAAGTTAGACAAGAGGATAAGTATCAGTACCAATATTAGAACTAATAGGTCCTAAGGGAACTCATTGGTTTTATGAACTCTTGATTGAGCATAAAAATGAGCAAGGATAACTTGAATGAATTATACAATGTTTAGTATAATCAATTAACACCACAGAACTGTTAACAGCTTTCCTGACACAAGCAAGATATGAATTAGTGTGCATCTTTGTCTGTGTCAATATGCATGCTATAAAAAATTCTCATGATTTTCTGCATATGTGTGAAAAAGAAAATTAAACTATGAATTATGAAAAAAATATATTCTATAAATGAAACTTGTAAGACAATGAGAGCTTTTTATGTGGAAAACAGAAAACTTATGACTGAACAACTATTTACTTCATCAGTTACAACAGTTGACTATGCAGTCATTTTGTAAATTTTGTTAATATATATAAAGTAAAATGAAATATTATTATAAAATAGAGGTGTGAATAGATTAAAAAATTTAATTAGGTTAATTGAAGTTTCTTAATTAGTCAGTTTCCATTTTGTTTTATACAACTTTTTAATTACTTAAATCTTCACCAAAAAATAAAGGTAACTATTTACTTATTTAATTTTATTATTTTTCTACAAAATATAAAAATATTTTAAATACAGAGATAATATAACAGTCTGAGATGCAACTGCAAAAATCCTTACGTTAATGAGCATAAGTGAACCTTTTTTTTTAACAATTTGTTTTGGACTGTTTCTTTTTTTTTTTCTTTTTACATCAATTTAACAAGCTTTTAGAGTTTTTTTTGGTAAATATTGTAGGAAAATTATTTTATAAACAGAATTAAATTTTTAATTTTTACTTTAGCTTGTTAACTAGAATATTTAAAATCAAATTAAGAAAAATTTTAATCAAATTAATCGATATGGCTCTATTATAAAGGGATATTAACTCTGTGTAAAATAATAATACATCATTTTGCAAGAATATAACCTTTATGTAATTAATTGATTGTGCATTCCTAAAAATCATCTAAATAGCTAAGAATATTTCTTATAAGTTTTAAATTCAGTAAAACAAAAGTCAAACAAAGCCTTCTGAGCAGAGTAGGTTGATTTCTTTTGTTTGTTTTTTTAATTTTAAGGTACATACATCAAATTCAAAACAAATTAATCAAATTGGTCTTACTCCTTCTAAGTTTTCTATTCAACACGAAAGGTAATTTGTGAGGAATTTTTAAGTTTGACATAACAAGTGTAATTGAATGGATATGAGGAAATTATAACAAAAATATTAAAATATGTTGAAATCATAGTTTAAGAATTGACCATAGTCTATAATATATTTCTTAAGCTCAAACAAGATTTCAATCCAAACTGCCCAATGAATGCTATCGAAAACTTTTATGTGCCCATGTAAACATTTAAGAACCACACACTTAATTAACAAACTCATCCAAGATACTTGCAAGATCAATACACTGTCCCAATTAGGTTCAAAATAGATTAGTATGTCAGATGTTATCCTGAAGACATTTTGCTTTTGTGTGTCACTATACATGAAGTGTAAAATCTGTATACTTGATTAACAAGCTCATTGAAATTACTTGCAAAATCAATTCACTACCTAAATGAGGTTATAATTGGTCCAGTATTCTGGATGCTATCGCGATGACAAGTTTTTCAGCTTTAGCTTTTATGTGTTTGTGTTCCTGTAAATGAACTATAAGAGCTATATACTTGATGAAAGAACTCATCCAAGATACTTAAAGATCAAGCAACTGTCCAAATTAGGTTCTGATTGGTCTAGTATTTTGGATGTTATCAGGATGACAAGATTTGGATTATATATATATATATATAGATGGATGGATAAACAAAGTGTTTGCAATAGGTCGATTTCTAAACAAATCAACCAAAAACATGTAATCTTGAAATATAATGAGATTGGCTTAGACCCCATTACACACAAAACTTTGAATAATTTACATATTGAAAATATACTGTTTTCTTTCTTTTCTTTTTTTTTTCCTTTATTTATCTACCATCACTCAACTCTCTCCTTTTTTTTTTTTTTTAAATTCAATAATTCAAGGGGTATTTTATATATCTGAATGTAATATATTATTTGCTTATACCTTTCATATTATTTATTTTTTATTTGGAATAATGTCAATCTTGTTCAGATTGTCAAAGGACAATAGAACAATCTTTTCAGAAAAGATGTTTCTCATTATTTATTTTATTTAGTTAACACTTTTTTTTTTTTTTTTTTTTTTTTTGCGTAGTTAGGGTGGCAACTGAATTTTTTCTGCCCTATCTTCCATTAATTTACATTGTTACAAAATATTTTCCAATTTTTCTAATTTTACTTAAACAAAATGTGTTTGTTTGTGTGTGCTCCACACTTTCAATTGAATAGAATGAAATGAGAAATAATTTATATAAAATAAATATCATTATGCAGCCATTCCTCAAAGGATTTAGCTTTTTTTTTTTTTTTTTGCAACAAAACAAATAGATTATGGTAATGTATTATTCTTTATAAATTTATTAAATTAATAAAAACAAATAAATAATGTTAATGGATCAAAGAAAAATAATTTCGTTTAAATCTATTTCAATTAATAAATAAATAGCAAATTTTTCATCTTTTTTTTTTTTTTTACAGATTTTTATTAATTTATAGTCATTATAAAATCAGTGAAAAACTCCAGTAAACTCCCAAATAATATTTTTAATTACTTACTCTGAACAACACATCTAAATCACAAAGTATTCTTTCCCTCAATTCATTAATTGAAATAATCTTTCTAGTCATTCTGTTTTTTTCTTCTTCAACTGTAACTGGATTCAGCTGTTGCTGAAACTTGGACTTTTGCAGGTATCTCGCTTTTAAATTTTCAATATTCTTTTTCTTGTCTTGGAAAAATTTCTACAGAAAGTAATTCATGTACTTTTAAAAATAATCACATTAAACACAAATTTTAAATCCATTTTTAATAAACAGATATTTAACATTTAAGCATACAAATTTATTCAAAAATCAAATTTATATTATTTTCTATCTAATAACAAGCAATACAAAAATAAATACAAATCAACTATGTTCAATAAGTTCTAAATCAAACACAATAAATAAATAGTTTATTTTAAAATTAAATTTAAATTTTAGAAAGTTAAATATTTAGATACAAAATCAGATATTGATAAACATTTGATGCTTCATGATAATACACAGAGCTTTTTCAAAAGTTTATATGGTATTTAATAAATTTATATATTTTTCCTATTGTATTATTTTGCAGCAATAAAAAATTTGAAATTGTTAAATACAGTAAAACTTGTAAGTATGGAACCAGTCTATAATGTATTCTGCTTTAAATAGATTTTTTAAAAATTATTATTCTGTTGAAAAGAATAAGTGTACATATTAAGGCAGAAAACCTGTCTGAAATGGAACTTTTCTCCTGTCCCTTATAATTCTGTCTTGGCAAATTTTACACATTTGTTTTAATTTCATAATTTATGATAATACACATCATTCTAAACATCATATGCACGACAAGTAGGAAGAAGAATTTAGAGTGAACATTCTGCGTTCACGTAACCCTTTAAGGATTATGTTGACATTTGTTTGAGATTTGAAAGAAAACATCGTCCAGACCAGAATAGTTAGAAGACATTTCTTTCCTCTTATCAATTCTAGCATTATAATGGCAGATGAAATTTAATGTAGAAATCTGCATTGTTTAGATTGACCTATGAAATCTTATGGCAAGATTTTGAATTTCAACACAGACATGCCAAATATTCATATCATAATGGAAGACTTGATTGTGGATATAATGGGTTGCCAGAACATACACCTATCCCTTTTCTAAAAAAAATATTCTTTATTAAAAAATATTAATAACACTGGATTAATAATATTTAACTTTTCCAGGATAGGTAGTTTAAATAACGACCGGCAGACATCCCTTTTTAAAAGAAAATAAAAAGTAATTATCATAAAACCTACCAAGCACTTCTTTTTCCCACAATTATTGTTAACCTGTGCATTGGGGTGACATGATTAACAATAACTGTGAGAAAAAAAGAAGCATTTGGTAGATTTTAAAGTAGATTTGTGTCTTTTAAGAAAGAATGGCTCCCCATCGACACTTAAAACACCCATCTTCAAAAGACTTATAACTCCCCCACCCCCAAATCTAGTATGTTGTGATTAAAATAAAAAACAAATAAATAAATAGCTATAAAATATATTAGAGAATTTTCGAATACGACAATGTAATTTATTTCTCACCCATTAACTTTATTTTTGCTTTAATGGCAAAAGTTTATTTCAGGCATGAGAGTGGGTAAAGAACAAAAAGTCTGAAAATACACGTAAGCTAAAATCTGGTAAAAAACTAAAAGACCATGCGCAAAATCCTATTTTGCGCAAAACAGGCAAAAAACACAAATTTTGTCAAAGGGCTCAAAAAAAAATGTGGCTTTTGTCGAATGGTCGCGGAAAAAACGCGGATTTCGGCAAAAGACCGCGGGAAAAACGCGAATTTCGCCAAAAGATCGCGGGAAAAAACGCGAATTTCGGCAAAAGATCGCGAAAAAAACGAGAATTTCGGCAAAAGATCGCGGGAAAAACGCGAAATTCGTCAAAAGATCGTGAAGAAAAAAACGAATTTCGGCAAAGGATCGCGGAAAAACGCAAATTTCGTGAAAGGACCGCTGAAAAAACACGAATTTAGTTTAAAGAATAGCGGGGAGAAAACGTGAATCGTCAATAGGCTGTAAAAAAGCGAATTTCGTCAAAGGATCGCGAAAAAAACGCAATTTTCGTCAAAGGATCGCGGAAAACACGCGAATTTCGTCAAACGATCGAGGAAAATATGCGAATTCCGTCAAAAGATCGAGAAAAATATGTGAATTCTGTCAAAAGATCGCGAAAAAAAATCGAATTTCGTCAAAGAATCGCGGAGAAAATGCAATGCAATTATGGCGCAGTATGTCTCGTTTGGAGCATTTTTTCGCTGCCAGAAAGAAAAAAACGGCAAAAGTCGGTTTTTTTTTATAGATAAAAATCTAAAAATTTCTCAAAAATTTACGAAAAGTCGGAAATTCCGATAAAAGTCGGAAAAATCTCATTCCTGTTATTTACAGGCAAAATAAGTGCTTTTATCATTACTTGCCTCTTTAATAAAATTTAACAGAAATGGAATTTGATCAAAATAACTGGCAAAATATGTACTGAAGAGCCAAAACATTATGAACACCTACCTAATAATGCATTGTCTCAGTTTCTGCCTGCAAAAAAGCTGCACTGGCCTTGGCATGGATGCCACACGCCCTTGGTACATGGCCGAAGGCAGATTGTACCAGATATTCAAATTGCAGTCACATAAATCCGGAATATTACAGCATGGTTGTTTTTTAGCTCTGAGCTGCCGTTCCATGACTCCACAAATCTGCTCTATCATATTAAGATCTGTTTAGTTAGGCTGCCAGAACCTTAACTGAATTCAGTATTATGTTCCTAGAACCAGTCTAGCACAATTCCAGCCCTGTGTCATGGAGTATTGTCTTGCTAGAAGACTTCATTTCCAATTGGGAGGAGAGATAACATTGTAAGGGTGCAAGAGGTCCCCAGTGATGTTTTGATAGTCTGTGACCTTCGTGATATGTTCTACCATAACCACAGGTCCCAGAGATGCCCATTAGAACGTTTTCCAAAACTTAATATCACTACAACCGGCATTTGTATGGCCTGCTGTATAAGGAGGAGCAACAGTTCTCATGGAAACGCCTTCGAAATGACCATCGATGAGTTGAAGGATGAATCATGATTCATCTGACAAGGTCTGCCAACAGTCCATGGTTCAACCACAATGTTATTGGGCCTAGTGTGGGAGTAGTTGGCGATGATGCTTGGTGAACAGAGGCACATGTGTGGGGTATTTGCTGCATAGCCTTATATCCAACAGTGTCAGCTGAAATATGTGCTCTGAAATAACTGTACTTGGACCTGTATTGTATTGGGCTGTCAGCTGAGCCAATGTCTGTTACCGATTTTTTTTTACCAAGAGGGCGAGTCTCCGACGTACGTTTTCTTTGACAATGCGTCGACACCCAACGCCACAGCATCTACTGATGGTTTCATCGTCATTCATGAACTTTGCATAAGTACTAACGACGGTATGTTGCAAACAACCTACGAGTCAAACAGTTTCGGAGATACGCGTTCTGAGCCATTGTACCATTGAATTCTGCCCTCTATCAAAGTCGCTTATATCAGCAATCTTTCCCATCACAGGCAGAATTAAGCTTAAAAATTATTCTGCATACTCCCTAACAGTAGTTAAATACCATTCCCAACTGATTACGTGCCCTTCACGTCAACAAAGCGAGTTCATAGCAAAACGTGGGTGTGGTCATAATGTTTTGGCTCTTCGGTGTATGTTCATATGACCACAATCCTCAAACACAGGATATAGATAATAGCTAAGCTAAGCAAATGATTTAATTTATATTTACTACGTGGCTCTACAAGTTACGCTCACCAATCCCCGTTCAGACACCGCAGACTCTAAAACCACGCTAATTAGATCGGCTTTAAAAAGATTTCGGAAAATTGAATTATAATTAAACTAGTCGGATGTACCAATCCCAAAACTTTCTTCTATCTCATACATGTTAATACTTCAAAATTCGCTATCACACTGCCAAAATTAAAAGGCAATCTATGCATCTCTTGAGGATTCTAACGATATGAAATTCCGTGCATTAGTTCTTGAGATATGACT
Organism: Maratus speciosus; assembly: GCA_963932465.1. NCBI lineage: Eukaryota > Metazoa > Arthropoda > Arachnida > Araneae > Salticidae > Maratus > Maratus speciosus. The sequence goes on from OZ010788.1 coordinate 339,416,881, forward strand.
ATCGCTGAAATCGTCTAAATTCAGCAAAATGCTGCCTAGCAGCGCCACCTATTGGGTGATTTATACTAAATCCTAATCAGCAACAATTTATGTCAACGTCTGACTGAATCTGAAGTTTGGAGAAAATCCGTACATTAGTTTTTGAGATAGAGCAATAGCGAAAATCGTGAAAATTTCTGCATAGCAGCGCCACCTATTGGGTGATTAACACCAAAACCTAATGAACAACAACTTGTGTCAACATACAACTAAATCTGAAGTTAGATGAAAATTGGTCCATTAGTTCTATTGATAGAGCTATTGAGGCAATCGTGGAAAAGGCAGCAGAGAAGCGCCACCTGTTGGGCGATTTACACCAACACCTAATCAGTAGCAAGTCATATCAAGGACGAACTTAATCTGAAGTTTGATGAAAATCCGTGCGTTAGTTCTTAAGATAGAGCTATTGGGGAAATCGTGTAAATCCTGCAAAATTCATTATAACAGCGCCACCTGTTGGGCGATTTACACCAAAACGTAATCATCATCAATTCATATCAAGGACTAACTAAATCTGAAGTTTGATCAAAATCCGTGCATTAGTTCTTGAGATAGAGCTATTGCGAAAATCGTGAAAAATGCAGCATTGCAGCGCCACCTGTTGAGCGATTTACACCAAAAACTAATCAGCATCAATTTGTATTAGGCACTAACTTAATATCAATTTTTATTAAATTCCGTGCATTAGTTCTTGAGATAGAGCGCCCACAAAATTTGTGTCACATACACACAGACAGACAGACAGACTCACAGAGTCACAGACAGACATTTTGTAAAAACATGTTTTTTGGAATCTCTGACCCCTAAAACGTGTAAATCCGTCGAAAACCGGAATTCGAAAATTTTCATGAATCCAATACTTTCTTCTTGTAAAGATAGAAGAAAGTAAAAAACAGCAGCAATCGTCCTGTAAACGGGTTTCCATTCATTTCACTTTGATTGGGGGTTTTAAGGCCAAATCAGCTGCTGCTAAGAGATACAATGTCTGTTTTCATCTTTGATTAAATAAAATCAATTAAACATTTGAAAATAAGCTAATATAAAAAATTAAGTAAAAGTCTTTGTCTCCCAGTATTTTTTAACAACGCTATAAGAAAGTTCTTTTAAATAAGACATTTTAAATATATCGTTTTTAATCCGACGTAATTTTTGCCAAAGTTTTGTTTCTCTTTTAAATATTCACATGAAAATACTATTGTTGTTAGAAAGGAAATATTATTTGTGCTGTCTTAGAATTCACAACAATAGTTGAAAAGATCATCTCAAAATATCAAATAAATGTCTCGCGCAAATATATTTTTAAATTTAAACTGTTTTGCAACATTATTTTTTATTCATTTTAAATATGACATAATTTCTCCTATATAAGACTTCTAACGCATAGTAATGAGTTTATTATTTTACAATTTTCTTTCTCTTTAAATTCACATGTAAATATAGTTTTTATGATGTAATTTTCAATATTTTCCTGCTTTTAATATGTAATTATTTAATTCTAATTGGAAAAAAAATTTCTGGTTATGATAGTCATGTGTAAATAAATTTTTAATTTGAAAGAAACATTATTTTTTGCACTGTTTTTACAGTTGGCAACAATTTAAAATAATACCTTATTCTAAAATATGTAAAAAATATCTCTCAAAATGCTGAAAATTTGAATTTAAAATGGAAATAAATCCTCAAAAAATTAGTCAAATAAAAAAAATAAATGCAGTCTGCACACTGGGAACTTCTAATGTACATTGTCATAAAAAATTATTAAATTCCTATGCATAGTTTTTGCTCCTATAAAACTTTTTTAATGGAACGATTTTGACTAACTTTAACATTAAATATATCTTAAAATAATTATTCAATTTTAAAACTGTCTGCATCAGCGTATTTATCAAACATTTGTCTATAATACCACAGATTTTCATGTTTTTGTATGCAGTAGTTTTCTTAATATTAATGAAGAAAGACGCCCGGTCACAAAAAATTCATTGACAGCGGCAGTGACAGCGTTACCCATATAGCACAGGAGCTCCCAGATTCTTCCTTGGGAGCTCCAACTCATCCCAAATTCCGCCCAATATTAAAATGATAAATGCAGGCTCTCCTGGGGAAGCTAATTTAATGATATCCTGAGGAGTAACGTCCTGGGAGGTTCCTGAGGAGTAACCTCCCCGGGATGACATTCCCAGGGACGTACCTAGGAAGTCACCTTCTAGGAAGACCTTCCTGGGGACATCCCTAGGAAGTTATTTAGTATTCAATAGATTTTTGTTGAAAATAGAAAAAAATATATAATTTAACTTCAAAATATAACATCCCATATAGCACGAAAGCTCCTCAATACTACCCCAGGGGCTCCAAGTTCATCCCAAATTCCTGCTAATGCTAAAATGACAAGATCAGGACTTCCTGGGGAAGAGACTTTTACGATTTCCTCAGGAATGGGTTTCCAGTAACGTCCCACAGAGCAACTTCCGAGGGTCGCCACTCCTGAGGAATTCCCTATGAAGACTCAGTGCTGGCACCATCTCATGAGTGATTCTGAGTACAATACTCAACTTCTTTTTATTAAAATAAAGTGAATTCAATTTGATCGGGATCAATTTTTAATGAGTTAGTTTTATATTATTAATTATTCAATTTATTATTTTTTATTTAATTAGATAATTCTCATAAAATTGTAATTATTTTTAATTATTGCAAAAACTTTTAATCTTTTTTAGTTAAATTAAAGATTTTAATTTAATATTTCAGTCAATTCATATTTTAAATAATAATTACTATTATATGCCTTTTAAACCAAATTTTGTCCATTTATCATTATTTTATTAATTTTCAATAAATAACATAATGCCTTTTTCTTTATTATTTAATTATTACTTTTTTATTAATTAAGTAATTAATTTAATTTTTTTTAATAAACTAAAAATAAGTTTCTAAATTAATACTCTAAAACCTCTAAATGGAAGACAATTCTGGACCATATATTATTTCCAATATTTAGAGATAAAGGTACACAGAAAGATACAAAGAAAAGAGAGATCCTTACCGTGTGTTTGTGTATAAGTAACAGTCTGAACATTTGTTGTGAAAATACTCTAAATCGACTCCTGATGCACCTGAGGCTCAGATTTTTCAGTTTTTGATAATTAGCTAACATACTTATCAAACCCCGCATTTAAAAAACAGACAAAAGTGTCGTGATGAGGAAGGGCATTTTTATCTTGGCATAAAACACCAACTTAAATTGTAAATTGAAAATACAATTCACCTTAAAATGGCACATTTGGTTTAAAAAAATATAAATACTTTTTTAAATTACCATACATGTGGTGGCAGAATTTGAACTCTGCACTGCAAAGACCAGCAAATTCTTTAGATGAGGCTCTGGACGATCCACCTCAACCTCTGAGCCTACGAAAAACTGCTGAACCTACAAAAACTATTGTGAGAAAGGGAGATGACTGTTGATTGCTCTCGTGAATGGACGTGCTGAAACGTCGTTGTTCGACCAAATATCGGGTCAGCAGACCTCGGTTTTAAAGCAGAATGTCGCCGGTCAGTTATAATTATCATGTTTAATCTAAATGTAAATACCCCATCTGTAAATATTTCATCCACATAATCAAGAATATTAAAGTTTAAGATTTAGTTAAAAATCTGCCTGGACTAATTACTTCTAGACACCGACCCAGTAGAAGTACATTTATTCGACAAAGTGAATGTGCATTAATTTCTACAGATTGGAGATCTCGTCCGGGATTTACATGCAAAGTGTGGATTTAACTTGAGCGGAAAAAGAAAAGAAAAGTTTCTTTCATCGAATGTCCCGTTATAGCTGGAAAGAAGAAAATTTTTCTCATGCGGGAAGGATAAAGCGTCAAGTGTTTTCTGCGCTTCGTAATTTCAACATCGAAGTGAGGGTGTCCTGTGATGAATCATTTTAAAGTGCTTCGTGAGTTCCAGCGTCGATAAAGTTCGTTAATTAAAGTAAGGAAGAAAGTCGAAATTTCAACTGAGTGTTCATCTTCTCGTAAAGTTCAGTTTAGTTTGTTTCTGTGAGGAGTCACTGCTGATAAAAGTGTGTGAAACATTTTCGAGTCTCGGTGACCTGTTGACCTACTTATTCATCTCAAGATTTTGTTCTTTTCTTGTGATAAAATGGGAAAGTGCGTTTTTTATTGTTTCCCAAAAGTGCTTGAATTGTGTTGATAAAAGGCGTATAGTGAGTTTTTTTTGTGTGTGTACGCCAGAAGAAAAAGAATATTTTTTTTTTAGTGAAGTTTTTTAGTGAGTTTTTTTTTTTGGAAAGTGATTTATGCTGAGTGATTTTTATTTGTTCTACATTTTTTTTATTATAACAGAAATTTGGCAAGTCATCGTACCTTGCTTAGACGTGTCTGCTGTGTGTTTTTTTTTGCAGACTGAAGAGGGAATATAGGAAGTGGGAGTTTTTGCTGATAAATATAGGAAGGCGTTATTTATTTTTTTTTTTTTTGCTTCCTAATAAAGTTACATATTTTCTAGTTCGAGAGAAAAAAAAAGTGTTAAAGATATATTTTTTTTATCTTGTTTTTTATATGCAATGAAGGAAATATATATTGTGTTGAGAAAATTTTGATGGAAGTAAGTGTTATAAAATTGGGTTTAAACAATTATTTTTTTGTATTAGTATGTAGTAAAGAAAAATTATATATATATATTTTTTTTTTGTGTGGAAATATCTGGTACGAAGTAAGTGTGTTTTATAAAACTGTTACATATTATTATACATGTAGATATATTTGATTTATCGGGTGCTTATATTTTATTGATTTATATTGAGATATTTTATTTATATGTTAATTGGTCAGATATAATTATGGCACAGTTAATAAGGTCGAAAAAGATCGATCTGGTTACTGCAGTAATCGAGTTAGGTTTAGTTCCTCCAGAGGATGCTAACAAAAGTAAACTGACTGAATTAATTTTAAAATCCGAAGGGTATAATGAGGATCTAGTAAAAAATTTGCTAGCAGGAATTATAAGTGAGCGAGAGGAGAAAGAGAAATTGTTGCAACAAAAAGAAATCGAGAATCGTGAATTTGAATTGAAAAAATTACAATTGGAAAATACACAAAATACCCAATTGCATAATTCAATATCTACAATTGCCGGAAAGGGTTCCAATGTCCTAAAATTGCTAAATAGATATAATAATGAGGAAGAAATTAGTATTTACTTAACCCTTTTGTAAGAAAGTGTGTTTTATAAAACTGTTACATATTATTATACATGTAGATATATTTGATTTATCGGTTGCTTATATATTATTGATTTATATTGAGGTATTTTACTTATATGTTAATTGGTCAGATATAATTATGGCACACTTAATAAGGTCGAAAGAGATCGATCTGGTTACTGCGGTAATCCAGTTAGGTTTAGTTCCTCCAGAGGATGCTAACAAAAGTAAACTGACTGAATTAATTTTAAAATCTGAAGGGTATAATGAGGATCTAGTAAAAAATTTGCTAGCAGGAATTATAAGCAAGCGAGAGGAGAAAGAGAAATTGTTGCAACAAAAAGAAATCGAGAATCGTGAATTTGAATTGAAAAAATTACAATTGGAAAATACACAAAATACCCAATTGCATAATTCAATATCTACAATCGCCGGAAAGGGTTCTGATGTCCTAAAATTGCTAAATAGATATAATAATGAGGAAAAAATTAGCATTTACTTAACCCTTTTCGAACGCCAAGCAAAGCATCTTGGGATAGAAAAAAATGAATGGGTTACATATCTGCTTGCATTGTTACCGCTTGACATCGTTAGCTTAATAAGTCGCGAAAGTGAAGAACAATCCAGTGATTACGATTATGTGAAGAAAATACTTTTAAGACGTTTCAAACTTACACCAGAACAATTCAGGCAAAAATTCTTTGGTACAGATGTCATATTTGCCCCATATTGCCGCGATTTTTTTCGGTTGCCAATTTGGCGAAAACATCAACAGCATAAACAACATAATCCGGTTTACTACATACAGCAAAATAACGACACTTTCACGCAAGTTAAGTACCTGTTGCCTATATGATATTGGCAACAGAAAAAAATCGCGCCAATATGGGACGAATATGACATCTGTTCCAATTTTTTTTACTATTTACATAGAAAACAAAATTCAGCGTCATGGAAAGATTTCTCATAAATCGCAAATTTTTTGAATGAATGGTTATCGGGATTACACATATCAACGTTCAAAGAATTAAAAAATATTTTAATTATTGACCAGATTAGGTGAAAATTGTCCTTAGAAATGAAGGAACACTTTTGTGATGAACTACCGAAAATTACGAGTTTAGAAGAATTGACAAATAAATTGGATGCTTTTGAAACCGCCAGAATTAACTTACGGAAAACAAATTAAGCCCCCAAACATGGAATTTAGAAAACATCAAGGTAGTGAAAATAAAAGAGCATTCCATCGAAATGACATTAGTCGCATACCATATGAAAAAAGTTATACACCTACCCCCCAAAAGAATTTAAATACAAAAATCTGCTGGAAGTATAAAGTTCCTGGCCACAGGTCTGACCAGTGTACAAATAATTCTCCTAAAAATGCAAACGCTGCCATAAGCAATAACTCAAATACTATTGATAAAATAATAAAAAGCGTGGGGATTTTAGGGAAAAATATGGATGCTTTAATCGATACAGGAAGTGATGTAAATATGTGTGGCAACGATACTTATACAGCCCTGGGATGTCCTAAATTGCATGGAAATGACCTGGTTTTATCAGGTATTGGTGGTAGCCAAATTACACCCACAGGATTTACGACCGTAAAAATTGAAATAGATGGTTACACAGTCAATGCAGATTTATACATCATAAAAAATTTGAGCCATTCTATAATTTTAGGAAACAACTTTTTGAAACAGGTAAATTTCAATATTTCAGAAAAAGGATAGCAAATTACAGGGAAACGAAAATTGAAGGAAGTTAGGGTGAATTACGTCACTACTTTCCCACAAGAAACAGTCATGACAAAAAACCAGACGCGTCATCTATGTCACATCCAGATTTCATGCGATGTTGCGGTCAGAAAAGCAAAACAATCCCACGATAGGAAAAATGATTTCGACAGCTGAATTGGTGAGAAAGGAACAAACTAATAAAAATGAAACAGCTTTTAACTTTAGTGAAAAAATAAACATGCAATTAAGCTCTGATAAAAGTTGTTTGTTAGAAAGTGAACAGTGTTCTGTCCCACAGTTAGACTTAGCAAAAACCACAGATATTTATTTAGCTGAGACAGCTAATTCTATTAATTTTCAGGAAGCTGAACTAAATCACATCACAAACAACACTATTAAGAAAGAGTTAATGGAACTGATCACTAATTATAAGCCAAACGAGGTTAAGGACACAGAGTTAAAAGTAAATATAATATTAACTGATGATATTCCGATTGCGCAACGACCAGGTAGATTAGCATATCCAGAACAGCAGTTTGTGGATAAACAAATACAAGAATGGTTGGAAATGGGAATTATAACTGAGAGTAACTCTAATTATGCATCGCCTATAGTATTAGCGAAAAAGAAAGATAACTCTTGGAGACTTTGTGTAGACTATAGACCCTTAAATAAAAAAATAATTAGAGATAATTTTTCCTTGCCAAGAATAGAAGACGTTTTAGATAACATTGAGGAAGCAAAGGTTTTCACTACATTGGATTTAAAAAAAAATGTTTTTTTTCATATAGACGTAGCAGAGGAGAGTAGGAAATATACAGCATTTGTCACGCATAACTCCCAGTACGAATATTTAAAGCTTCCATTCGGATTATCGATTGCCCCCCAACAATTTCAGAGATATATCCAAGCTGTTTTTAAACAGTTAATTAAAGAAAAAGTAATATTAATTTACTTAGACGATGTCATAGTACTTGCAGAGACTGAGGAAGAAGTGCTTTTAAAACTGAAACGCGTCCTAGAAGTTGCATCGGATTACGGACTTGAATTTAATTTTGCAAAATGCGAATTCCTTAAACGGAAAATTGAATTTTTAGGCTATATTATCGAAAATGGAACTACTAGGACCTCGGAAGCCAAAACTTTGGCAGTAAAGAATTTTCCTGAACCCCGCACTCTTAAACAATTACACAGTTTTTTGGGTCTAACTTCTTATTTCAGAAAATACATCCCACATTATGCAACCTTTAAGTGATTTATTAAAAGTGGGAAATACATTTAAATTTGGAATCCTCGAAAAACAAGCTTTTGAGACTCTTAAAGAAAAATTAGTTGACCCCCCAGTATTGCATACATTCCGACGAGGCGCTAGACTAGAATTGCACACTGATGCAAGCACCATAGGTTTTGGTAGTGTCCTACTACAAGAAGATGAAAACAAAAACTTGCATCCTATTCATTACATGAGCCATAAAACTACACCTATTCAAGCAAAATATTCGAGTTATGAATTGGAAACACTCGCGGTAATAGAATCGGTTAAAAAATTCCGAAACTACTTATTGGGCACGAAATTTAAAATTGTGACAGATTGTTCCGCGTTTCAAAAGACAATGGACAAAAGAGACATTATGCCAAAAGTAGCCAGATGGGCTCTATTCTTACAGGAATTTGATTATGAAATTGCTCACCGATCAGGATCCCAAATGAAACATGTAGACGCATTGAGTAGAAATACAGTTCTAATAGTTACCGATCGCATGATGAATTAACATTAAAAATAAAGAATGCATAACAAGAGGACGAACACATACAAGCGATAAAAAAGTTAATTGAAAAAAAAAAATGAAAGTTCAGAATATTTTATAAGAAATGACATCGTATACAAATATGAAAATGATAGAGAACTTCTGATGATTCCAACAAATATGCAAAAGGAAATAATATGCGACGTTCATAACAAAGGTCATTACACAGTGGCTAAACTGAAATTATTTTAAAAGAAAATTATTTTATACCCCAATTTGACAAGTGTAAAACACCTTATTCCTATCTTGACACTGTCCAGATATATCTCCTCTACATTTTATATATTTCTTTATTTAAATATCTTTTAACATTCTTTAAATATATTTTATTAATAATATAAAGTCAATCATTTCTTTACTTACCTTTTATCCACTTCTGTTATCCTGTTTGTAAAGTCCTTTATTTTATTTACTTTCTTTGCCGGCCGTACTTTCACTTTTCAGCTATCCACTTCCATGCATTCAGGAGCATGCATTTCATTCGAATGACTGCCACGATAATAGTTCCACATCCGCCGCCAGATGGCGTCGTCCGTTTGAGTCTACGGCACATCGGCTGTGCAATCTTTCGTCATGGTTTCGTCTGCTGCTCCTTGAATTGCATAATGAGATCTTATTTGAACGCCCGGCTGATATAAATACAGATCCATTTTCTTTGCTCTTCGCCTCCTTTTTCTTTACCTACTAACAGTGTTTTTATCTCTCCGGAGTTTTGATGGCTGAGGATGTCCATTTGGAAGTTCTGTTGGTTTTTAATGAATTATTACTTTACTTGCTCTTGCTTTAACTTGTGTCAGCCATTTATGAGGTTACTAATGGGAGTTCGATAGTTTTCAACTTCGACTCCGGTTTTAATGTATGGACTCTGTTTTTGTCGTCAACAAGTAAATGCCAAGCTGTGAGTCACGAATGGCGATCGTTAAAGTGAAGCTCAGAATGAATTCATTTATGGATGGTTTAATGCATCAACTTTAAGTGCTTTGTGATATTCTTCAGTAATGCAATTTCTTCTTTAAAGAAATGTTTTCCTGGTGTTATTCAGCATTGATATTTATATATATGAATCATGATAATTTAGTTTGTCGGCAGTTCACGGATATATCTAAACATGGAATGTTTGGGGAGGGACAGTCACTCAAGCGATTATATCGTTTATTTCGTTATGTGTCATGAAGTCAGTTTTCCTTTTATTGTTAAGTATGCTTTTCTAGATATGTATAATTTGATAATATAATGTGCTTAAAGGAATTTAAAGATTTATTACTGTTGGAAATATCTTTAATCATATTGTTTTATCTTTTATTTAATAAACATTTAGTTTGTTTTTAAACTTAATTTGTTTTCATTTCGCCACCATACATCTCTTACCTTTTTCATAACTATTTAAAACCCAAATGGGACATTTAGCTTATGCTTTCATTGTGTATTACTTTAAACTTTGCTAACTTAAATCCTTGTCGTTAATTTAATGACATCACAATTAAGAAAGCAAATTAAAAGCGTCATTGCCAACTGCATAGAGTGTATACTTTGTAATAAAAAGCAAGGAAAAGGAGAAGGTCTGTTAAACCCGATCCCCAAACAAAATATGCCCCTCGAGACCTATCACATAGATCACATTGGTCCCATGCCTTCTAAGAATAAAAATTACAATCATATTTTTACTGTTGTGGACGCATTTACTAAATTTGTTTGGCTATACCCCGTTAAAACTACACCCGCTAAAGAAGTCATTGATAAGTTGACCTGACAACATGATATTTTCGGAAATCCATTGCGAATCATTACCAATAAAGGACCAGCATTCACCTCTACTGATTTTGAGAAATATTGTAAGGAAGAGAACATAGAGCATATTCACATAACAACAGGGATACCTAGAGGAAACGGTCAAATAGAGCGAATGCACCGAATTCTTATCCCAATTTTAGCAAAACTTAGCATAGAAGACCCCACTAAATGGTACAAATTTGTAGCACCCGTACAACGCATTATGAATAGTACGGTATCGAGAAGTACAAAATTTACACCGTTCGAACTACTGACAGGAACGAAACTGCGGCAGAAAACTGACCTGCAAATCAAAACACTGTTAGATGATGAGGAATTAAATTCGTTCACATCAAAAAGAAATTCGAATAGAGAAATAGCTAAGCAAAACATATTAAAAATACAACAGGAAAACATGAAAACGTATAACAAAAAGCGATAAAAAGCCAACACCTATAAACTCGGTGATTTGGTGACCATTCCAAAAAACACAGTTTGGAACAGGTACCAAACTAAAGCCTAAGTTTCTTGGTCCCTATGAGATTACTGCAGTAAAAAGAAACGATCGCTACAATGTGAGCAAGGTTGGACACCATGAGGGTTGAAATACGACCTCAACGGCTGCAGATCACATGAAGCCTTGGACTTCTACTTTCTAAGACGAAATATTTATGCTTTAAGTGATTTTTGTGTTTTTTATATATTTTTTTAAACTGTGTGTTATTGATATCTTTTTTTTATTACTATTATGAATAAACTGTGAAAAGAACTGCTTCCAAGTAACAAGCAGAAAAACTTTATTATTTATCAAACGCTAAAAATATTATTTAAGGACTAAAAACTTTTGATCATCAGTATTTAGTGACTGATTTTGCTATTATTTTGTTTTATATTGTTTGTGAGTTTTTTTTTGTGTATATTATATGTCTGGAAAAGTAGTCCAGAACCAGCCAAGCATGTAAAGTAGATGGGTGACTGGGAGGACCCAGCCCTGTCAGGTAGGCCGAATTGTGGTGGCAGAATTTAAACTCTGCACTGCAAAGACCAGCAAATTCTTTAGATGAGGCTCTGGACGATCCACCTCAACCTCTGAGCCTATGAAAAACTGCTGAACCTACAAAAACTATTGTGAGAAAGGGAGATGACTGTTGATTAATCTCGTGAACGGACGTGCTGAAACATCGTTGTTCGACCGAATATCGGGTCAGCAGACCTCGGTTTTAAAGCAGAATGTCGCCGGTCAGTTATAATTATCATGTTTAATCTAAATGTAAATACCCCATCTGTAAATATTTTATCCACATAATCAAGAATATTAAAGTTTAAGATCTAGTTAAAAATCTGCTTGGACTAATTACTTCTAGACACCGACCCAGTAGAAGTATATTTATTCGACAAAGTGAATGTGCATTAATTTCTACATACATAATTTTTTTTCCCTCAATAATAAAAGTGAAGTCTCCATTTATAGCCCAGTGGTAGGGGAAGGAAAAAAGGACGAATTCAGGATTAATTAGGGGAAAGCTTGAAATTGTTTTAATCCATTTAGTTTAGGTCTAGAATAAATATGCTATGTTTCCCCCCTCGTACTATGTGAGGGTTAGGAAATATGTACAGATTTACAGTCAAAGAACACGTTTTTTTTACATACCATAACAGTATCTCAAAATAGCTAACTCTGCCAAAAACAATGTCGATACAAATGTTGTAGAGCTTAAAATTCTGAGTAAAATGAGTACCTACACTTAATATTTTTGTTGAACATTAAGGTCACAATTCTACGTTAAAGTTTTAGACCCGTGATCAGGGGGTTGAACTCGGAATTAATTAGGAGGAAACTGGAAATTCTTTTAATCCCGTGATTAGGGGATTGAGCTCAGAATTAATTAGGAGGAAACTGGAAATTGTTTTAATCCCTTCAGTTTAGGTCTAAAATGAACGTACTATGTTTTCTTCCTCATACTGGAGTAAATGTTAGAAAATATGTACATATTTATTTTTGAAAAACACATTTTTTTTTATTACCTTAACAATATCTCAAAAAAGCTAACTCTATATAAAAACATTGTCAATATAAATGTTGTAGAGCTTAAAATTCTGAATAAAATGTGTACCATCATTAATATTTTTGTTCAACGTTAAGGTCGCAATTCTATTTCAAAAATTTTCAAATCAAGAGCTTGAAGCCAGGAGAGACCAAGTTAACTTAACAATATCTCAAAATTGCGGCCTTAATATTGAACAAAAATATTAAGTGTAGGTACTCATTTTTAGGCTCTACAACTTTTATATTGACAATATTTTTGATAGAGTTAGTTGTTTTGAGATATTGTTAAGTTAACTTGGTCTCGCCTGGCTTCAAGCTCTTCATTAGCGATTAAGGCAAAATTTTGAAATAGAATTGCGACCTTAACGTTGAACAAATATATTAATGATGATACTCATTTTATTCAGAATTTTAAGCTCTACAACATTTGTATTGACAATGTTTTTTTATAGAGTTAGCTGTTTTGAGATATTGTTAAGGTAATAAACGTGTTTTTCGAAAATAAATATGTACACATTTTCTAACATTCACTCAAGTACGAGGAAGAAAACATAGTATGTTCATTTTAGACCTAAACTGAAAGGATTAAAACAATTTCCCATTTTCTCCTAATTAATTCTGAGTTCAACCCCCTGACAATGGGTCTAAAATTTTTAAAGTGGAATTGTGACCTTAATGTTCAACCAAAATATTAAGTGTATGTACTCATTTTACTCAGAATTTTAAGCTCTACAACATTTGTATTGACAATGTTTTTTAGCTCTTTTGAGATACTGTTATGGTATGCAAAAAAACATTTTTTTTTACTATAAATCTGTACATATTTCCTAACGCTCACCTAGTACGAGGGGGAAAACATAGCATATTCATTCTAGACCTAAATTGAAGGGATTAAAACAATTTCCAGCTTTCCCCTAATTAATTCCGAATTCAACCCCCTAACCACTGGGCTATTAAAGAACTTCAGAAAAATATCATTATAGATTCAGAAAATATAGATAAATATTTATCTGCGTTTCCTAAATAACAAATATTTCTGCATAATTTTAAACTGAGGGGTATTTTGCATCATATATATCACATTAGAACTTCAATTTAAGAAACATATTTTCTATTTAGCAAATTTTTAGTTTTGGATATCTATAAAAGGTTATTTTTCATGGAACTTCTTTTCTGTTTAGATTGCATATATCCCACAGACTTCTTATATAAGTATCTTTTCTCTGAGATAATCTGCAACTAGGTGTCAGGGAGAATATTATAACTGGATTGCCATTTGACTCTGAATAGAGCGGATCCACAGCCCCCAATCACTTTTGTCAGATGAGAATGCAGATGAGCATACTTGCGGTAAGTACCCGCAAAATAAAATCTTTGAAAGGAGAAGAAAAAGTGCTATTCCAAGAATTATCAATAAACCCACGTCTGAAATAACTAACAGAAAGCGTTTGTCCTAATTCAGAATTTTTTAAAGAGACCATCAAAAGTTTCTGTAAAAAAAAAAAAAAAAAAGTATTTATTTAGTTTGGGATTTATGCAAAATAATTCATTGATAAAAAAGATCTGATATTTTAAATCATAGTATTCGTACTTTTGAACATTTTAAATTGCCTGGAATGTAAGTTTTATTAACTAAAATTAAATTACATTTCAAGAAATCACAAAAAATATTTCACATCATTAATTAAATGAAAAATGGTGCATAATGAATTTCTTATTTCACAGAAAGTTTTCGCACGATTTTAAAGATCGTTAAATGGAGATTTAATTGTAAATTAGTTTTATTTATTACAGTAAGAAAATAAAATAGTTTTGTAACACGCATAAATTTTATTAATAGTTTCTATTTTTATGTAACTCAGCCTATTTTTTCATTGTAATGATGAAATATTGCAATCTATTCTTATCCCAGATCTTGATATGACAAAACTGTACAAATTGGTACAAAAATGTGTTTTCGATGACAATAGAGCATTTTAATATTTTTACAATATTATTATAAAATAATACATTGATTTTAAAACATTATTCAATTTGCCCGCGACAGGTGGTAAATCGCCAAACATCTGCAACTCATACAATCGTATGGGAGTTTGATAAACAATAGATTTAATAATGCATCAATAAATGCTCACCAAAATATGCCAAATCGCAGTGAAACTGCAACAATGAAATATTTTAAAGAATAAAAAGTAGAAAATAAATTATAAATAGAAAAATGAATTGTAAAATATAATTTTTAAAATATGCTTTTAATAGTTAATAGTTTAATGTTAATTGATTTGTGATTATACTTTGAGAAATCAGTGTAGAAATTTCAAAAAAAATAGTTTAAATAATGTTTAATTCCCCCCCCCCCTCCCTACATTAAAAAAGAAACGGAGCAAAATTTATATATATATCTTAAAAAATTTACTTAATAAGCGTGCTTTTTACCAAGCGTAAAGAAAAAAGAAAAAAAAAAGAGAGAGAGAGAGAAAGTAAAAAGTATTTGCTTTGAAAAGATTCTCTCAATTAGAATTTTACAGTTTAGCAATCATAAAAAGAATTCATATTTTAAATCAAAGTATCCGTATTTTGCATTTTAAATCTCTAGAAATATTATTTTTATTAACTAAAATTAAATTATGTTGCAGGATATCCTCAGAAACGTTTAGCATCATTAATTGTAGGAAAAATAGTACAGAATGAATTTTCTAAGTACAGAAGGATTTCAATGGATTTTAAATATTAAAAGCTAAAAAAATATTATTGTCATTTAAAAATATAATTTCATGTAGGAATTTGAAAATTCAAAGACATTTATATTATCTTAAATAATTATTGATAAGCCTTTTTTTTTTTTTTAATTTTGACTTATGAATTTAAACTAGCAGGAATGACCGAGCTAAGCTCGGTCAAAATTAGCTTTGTGTTTATCTCAATATATTATTCCCACTAAATCATTCTTGCTGTTTTAGATACAATTAGCTTGACCCTGAGACATAGTGACCCAAAATGACGCACTAATCGAATTTTTTCGAACATGCGACCTAATACAATGCTCTTCCTGAGCCTGAAAACGATGGAATACAAAATTTAGTGAAAATCGTTAGTCATATTCTAGATAAAATAAGCTTGACCCACGTTGATTCAAAAAACCACTAACCAAAATTTATCGAACATGTGAGCTATTTCAATTGTATTATTGTTCTGTGAAACGGTATAACAAAAAAAAAAATTGTCAAAATCCTTTGAACATTTTTGAGATGGATGCCGTTAGCTTGACCCCGACCCATTATCACCAAAATGTCCCACTAATAGAATTTTCTTGAGCATGCGACCCAGCCCACTGGTTTTATATTGTCCAGAAACAGTGTAGTACAAAGCTTTGTCAAAATCTTTTGAGCTGTTTTTTAGATAAAGTTAGCTTGATCCTGATCCATTAGGACCCAAAATGACCCAATGATTGAATTTTCTTGAACTTGCGACCCTGCTCAATGGTCTTATCATGCTCGGAAATGGTATTATACAAAATATTTTCAAAATTTTTTGAAGCGCTTTTTAAATACAATTAGCTTGACCCTGACCCATTGTGAGCCAAAATGACCCACTAATCGAATTTTCTTGAACATGCGACCTAGCCCAATGGTCTTCTCGAGCCTGAAAATGATAGAATACAAAATTTAGTTAAAATCGTTTAAGCCATTTTTTAGATAAAATTAGCTGGACCCTGACCCATTGTGACCCAAAATAACCTACTAATCGAATTTTCTCGAACATGTGACTTAGCCCAATTCTCTTCTCATGCCCAGAAACGGTATAATATAAAATTTGGTCAAAATGTTTTGAGCATGTTTTTAGATTCAATTAGCTTGACTCTGGCCCATTGTGACCCAAAATGACCCACTAATTGAATTTTCTCGAACATGTGACTTAGCCCAAACGTCATCTCATGACCAGAAACGGCCGTATATTAAAAGAAATTGTGAAAATGTCTTGAGCCGTTTTTAGATGTAATTAGCTTGACCTGACTCATAATGACCCACTAATCGAATTTTCTCAAACACGTGACCCATCCCAATGATCTTTTTGTGCCCGAAAACAATAGTTTACAGAATTTCGTCAAAATAGTAGAGCCGTTATCTAGATAAACTTAGCTGGACCCACGGTGACCCAAAAATGACCCACTAATCAAATTTTCTTGAACACGTTACCCATCCCAATGGTCTTTTCGTGCCCGAAAATTGTTAGATACAAAATTTAGTCAAAATCGATTGAGCCATTCTCTAGATATAATTAGCTTGACCCTGACCAATTATGACCCAAAATGACCCACTAATCTAATTTTCTTGAACACGAGACCCATCCCAATGGTCTTTTCGTGTCCGAAAACAGTAGAGTGTAAAATTTCGTCAAAATCGTTAAGGAAGTTATCTAGATAAACTTAGATTGACCCACGGTGACCTAATAATGACCCACTAATCGAATTTTCTCGAGTATGTGACTTAGCCCAATGATCTTCTCGTAATCCAAAACTGTAGAATATAGAGTTTAGTGAAAATAGTTAGAGCCGTTTTTTAGATAAAAATAATTGACTTACAGTGACCCAAAAATGACCCACTAATCGAATTTTCTCGAACACGTGACCCATCCCAATGGTCTTTGCGTGCCCGAAAACAGTAGGGTGCAAAATTTCGTCAAAATCGTTAGAGCCGTTATCTAGATAGATTGACCCACGGTGACCCAAAAATCGAATTTTCTTGAACATGTGACTTAGCCTAATGGTCTTCTCGTAATCCAAAACTGTAGAATATAAAGTTTAGTGAAAATCGTTAGAGCCGTTTTTTAGATAAAAATAGCTTGACCCACAGTGACCCAAAATTACCCACTAATCGAATTTTCTCGAACACGTGACCCATCCCAATCGTCTTTTCGTGCCCGAAAACAGTAGGGTGCAAAATTTCGTCAAAATTGTTAGAGCCATTATCTAGATAACTTAGATTGACCCCCGGTGACCCAAAAATGACCCACTAATCAAATTTTCTCGAACATGTGACTTAGCCCAATGGTCTTCTTGTAATCCAAAACTGTAGAATATAGAGTTTAGTGAAAATAGTTAGAGCCGTTTTTTAGATAAAAATAATTCACCCACAGTAACCCAAAAATGACCCACTAATCGAATTTTCTCGAACACGTGACCCATCCCAATGGTCTTTGCGTGCCCAAAAATGGTTAGATACAAAATTCAGTCAAAATTGATTGAGCTGTTCTCTAGATATAATTAGCTTGACCCTGACACATTATGACCCAAAATGACCCACTAATCGAATTTTATCGAACACGTGACCCATCCCAATTGTCTTTTCGTGCCCGAAAACCGTAGGGTCCAAAATTTCGTCAAAATCGTTAGAGCCGTTACCTAGATAAACTTAGCCTGACCCACGGTGACCCAAAAATGACCCCCTCATCGAATTTTCTCGAACATGTGACTTAGCCCAATGGTCTTCTCGTAATCCAAAACTGTAGAATATAGAGTTTAGTGAAAATCGTTAGAGCCGTTTTTTAGATAAAAATAGCTAGACCTACAGTGACCCAAAAATGACCCACAAATCAAAATTTCTCGAACACGTGACCTAGCCCAATAGTCTTTTCATGCCCGAAAATGGTTGGATACAAAATTTGGTCAAAATCGATTGAGCCGTTCTTTAGATATAATTAGCTTGACCCTGACCCATTATGACCCAAAATCACCCCCTAATTGAATTTTCTCGAACACGAGACCCATCCCAATGGTCTTTTCGCGCCCAAAAACAGTAGGGTGCAAAATTTAATCAAAATCGTTAGAGCCGTTTTCAAGATAAAATTCACACACACACAATTTTTGCTCGCATTATAGTATAAGATTTATATTGAATATATACAAAAGGCTATGCATTTAAATTTGCAATAAAAATTAGATAATTCCGGCTTATACAAAGCACAAAAATATGGATATTTTCTAGTTTTGAGTTTCAAAAGAGGGGAAAAATACATGAATACCTTAGAAACATTTCTTGTTCAACGGCCCTGCAGCATAATGGATAGAGCACATGCCTGGTGTTTGTAGGTAACCCTGGTTCAAACCCGGAAGGGATACTGAAGGTATGAAATTTGTTCCCAAAAGTGGTTATTCCATGTGCATGCTTGATAATTGTAATGACTGATGTGATTTTGTCTGATAATTAGTTAAAAATTGAACGAATTTATTTCTGAAAAAAAAAATTAAATTCTTTTACATTAATTACTTTAAACCATAGCTCAAAATTTTTTGTGGCATATTAATTGACCTTGAAGTTTCCCAAAGTCCTCCAGTATCACTTCCTAAAATCTTCCCCAGAACCTCCCGGGGAGGACCCTAAAGGAGGTCCTGGGGAGCTCTCCAGGATGCTGTAAGATGAACATTTTCTGTTCCTGAGCACTTCCTGGTGACAATTTTTTAGCATCCTCAGAGATGCCTGGGGGTATGATGGTGTTTTATTGTAAATCTTCCTGGGAATGTCCTGGGGAGGCAAATGTTCTATATGGGTAGTTACCTTTTTTTTTTTAGAATAGAGAGATACAGTCAAAAAAGAACTTGGATAATTCGAAGTTCAAGGGACCAAAAGAAAAGTTCGAAATATCCAAAAATTCGAATTAAATATATTCGCTCAAAAAGAAGAGATAAATAAAAAAAGATTAACTCCACAATGAAATATTTAACACAAATTTTATCTAAGGATACTGCTACATTTTTTTTCATTAAATCAAACATTTAGCTTAATTATTCATTACTTTTAAGAAAAAAATCAGATATTTTTGATTGCTTTTTCGAATGCAATCTTTGAGTCATAGCATATGATTCCAACTTATCAATTGACACAAAAATAGAATCTTTTACATTGGACTGACCTTCAAAAAAGCGTTGAAGTTCTTGTATATGCATAATAGCTTCTAAGCAACTAGGTAAGGGCTTCTCTTGTATTTCATTGTTCTGTTCATCTTCAGATAGTCCGTCCTCAGCTTGGTTGTTTTCCGCCAGTTGAGCAACAATGACAGCATCAGTTACCTCGCCACACACAGTCACATTCTGGTCCACGTTGACGTAGTCTTCATACAAGATTGATGGATCCGATTTTACATCTTCCCAATTATCGACAGTAAGTTCAGGATCAATTTCGTCAAAGTTTTCCACTACATTTACTCCTTCTGTTTCTTTCTTTACAAATCCCGCCTTATGAAAGCATTTCATAATCGTTATCTCACTGACCTTGTCTCATGCCTGCCTACACATTCTTGAAGCATGAAGAACGTTGAGATTCTTAATGTCAAAATCTCCGATGAGAATTCTTTCAACCAACAGACGCCTGTAGAAATGTTTAAGGTTTTTGATGATTCCTTGGTCCATTGGCTGAACCACAGATGTCATGTTGGCCGGGACTTCCACATTTTTCATTTTGGGAATGCTGTTGTGAGCCGAACAATTGTCAATAAAAAGTACAATCTGTCGTTTTTGTTTTTCAAATTTCTTGTTTATATTTAAAAGCCATTTTTGAAAAATTTCGGACATCATCCATGCCTTTGTATTTGAATCGTAGGAGACAGGCTTAGACTTAACATTTTTAAAGCAACGTGGATTAGCCGATTTGCCAATCATTAATAGTGGCAACTTTTCGGACCCGTCCATATTTGCTCCAACAAGCAACGTTACTCGCTCTTTACTTAGTTTTCCACCACTGCATGTTTCTCCTTTGAAAGCAAGAGTTTTATTTGGAGTACACTTATAAAAAAGTCCAGTCTCGTCGACGTTAAAAATATTTTTTGGTTCCTTATTCTGAATAATTTCTCTTAAATGTTTTTTCCACTCATCAGCTGCTTGAATATCCACTGCACCACTTTCACCACACACTGCTTTGAAAGAAATATCGTTTCTATCTTTGAAACCATTCAGCCAACCTGTGCTGGCTTTGAAATCTTGAATGCCTAATGCAGCGGCAAACTGTTCAGCTTTGGCTCTCATAATAGGGCCACTAATTGGAATGTTCTTATCTCGCGCTTGTTTAAACCATTTAAGAACACAACCGTCCACAACTGAGTTATCAGGTCCTCTCGTCCTTTTCCTATTTTTTCCTGTGCCATTTTCGCTATTCAAAATTTTATCTTTGTTCTTCAAATATGTCGATAATGTGTTGGGTGGAATTCCAAATTCTTTGGCAATTTCCGATTTCTTTTTAAGGCTTTTTTCCACTTCATTAATCACCGCTACCTTTTGAGCTAATGTTAATGACTTATAAGGAGTTTTAGCTTTTGACAACGCCATAGTAAGAGAACATAAAAACAATACTTAAAGCACACACACAAAAACTTACAACCACGTTAAATCATTCACTCACGTGACTCTAAGATAGAAAGAAATGTAGCTGCGCTTCTGGAGAAAAAAAAAAGGGGGGAGGGGAAGGGTTGGCGAAAATCTGCGATTGCAACACCTAAGCTGCGATCCTTTCAATGCGCAGTGAAATAGATTCCCCAGACGAAAGGGTGCGGCTAAGTCTCGTAATTTTGCCAAATAGAAAGACAATTAAAATAAACTGTTTTACTATTTTGAACCTTAGCTGAAAAAAATCTCAGGATTAATATTTACTGCAAAATTCGAAAGGCAATCCTACGAAAAATTCGAATTATCCAAACTAAAATTCGAAATATCCACATTTTTTTAACATTATTTTAATATAGAATTCTAGGGACCAAGCAAAAAATTCGAATTAGCCAGAATTTCGAATTAAACAAGTTCGAATTATCCAAGTTTCACTGTACTAGCAAAATTTAGCTTTTAAGAAGCAATTCTTTTAGTTGATTATTCACAGTGCACTTTTGGTAGAGAAATAAAACCATTATGACAAAAGGAATTTAAATGTTCTCCGACCTGACATTACTACGTTAGAGAGCATTACAATTAATGCAGAGATTGACCATTGAACATGAATAATGTTCAGGTGGTTCCTTTTTGTTTGTTTGTTCTTGAACTCCTGGCCACTCAGCTCACGCAATATGTGAATCTGGTAGCTTAAATACAATCTTACTGAATATTACATTATATTTCTTAATAAACGTCTGCTTGTGGAGATCTACTACTACTGTTTTCCCTCTTTGGACTCCAGTAGAGTAAATACCATCAAAGGTAATAAAGTATTTGCAGACAAAGAAGAGTGGTTAACTTTCATATTTAAAAGAAAAGTGAAACATAAAAATGTGTATCTTTAAAGCTGAATTGTTTGAATAAAACTAAAATGACGTCATTTTCATTACTTTTCCATTTTGTAGACCAGTTGCAATCATGTAATTGTTAAAACGTGAAAAAACTCGATGACTTAATCTTGTAGAAAAATACACCTCTTGCAACCAATAAAATCTTTCTAATCATCCGTAATCAACTCCATTGAGTGGGTTGACGTCAAACTTTAAAAATGATGCAACAATATTGTTACACATGTACCAGAGTTAATATTACAAAACAAAGTTAATTACCCGCCAAGTGACATTCCAATACATAATGTCAAATTGTTGTCGCCTCAATTATAGATCTTTCACCAATAAATCTCCATACCTTAAATAGAACTAACAATGATAAAGTTAGTTATACAAAATTTTTAGCAATATGTATTTTAGTGAATACTTGAACCGAAGATTTATTTTGCATTTTTCTAAAGAGCATAATAAAACAAAAAATTAATTTATATACATTTATCTCCTTTATATTCAAGAGTAAATTATTCTTTCATCTATTGTGTAAATAACCCAGATTATGAAAATAACTCTTAATTTGTTGCTAAGTTTAGCTGCTAGGATGTGCATCAGGACAATTTGCTCTATAATGATAATAATTTGAGGTTATTTTATCCTATCTAGGCTGAAATGATACCTCGACAGACATTATTCCTTTTGCCACAATTGGAACTATAAAGTTTTTTCCCTACACTGAAAGTATTGTTTTTTTTTATGAGAGTAAAATAATTTGAGATAAAAAATAAATCTTCTTTTGTTCGTTTGCTTCATTATGAAAAACCATAATCTTTGTAATCGCTAATTTCAAAATCTAATCTTCTGTAATTTGATATGCCGTCCAAAGTTCCTTTAAAATATAAATAAAATTTTCAACAATATAATAAATATGCTAATTGGCGGGTCACACGATTTCGTAAGATTAGACCAATATGTTTAACAAAACCTTTTTAAAAGAATGGTTAAACAAAATAAAGTTAAGCAGAAAAAGCAAAAAAGAAAGGACGAATTAAAAAGAATATCTGAAATTTAATTCCGCAAGCAATTTTCATTGCAAAATGTAGGCTTATTTTAATAGTAATAACGCATAACTCTTCTTATGAATACTCTTAGATCCTAACTTCTAAAGCAGTGAATATTCCTATACGTGAAATTGGCAATATGTTCAATCTATTAAAAAAAAAAAAAAAACATAATGCACAATATTTGCTGATATGAGTTCGAGGATATAAAAATCACATGCTTAAGGAAAACAAAATGGCATGCTTCAATAGTAATGGTATTCCATACTATGGTGAAAAATACTTTAAATCTCTGAAATTAAATTATTTTTAGCATATGCGTGTATATGGCAGACATTTACACTAAAATTTAAATATTTGACTACATAATTACGATTTTAACTGCTTTTTTATATAATTTACATTTGGATACAAAAATTTAGACAAAAATGTTCTTGTACACTTAAAAAAATACACCATTATTGCAAATTTTGCATAGTTGATTTCATGCTTCTGCATTTGTGGCTTAAAATTGCATTGTTTGGTGACCCAAGGTAATAAATAAACAACATGTAACTCACTAATACAGCCATTTTTACAATTACTTCTTCTAGATTCTACTGTAAGTCATATGATGGGAGGATTATATAAAAATAATAACTAAATTGAAAAAAAAAAAAAAAAAAAAACTAAAGAATGTTACTTAGATTTTATATCATCAAGTTTTTAGGCACATTTTTACAAACCTAGCGTAGACAATAAATTGCCAAATAAAGTATCATTTGCATCTTTCATACTGAATTATTTTTTAAGCTTTATAAACATTCCTTTTATGTTTAAGTTAAATATTTTCATTTTATAAATTTATCTCACATTAAAAGGGTTTTTGTTACTTTTTTTTTTTTTTTTTTTTTTTAAACAAATAACAGCTTTCCGTCTTTTATTTTGAGAGATGCTTACATTATTTTCTAACTAATATAGCCATTTAAATTTTTTAACCAACGATAATATCTCCAAAAATTAATCACTGGCGACCTTTCCGTTCAAAATAACACTACAAAATTTTATTATCAAAAATCATAGTTACACCTGCATATTATACACATAAACCACCGTGGGAATATTCTCTATCAAATGGTACAATCTGCAAAAAATCTACTGGATAGTTTTTTAAATTACTTGGGCCGAACTTTTAGGGTCTCCTGCTTTATAATCTATATGATTTTCAAAATATTAGCTTAAAAGAAAGAGAAAAATTTTTAAAAAAGTAAAAGAGAACAACCTGCAAAATAACATTATGAAATAAATTTAATTATATGTAATTTTAATTACATGTATTATGTTAAAAGTGAATATTTTTAAAACAAAAATATTATCACATCATGTTTTTATATTTGTCAAAATTTTCGGTGAAAATCCAAAAATTTCTGAGGAAAAGTCATCCAGAAACAATTAAAATAAAGAAAGAGTTATGGAATGATAATAATATGATATAGAACTAAAAGTTAGAAAAAGTAAATTAAAAAAAAAAATCTAATATATATAAAGATCAGTGTAACGAGTCCGGGGTCATACCCATCAATCTTACTCTCCGATAAGATGGAGCCATGTTAGGCTTAATTACGATTCGAGATGTGTAAGAGAAAATTTATCTGCCTAAATACAAATCGTTTCTACCTGAAATCCTTTCCGTTCAACATAATTTATTCAAAACTAACAAAATTTGAATGATTTGCTCAGTTGAAAAACAATTTCAGAACTCGAGTTAAAAGCATACGTTAGCGAGTCATTCATTTGATTCATTGAAAGAAAATTAAACCACTTCTCTCAGCGCAAACAACTTCTGTAAACAAATTAACTTTGTTCTCCCGATCTAGGAGAAGAACAGATCCACGCTTCCTCCTGCTCTAGAGAAACACGTTCTCAAGGTCGAAACAGTTATAACTTCTGTTCTTTGGCGGTCGTTTTCAAAGTGAAAATGGCAAAAGTTTCGTGGAAAGGAATGAAAAAGGATACACACATTGCTATTTTTATTCACAGGTAAGTTTTATGAATGCTTTTCACTCTTTCCTAAAAATCTTAATTTTTCAGATATTTATGTAGTTTTTAAGAGTTGTAATAAAAAGAAGAAAAAATTGTTAATGCCTGTTTTTAATTATAGTGGCTTTAATATACGTCTGTCTAAAGTTTAGCTCAATATTCCGATAATTGTTCGTTATTTATTTATTTACTAAAAAAATTAGTTGTGTTATACTTAACAATTATTGATAGTCAGTCAGAAGAGTGTAAACAAAAATAATAAGATGATCGATTTCACTTTCTAAATTTTTCATCGATTTCTGATAGCAAAACAAACGAGGGGGGCGGGGGGGGGGGGGAGTTTACAAGATCAGCAGGATGTCTTACGTGTATTTAAAAATAATTTAATGTGAAAGCATGAAATATAAATGAATAACCATGAATATTACTTTAAATATTTATTTTAGCATAAAAAATTATTTATTTATATATTGCATTTAGACTATTATTTTTATTTATATTTTTCATATAATAAAGAAACATTTATATGACTGATAAAATTAAAGTTTGAAAAGGTATATATTTAAAGACATTTAGTCAAATTTATTTAAATAAGTTTAAAAGGGAGCAGCTAATTTTAGTTTGAATACTTTTTTATGTAACATCTTTTTCGAGTAAAAAACATTTTGTACAGTTATTAAAAATAGGCATTAACCATGTTTGATTCTTCTTTGAATTACAAAAATTTAAAAACTACATAGATATATAAAAAAATTAAGGTTACGAAACACTAAAAGGCATTTATAAAACTTATCCTTGAATAAAAATAGCTTTTGTCTTTTGCTTACAAGTTTTATTGGCAGATTTAAAACACACTGAGACTTTTATTTCTTTAAAATTTAATTTTTTTTTGGAGGGACGGGGGATAAAAATACAGTTTCAAAGTGTTATTTAAAAAAAAATTATTAATTATTATTAGTATTATTTCAATAGTTGCAGCACAGGAGACTTTTTTTTAAACTCATAGTTTTATTGCATATTTGTTAATTTTTTGTTTTATTAAGGAATCTTAATTTTGTTATGGTATAATAGCCGGAAAGCCTGGTTTACCCAGATGTATTGTAAATGCTAATAGTGTGTTTATTAGAACACAAACTAGCCGAACTTTGCTCATCTGAACACTTCCATATTGTCAGTTATTTTTATCAGTTTTTTTCAAATTTTAAGTGAAAAACACAAATTTTACCCACCGTCCTAGAACAGGCATTTACACTAGTTAAATAATAAAGAAGAAAATAATAGATCATGTACTTTTTCTTGGCGCAATTTTTCTTGAATCTTTTCTTTTTCATCAAGACGAACCTTGAAAACATCCAATATCTGTTTTTTCTCTTCAAGTTCACCTTCAAAATTCTAAGAATAGACATACAGTATAAAATATAACTTTTGAAGTATAAAATATATTTTCAATTGTTACAAAAAAACTACAAAATGAACATTAAAACCAAATTATGTATTTTAACAGAAACAGAAGAAAAAAAAAATTACAAATCATTTTAAGTCTCCTCAATAAAGGTATGTTGTGTGGTTTTCCTTAATTTTTTATAAAAATGGTGTATAATTGCCTTTGTTTCATCTAATGTATAGTCAGGGTTCTCGCTGACTTTTGACAAACCTTAGCTATTTGGCTAATCAGGAATAAAAAACTATTGCCAAATGAAAAAAATATTAGCGAAAGAGATTCGACGGGTAATTCAATCTTTAACCCCTTAATGTACAATTTTTTTTTTCGAATATGTTTTAAAACAACCTTCAAACTTTTTTTTTTTTTTTTTTTTTTTCTAGTCGATAAAATGAGTACTAAGTTTGCTTTGGAACTAAACACTGAAAGTTCCTTGGTAGTGTAACTACATGGCCTGAGCATATGCTGTATAGCAAGCACCCCGTGTCCAAGGTCAATAAAACAGGCCTGGGCACGGTAGGGCATGATCCTTAATGGACAGTATTTATCTCTTGGGTTTGAGGCTATAAAAATACATCTGCTTAAGAATAACATTCACAACTGCACCACTGAAAAGCACTGTGTTTAGAAAATTTATGCTTATATTTTATTTGTATATGGAGTTTTAGACCTTTTCAAGGGCAGGGTATAGACTATAAATGAATTCTTTTTTTCTATTTTAATGCAATTGCATGAATACTTTTCATTTTATTTAAATTAATATGGATATATGGATTTTAATATGTATATATGGATTTTAATTAATATGTATATAAGTATTTATCAAAAACACTCCATTCAAAATAAATCTGCAGTATTTTACGCATGCATTTACCTGTATTTATCACACATCAAATGATGGAATAAGATAAACGCATTAGCCGCTATTTTTACACCACGTGATTCACACTGTGATGTCACATGCATAGCGTTCATTGATCCTAGCACTGCAGGTTTTGTTTAATTTTTCTAAAATAGCCTAATTTTTCGTAACTACTCATAGATCAGCTATTTGTCTACAATCAACTGTCTGCTGTAGAAATTATCAAAAAATAAATATATTCTAAATGTATTGCGCATGTTGCATCATAAAAAATATAATGCATCATTTCCCATTCAAATTAATTTAAATAATATAATTTATTTCAATTTTACAACTTAAATTAACATTTTCAAACACCTAATTTCTAATCACAAGTTTTAAACTTATAATGAAAATTTTAATGATAAATAATTCAATATTTCCTTATTTTTCAATGTAAACATTATCTCTTATTAAGATTATTTAAGTGCAATTAGTATTTTATTATATTTCAGTAATTTAACTTTCAAATTTCTTTCATCATACATCGCGAAATGTGTAAACACATCGGAATTTTCTAAGTCTAAAATATAAAAAATAGAAATCTTTTATTTATCAATATTTCCCTTTTAAATTATATTATGTGGATAGAAATATTTATTTCTAGCCGATTGCGAAATTTTCAGCGACTTGTGATAAATACTTTGGCAGAAATACGCAAAAATGTATTTTCTATCTTTTCTCATTTTTAATTTCGGCGTGCGACGCCATGAGATCATTCTTTCCGACATTTTGAAAGTTCCAACAAGAAGGGTATTCCCCTTTGCCAAACAGACGCTTAGTTCAAAACCGGACGTTTGCTAAATCGTTTAACATTCCTTTTGGAATACGCACGTTGTGTGTGACGTCAGGCGCGGGAAGGATAGGCGCTTTGGATTGGCTGGCGCGCTTTGTAATGGCTTTTGATGTTTGAAACTCTGGGTTCTGGAAGTCATCAGTTTTCACCAGGGAGCCCTTAAAGCAAGTGGTAACGTGCGGGGCTGCGACGCCGTGCTTTTTGGCCGGCAGTTGCAGCTGAAGAGTCTCTCTATGTGGCAGCATAAAAATTGCGATGAACGTCTTGAAATTTGCCAAATTTTGATTCCTGATCCAAAAGTCTTACAATATTATGAAATCCCTTTGACGTAACATTCTGGATGAAATGTATATCGCACCTTTATATATTTGGACATGCTACGAAAATTCATCATAGTGCAATAATATTCGCAATATTCGAATGAAGATATTATCCAGAATTAAGTAGGAATACCAGCTATCTCCCTTCAAATTATGCGATATTATAATTCGCTAGCCGCTCTGATTCCACGATTAACCATGATAGTTTATGTCATTTAGAGGTCTTATGAATTGAATTTCATCCTCGTGACGTTTATATCATATCACGAATTTTTACTCTGGAAGTGCATCGATCATCATCACCATTAATTTCATGAAACTTCAAACTTATCTCCAAATACAAGAGTCCTTCAACGATCCGAGTTTGACTTTATATTCCTGAACTTTATTCATTTTAATGGCCTTAAAATTAAAAGAAATATTTCATAAATAAGTAGACTCTATAACATCATAATATCAGAACTTCACATTCTATTATGTTAGCTTAAATCTCATATTTCAACAATTTACTTCTGCTTCTTCTCAGATGACAATATATCTCCAATTATCTAAGATTATATTAAATTTTACATTCATTTTAATAATCTTTTCATAATTCATAATGTAAGAATGCATTCTAATTAGCAGACTTTATATATGTTTAAATAAACGTCATTTGTGAATTATCTTTCTGTGTTCAAGTACTTGGGTGAGTGTTTTCTTTTCTTTATTTTTTTTCAGCCACGGAAATTAGTAAATATAATTTTTATTTGATCTTAAATAATTTAAAATAATTCTTAAAAAACATATTAAGCAATGTCTACCACTTACGTCATCGGCTGTAGTGTAATTTTGAGCTTATGAATCGGGATTAATTTTGTTCAATTCAAACTTTGGATTGAATTTCACTCTCCAATTCATTAAGCCCAGACTTACAGTACAGCGCAATCATGAAAAAAATTCCAAACATGATTTAACTCATTAAAACGTTATGAAATAAAACTTTCCAACCAAAGTTAATTCAGGATTATTAGATATTATATTCAGTAAATTTTGAAAATTTTTAAATATAAACAACAAGATGAGTGTCACATTACAAAAAACTAACTAGGAAAAAAATTTGTAGAATTTTTTGCCTTTTCATTATTGAAGCCCATACTTCAAAGGCAGTTTCAAAATTGTACTAATGTCTATGCTCGTTAAACGCATACTGAAATGACATTCAGCATTCCAAATCCTTGGTGGTCCGCTGGTCCGAGACCACTAAAAATTCAATTGGACCACTAATTAAAAAATTTTTGTGGTCCGCAGAACCAGTAACTTTTTTCCCTCTCTGTCAGGTAAACGTAAATTTTCCTGTCCCTGAGAAAACTGCAACCAAACACAAACCACAGAATTTTATTGTATTTAAAAAAATAAATAAATTACATTAAAACTTACAGTCAGTTGAGATAAATAATCGAAAATAAAATACATAATTAATAATTTTATAGTTTTTGTTTGTGTATTTTTTATTTAATTTTTAGCAAATTATAATTTTACATTTTATTATGCCGAAAATTTTGGGTAATTGAAAGAAAGTTTGGTTTATAGAGTAGGGGGGGAGGGGTGTCACTCAAAAGGTTAAAGGTACTTAATAGAATTTTATGTAGCGGGTCAGTGACTTTTTTTTTTATCAATTCTACGCTGACATTATTGAAATTTCTTATATAAATTCGATCTCTCAATTTTGTTTTTGTTGCATTGATCATAGCGAAGCCTATGCCCCATTTCAATGAATATAATGATAAGCTTACAGCAAAGTGTAGCATGTTGCCTGTAACAGAACAAAGTTGCTGCAGATCGTTCCTCAACTGAAATCTATGGTATGTCCTAAATTCTTGATCCTGCAATAAGAAGTCAAATAACGCAAATAAGAGTGTTGCCTGTACTGACAGACACACACAGAGAGAGAGACACAAACTTAAAAAAAAAAAAAGAGCATTAATTGAGCACTCACAATTTGGTGAGTCTAATTGTTCATTTATTCGCCCAAATGAAGCATTTTGTCACGATTTGGTGCAATGGCGAGCAGCAGTGAGAGCCCTGTGTATAGTACAGTTATGTATTTTATATTTTATTGTACTGTAATGCACAGTGTGTAGTTTGAAACATGGAAGTACAAAGCATAACATGGGTGGTGGGAACCCAATAAACATAGTTTCATTGCTTATTATAGAGAAATTTGATTCCATTTTTGAACACTTGAAAAGGAATTTTTTTTTTTATAAAGAACTAATGTATTGATACATCTAATAAATTTATAAAACATGCAATATGAAGCATCTAGCTTGATCTTAAAATTAAAAACAATCATAATGATAGTTAAAGAAAAAATAAACCAAACATACGCGACATCTCTGTTCAACCTCTCTTTGAAGCTCATCATTGGAATTAACAAGAAGGTTTTTATCTCTGAAAAAGAAAATATACAACACATTAAAAAAATTTACTTCATAAGTGTAAATATACTAATAAAAGAAAGAACCACTCTGTCTGTGAGTGTGTGTGTGTGCTGGTGAAGGCTAGCGAAATCTAGAACACGTAGAAGTCTGAAAATAAAGGTAAGGATAGTCCAATACAAGCCTTGATGCACTCTAAGCTCAGATTTTTAATTTTTTTTTATAATTAGCCAAGACACAAATCAAAAGGTCATTAAAAAAAAAAAAGAGATTTTTTTCTGCAAAAATCGGCAGACACGGATGCTCAGACCCTGCTTTCCAGAGTGCATAGAAAAAAGGGAAGAACCAAACGCCGATTTTTTTGTTCGCATATGGAAAAAAACAGACATATTCTTAAATTTCGTACTTTTACTTCTTAAATGCTGTAATCAGTTCAAAAAAATTTTGTTGTTAACCCCTTGAAAGAGGGTCGTTTTCGTGGTTGACTTTTTCTCCCTTTTGGCAACGTTCCTCTAGGGCTCAGTTTTAGAGGTATCGATTAAAAAAAATACCTATTTAAAGCTGAGACTTTCTTCTCATCAAATTTTAACCCTTTTGAAAAAACTCACGACTGCAGGTGACTTTGTGCCTCCAGAAGACTTTTTCCTACGCTAGTAACTAAACAACGGTATTTCGACGCAATCTTTTTAGAGCATATTGGCAGACCGTATTTACATTACCTACAAAAATTTTTAAACGTTCGGAAAAGTTGAAGTAATTAAGAAGAATAAAATCTGAGAATGAAAATGCAAAAATACGGGCTGTTTCGGCACGGCTTTGGCTCATGTTTTCCTTATTAAATATTCATATTCTTTCACGAAATTTTAAAGAGAGCTTGCATGCAGTTACATTTATAACTGATTAAAATTTCAGAGAGTTTGGACAATATGATTTTTTTAAGGGGGGTGGGGGTATGTTAAAGAACCCAAGATGAAAACAATACACACAACCCCCCCCCCCCTCCCCCCACCAAAAAAAAATGAGTAAACATATTTCTTTTACAGCTACATTTCAATATTTTTGGAGCTGCAAAATCATTATCACAGATAACAATTTTAAAGAGTTTGGACAACAAGAACTTGTCTTCATAGGAGTGTTTTTACCACTAAATACATATATGAGTGTTTTTACCACTAAATACATATATGAGTGTTTTTACCACTAAATACATACATAATTTTTTTTGTGAATTTTTCCAGAAGATAATACAGTTGCTGCATTACTTCACTGACAAACTGAGGATCGTTGTCGCTAATTATTCTTCTAGGAAGACCGTACCTCAGGAAAACTTCTTGTAGAAGAGTAACAGCGCATTATTTGACTGTGGCAACATTCAGTGTGAAAAGTTCTACCCAATTTGTAGAGCAATCTTCCACTATGAAAATCCATTTCGTACCATCTTTGGTTTCAGGTAAGGGTCCAAACAAGTCAATGGCAAGGGTTTCGAACCATTGGCAGTAAATATGTGTCTGTAAGAGTTTAGCAGGTTTTGTGTTACTAGCTTTGTAACGCAGGCAATCTGCACAATTCTTGACATAGTTGGTTATGAAAGTTCTCATACCAGTCCAATAGTATCTTTTATATATTCTGTGATATGTCCCTTCAGTCCAATTGTCTTGGAAGCAGGAGGAAATAACCTAAAATTTATTCAAGAATTTTTAAAATGTGTCGAACGAAACAAACTGAACCTAAGATGTGATAAGAACTGTTAAAAATTAATCCAGTAGGGACTAATGGATAATAACTTTCTGATATAGGCTTCAGAAGAAGGCTATAACAAACAAAATATAATTAAGACAGTTTTTAGGGGTGGTTATACGATAAGAAAAACTTTTAGAGAAAAAAAAATCTTAGAGAGTAAATATAAATATGTAAACAGAAACTCAAATCATGTTAAATATATAAATTTTAGTTGGCAATGTGAAGCTAATGGAAAAGATCTTTATTCAATAATGTAATCATATCAACTATTTCTCTAACTTACGCAATAAAATCTTTTTTCACAGACCAATTCCGGTTTCCATATCTAGATCGTTTACCAGAAACCTAAAAACAGAATACAAAATGTTATTTACATGGTAATTTTTTTACATTCACTTTGAATCAGATTGATAAGAAAATAAACAAATCTATCAATCAGGATACATATCTAGGAAAATACATACAAGAATACAATGATCAATCTATTTAAAGAAAAAGTAATGTAAGATGAATACACATTAAATACAAGTAGACATATACAAAATTTACTGTAATGTGCTATTTTATGTTGTACACTGGACCCTTGAGAGGTAAACTGGTTGATAAGGCTGAAGAATATCAAAAAAAGTTTTAAAATTTCATCAACATGAATGTGGTTTTTCAAGTATGCCAAGTACTAATTTCCTTTCTTTAGGCACTATGCTCTGCATTCAGAAACTTTTTGTATTGCCAGGTTTGAGATTTCTTTATCATGTGATACACACTTTCAGATATTATATGACTTTACATCATATTCCCTGAAAGTAAGAACTAGTCAGAAAATAAGCCCTAGCACCATTTTTCAGGATAGTTTTAATTACAGTCCTACCAACAAGGGCTGATCTAGAGAGTCTTCAAGGGGAGAGAGGATATTAGAAGTTTGCAGGTTTCATGCAGGGATGGATGAAGAGGTTACAGTCCCCCTGAATATAGGTCAAAACTGGGAAATTTCATTAGCAGCCACTGGCCGGTAGAACTAGTTTTTTAAGTGGCCACTTTTTTATTTAAAAATACTAAACAGTAAAATTTCTATAAGTATTCATCTAAAACTGAATAGCCCAAATAAATATGTTAATGTAAATATATTGGAACCAAAAAAAGCAGAATCCTTGATGAAATGCAAGAAAATTGTATTCTCTCCTTGTAAAAAAGTGGCCGGAAGGTGGCCGCTGATAGACAATTTTTCACTGGCCACTTTTTCTCATTTACTGGCCCTGTGGCCGGTGGTGGCTAGTGTTAATTTTGACCTTTACCCCTGAACAAAGGTCTGCTGTAGAAAAAAATCATAAGATGAGACTAAACAAAAACATTACATAGAATGTTCGAAAAATGGAGATATTTTAAGTGGGATTCTTAGTAGGATCCTTTTTTCTGAAAATACATATTAATACTTAAAAATACAGCGGAATCTCGATGTCATGTAGTTGTTCAGATAGATTCCAACTTTTCAAAAGTTAAAATAAATAAATAAATAAATAAAAATAAAATATATTTCAAATAGAAGGAGGGGGGAGGGGTGGGTGAGAGAGAGAGAGAGAGAGATTTAACATTTTCCAATAAAAAATTTACCATATGTAAATAGAGTTCCAATGTATATACTAAATACATCATAAAGTGTCTCTGCAAAATAATTTTTTTTTTTTTTTTAATTATGCATGATGGTCTTGAAGATTTTCTTTCCATATTTTACAGAAATTTCTAAGCACCCAAATCCATAGTTAAATTCCTAACTTCGAAATTGTTACTTAAGCAAACATTTTAAGCTTTTCCTTTATGGATTTTGTATTCTGAGATATTTGTGCCTTAAGATAATGGTAATGTAACTTAATGATTCATCTTATAATTTATTTCTTAGAGCAATTAATCATTTAAAAGCAGTGAAAATAAATTTAATTTCAAAGTTAAAGAGTTAAAGATTTGTAATGGTCAGATTGGATACCTATAATTTCATGAAATATTGCAGATTGAATTTTATATATTTGATTGTTTGAATCAGAATTAACACTTTTTATTTACCGTAAAATTCCAAAATTAAGCCTCTTTTTGACAACATGAAATATTAGCAAAAGTGGGGAGGGAACTTATAAAAAGAATTTTCTTGAAAATTTCCACAATACTAAATCTTAACTTTAATCTCAATTAACAGAAACTAATTGGTATACGAAAAGATATATTCCGTAAATACATAAAATAAAATGCCCTAAGAAAGTTCTAAAAATTTTTTAATAAACAAAAAATAATTAAATAATCCTATAAATAATAATATTTCCTCTTTAGAGAGAGAGAAATGGTTCAAATTTTATTTTTTACATACACAAAGCATTATGTGAATGTGTCAGCAAGTTCGTGTTGTTTGAGTGTGAGAAAAATAAATTATTGCACTGCAAGCAAACAGAAAAAATAGTTAAAAGAAAAAGATCGAAAAGCAAAAACTGTTTTTTCCTTACTATAGATAAAAAAAGATCTCTGTTGTTAATTGACCAATTTCATTTCAGCAAGTTGCAATAATAGTAAATTAGGATGTGTAACAAATGTTTATTTAAATATAATAAGTTATTAGAAAATTCGAGCACCACACAAAAAAGCACACTAGCAACTGCACAACACTTAGAGCAACTGCAAAGAAAAAGAACAGGACTATCTGTTGTTTGTTTTGTTTATCCAACTCCGTGAAGTCAGAAGTCAAATGTCATCAGCCTTGGATGGATAATATATTTCGTTACGCAGAAAGTTTTTTCAATACCAGTTCATTTTGGAAAAATGTGTCTGTTTAAAATGAATTTAATTCGAAGAAGGTAACATAAATTATACTGAATTAAAGGTAATTTCTATTTTATCTAATTATTATAGTATTAGCAAATAGTATTAATTATAGTATTAGCAAAACTTATGGCTCTGCATGCATAGTTGTTGAAATTTATCAAAGGAATGACCTAGGGTATTGAAATAATAAAAAGATAGAAGGGCAAGATGAGGATGTTTCAAATGTCGTCCCTTTCTAAGATTTGCAACTGAGCCATGGAAAGAAAGAAGTATAGTAGAAAACCTTTTCTTTTTCTTCCTGTAAATCTAGACTCTGGGCTACATTAACCAGCATTTTCCTGTCTCTTACTGTACTGTTAAAATGAAAAGGATATGTGAAATCAATAGCTCGAAAAGTTCAGAAACTATTGCAATGTAAATCGAGTTTGTTACGGAAAAAAAGAAGTGATGAGTTGCATTACTGTATGTAATTCATCTCTCCTTTGGAATTACTAGTTCTTTAAAGGCTTTGACTTCAGTACTGTGATTTTGAGCAAGGAAAAGACCCGTCTAAAAAATGACATTCACAAAGGGATAAAAAGGAAGGTTGAATATTTTATGTTAACTAACATCAAATTAATTTTACAATTGGGAGAATTAGAGCCATTAACAGTAATAATTAGTTCAATTATGTGTTTTTTTTCAAAAGTTTTTTATTATCTTTACAGGTATTAAGTGTGATGGTTACCACGAGCACTTTTAGAATTCCCTTATTTTTCATATTAATCGAGTTTGACTGACTGTAAGTCGCAATTTAGAATTTTTTTTAGCTAATTTCACTCTTTTATAATTTGATTTTTTTTAAATGGATCTTAATGAGTATTTACATATTATAAGTAACCACCATGCCAAATTTCAGATTTTACCCCAAATATCATCAGTTTAAATGCAATGCATCCCTTAAATTTGAAATTCAATAGTAAGAGGATGCAATTATATTATGTAACTTTGCCTTAATAAGTTTTATCACAATAAATTAATGTATAAATTATTTAGCATCAATTTTAATTCCTGCAGTGCCATTTTTATTACTGGAAAATATTTTATTTTTCAGGAAATACATTTTCCTTAATCCAAACTTTTCAATAAAATATTGTACATTTAAATTTAATTTTAATCCGTATTTCTGTAACTATAAGTAATATTTTACATTTAATTTTTGGACCCTCTTGAGACTGCATGTACTGTTTAATCTCAATAGCTTAATATCAGAGATGGTCAAAATTCTGTTGGGAAAATTCAAATTCTAGAAGTTATTTCTTTTATCTTATTGGTTGAATTATTTTTAACAGTTTCTGATATTTAACTATTTTCTTGAGTCACCATTCTGATCAAATAAGAAAAATATCTCTTCAATGGATTTACATTATAGTATGAACTCTGAGAATAATCATACTTAGCTATTTTTTTTTATTAATATTCAATTTAGTTAATGATTTTCGTGATAAAATTTTAATGAATCTGAAGTCAACATTGGATCACTGACCAAGTACTTGGATTATGGGGCATGCATCCCTTATTCGGGGTTGGAACACAAATAATCACACTGGTTATAATTCCTATTAGATAATTTTTCTACTTTGTCGATCCTTAAGTAAATTTCAATTCCATTTGAAGTCTTAATTTTTGAAATAGTTATAATCATGAAGTAATCTTTTAAATTCTAATTAATTTATTAAAACAATAATTTTCATCATTGATATTTTTTATTAAATGACTTATGGGTCATTAATTTTCTAAATGTTTTGTTGATTATTTAATTTCAGTGGGAGATTGAGGGTTAAGGTTAAGTAAATAATTATAATATGCGAATTATGTATTTAAATTTTCATTGCAAAATTACTGGTATTGTAAGACACAACATAAGTCAGATAATAAAGATCAGCCAATCTTTATTACTTTTACAGTCAATTAGATAATTAAATTAAATGTAATTAAATTTAAATTATAATTAGGTTAAAAAATTAAATTAAATAGAATTTAATTTTAAATAAATTACAATAATTACATTTTAAAATTCAATAACAAATCTCCTAAGCTTACATTAAAAATATTTTTTTATTAGTACTTTAGATACAGAAATATAAAATTGGCAGAATTAATTTATTAAAGTTTTCATCTTATAAATTATCCTTGATGCATAGAAATCTTTATTAATTTGTTATTGGTTGCTTTGTCATTTTTTATTGTAAATATAATATTGTTAATAAAATTAAATTTTAAAATTCATATCACTTATATTTTCTTAATAATTAAAATGTAATAATAATATCTTCTTAACTTGCATTAAAATATTTTTATTTTGGAATTTTAGTAACTATATATATATAATTAGCAAAATGAATTTATTAAAGTATTCATCTTTTAAAATTAAGTATTATCCTTCATATATAAAACTATTTATAAATTTATTATCAGTTGCTTTATAATTTATTTATTTTTTGTAAATTCAATACAGTTAATGAAATTAAAATCAAGCAGGACAGTCGTTCTGCCAAGCCAAGCTATAAAAAAAAAATACTAACCCCACCAAACAAACAAACGCCAAGAACCAAAAGCCAGAACCGTGTAACTGCTTATTATACTCTAGACAACTTCTCCATGTTAAATCGGCTAAACGTGGCATTTTAAAATTTCAGATATTTAAGAAAACAAGCATCGCAGAGAAATAAAATTAAGACTAGAAGAATCTACTGAAGAAAAGTTTCAAATTGAGACCAAACTCATCTCCATAAAATAATTATAAACAGAGATACAGGATTTAAAAAAAAAAAATTGAGATACCGAAAATGATCAAAAAAAATCTTCGTCAAACATATATTAATTCAATTAAGCTGGAGACTTAAATAATGGACAGAAAAAAATATGGAATGCATTTTCAGACTGGTAATTACCCAATCTACGTGCTTTTATAAAATTTAGTTTAAAAAAATTGAAAATTCTATTCTTAATAAGCAAAAAACTGTTAATTCATTCTAAAATTATCAAACTATGCCAAACAGTGATAAACCCGCCAACGAGCGTGTACAATCCACAGTATAATAGCACAAATCCACTTCAATTTCAATCTGGTAGACGAGTATTTTCCATCAAGATTATTTTTTCGACAAAAACTGCATAAAAGTTACATTTTTAGAAAGATTTTTAAAATAAAAATAATATTTTAGAGAAATGGTACCTTTTAAGAAGTATGCATTGAAAGTTATCGGCATTTAAGGTTTCATTCCTAATGTAAACAAAACTTTTGAAAATGAATTGAGGTCGCAAATCTCGACAATTGTTTTTTTTTTTTTTACCTGCAAACAGAAATTGTTATTTTTTGCGTGTGTAAGTTATAAACAATCTTTGGATACTGAAATAAATGTTTTTGGGTACTTGTTAGTTATCCCGTCGACCCATTTCGCCAAATAATATAAATCGCAAAACTACTCGCCAAATTATACAAATTGACGTAATTTTTATTTTAAATAACGAAAGAACAAATAAATTAGTATAACATTAATAAAAATACAAATAAAACGTCGAAATAAAAATCATCTTATTACGTAAACACGTGTTTTCAAGTGAATGTGACATTTACGATCAACCATTATTGGCATTTAATCTTACAACTTGGCGACAGTAATTTGGTCGACAGGATAACTAACAAGTACCTGTTTTGGTTTAAGATAATATTATTTATTTATTTATTTTGTGTTTTAAATGAAGTAAGTGAAATGGGTGTATTTTAAATGCCTATAATATATGTTTTTAAACTGAATGTAGTATTTGAAATGAAAGTTGTGTATTGTAAATGAAACAAATGCAATACGAATGATGTCAATGGGAACAATATTAAGCAACATATCACTTCTCCCGGCTAACATAAAATTACACGATCTTTTCTTTACGTTTAAAAGTAAATAAATCCTACCCATGTAAAAATATTTAATTAATCAAATTTTAAAACGAATCATCAGTTAGTTTGGTTGTGCCGGGAAGATTGATCACCGAAAACTATTGTTGATCATAATCATACCTGCCATTCTCGATGGCCAGTGGCGTTCAAAACAATATTTTGATATGCTTTTATTAGGTGCATAACATCAGATGGACGAACTTTAGCTAAGATATTGGATTCTCTAATCTTTCTTAGTCGAGTCTATTGCCAAGGTTCGGGTGAAAAAAAATATATTTCAACTATATAAATGAATATAACTGTGATAGGTAAAGATGTCATATTCGCCCCATATTGGCGCGATTTTTTTCTGTCGCCAATATCATATAGGCAACAGGTACTTAACTTGCACCAAAGTGTCATTATTTTGCTTGATGTGGTAACCCGGATTATGTTGTTTATGCTGTTGATGTTTTCGCCAAATCGGCAACCGAAAAAAATCGCACCAATATGGGGCAAATATGACATCTGTACCCTGTGATATCATTAAAGGCTTTCATAGAAACACTCCATTGTACCATATTGTATTAGCTAATTAGGTCTATTGGCTATGGACCCAAATACGGAAGATTATTAAATAGGTTTAAAAATCTCCGGCACAGATGTTATGTATGCATATTGGCACGATTTGTTTTTGACGCCAATGTCATATACGCAACGGGTATTTAACTGGCGCCAAAGTGTCGTTATTTTGCTTGATATGGTAACCCGGATGTTGTTGTTTATGCTGTTGATGTTTTTACCTAATTGGTGGGTGTCGGAAAAAAATCGCGCCAATATTGACATCTGTGCCAAATCTCCGTATTATCGGAAAATCTACCATGGTAGTTGTTGCAACCAGATTTCAAAATACTGGCATTCGCAATGAGCGGAATGTGATTCATTTGAAGTGAATGCTGGACAACTTTTGAATTCAAATTACTGGAATCTGGTTGCAACAACTACCATGGTAGATTGCTCCTTGAGGCTTGGTTCACTGAATTGAGGTTGCATGCTTTGAATGATGCTCGTTCTGTCCCTAGTGAATATTGTTTGTTTTTAAAATAGCTAACTGTAACTGTTCTTGATTTGTTCTGACGTTTGAAATGCAATGGATATTTTTTGTACTGATGATGCTTTGCGTGTCGCTTGGCGAAACGTTTACATATTGTATTTTTAATTGTTTTTTATTGTCTTTATAAATTTTATTTTTTAACTGTGCTCAAGTCTGTCTTAGTTTATTTTATTTGGTGTTTTAAACTGGATGTTGTTGTTTATGCTGTTGATGTTTTCGCCAAATTATATATATCGCCAAACCACATGCCAAATTATACAAATTGACATAATTTCTATTTTAAATAACAAAAGAATAAGTAAATTAGTATAACATTAATAAAATTACAAATAAAACGTCAAAATAAAAATCACTTTATGACGTAAACATGTGTAAGTCAAGTGAATGTGACATTTACGATCAACCATTATTGGCATTTAATCTAACAATTTGGTGACAGTAATTTGGTCGACGGGATAGCTAAGAAGTTACGAAAAAATCATGCCAATATGACATCCGTGCCAAAGTTTTGTGTATTTTATAATAAAATTGTGTTTTTATACCAAATAAACAGTTTCATAATAAATAAAACCAACATGCTATTTTCTCCAGCTAGGTCTGACAGGCACCCGGAAACGTGGTTTTCTCCCCAAACTGGCTCAAAAATAAACAAAAAA
This sequence comes from Maratus speciosus, assembly GCA_963932465.1. Classification (NCBI taxonomy): domain Eukaryota; kingdom Metazoa; phylum Arthropoda; class Arachnida; order Araneae; family Salticidae; genus Maratus; species Maratus speciosus. The sequence goes on from OZ010788.1 coordinate 339,457,928, forward strand.
ATATATATTGCACCAACCGCGATGCGTTTGAGACAGCGCTGTGCTCAAACGAACATAAAGCATAAATGCCTACGTGAGTTAAGCGGTTTTCTCAAGAAAGATGAAATACATAACAACAAAAAAGCTACACAATGCTGACATGATCGGAAGAAGTTCTTGGTACTTTTATGTTAGCCAGGCTCAAAACTCGCCAATGGTATTTTTTACCTCGCCAGTAGCAGTTTTTATTTTTTGCGTGGTAAATAAAAAACAATGCTTTGATAATGAAATTGGCATTTTTTAATTATTTTTTTCTTTTCTTTTTAAAAGTTAAATAAGTGAAAGGCATGTATCTTAAACGTTTGTATTTTAAATTAAAGTTATGATTTTATGTAAAATAAGTGAAAGGATTATAGTTTAAGTAAAATTAGGGCAATACGAATGAATGGGAAGGGAACAATAATTGGCGATTTATCACCTGCGCCCGCTAACATAAAAGTAACGAGTTCATGATTTCTCTATCAGAATCTTCCTATTTGGCGAAGGATTGAGATAGTTAATTAAAATTATGAATAAAAGTAACATGATGTAATCCTTAGCATACATTTAACGGGGATCAAACTGCTAGACAGAGGCGAAAATAATCTAATAAATTCGAAATTGGAAAGAGTACAAAAGAAAAGAATTTCCTAAAATTCATATTTCTGTGATAATATTTGGAATAGAAACCGACAATTTGGCACATGGTGGTTATTTTAAATACTCCATAAGGATGATTTCTAAAAAAGGTAGAAATTAAAAGTTCAAAACGACAGAAAAGCGTTCCATGAATGTTCTAAATTGTGACTTATTTGCAATTGTTAATCTGGAACAATTCCTGAATCTGCAAATTGTTCGAAACATGAAATTTGATGTGCTTTTTACTTATAAGACCTAAATGATATCACAGAAAAATTTCTACAAAATTCGAAATTTGAATGGATGCAGGCCTAAAAAAAAAAAGTTCAAAAATTGCGATTTCTGTAATACCGTTCGGGATAGAGGTCTGAATTTCGGCATGCCGGTTTGCTTAAAGATGTAAATGCACGCTAAGAAATGTTAGTAAAAAATCGAAATGTTAAGAGGTGAACCGAGCGGTAAACGTTTTAAGAACGGTTTGCATTATGATTTTAATGAGATTGTTCGGGCTAGGAACATGAAATTTAACACGGATGTTATTTTCTAAGGCGTAAATGCTTTAAGTTTTCTAATAAATTAGAAATTTATAAGTGTACAAGAGCAAAAAAATTCTTGTATTTTTGAATCTGTGATACAGTTAGGGATAGAATCCTTAAATCTGGTATGGTGGACACTTATAAGATGTAAATGCTCTAATCTGTTTCTAAATAAATCGAATTTTAAAAGGGTGAAATGAGTGGAAAGCTTTTTAAAAACATTCTAAATTCCGGTTTGAATGGAATTGCTAGAGTGTGAACTTGAAATTTAACATGATTACTGATACTAAAACAAAAATGCTCGTCTTGAGCAATTTCTAAAAAATTCGAAATTTAAGATGTTGCAAGAGCAAAAGTCATTCATAAATTAAGATTTCTGTGAAACTGTTGAGGAGAGAAACTTAAAATTTGATATGGTGGTTACTTTTAAGATGTCAGTGCTCGCTAAAACCTATTTCTAAAAGAAATCGAAATTTAAAATGGTGAAACGAGTAAAAAAGCTTTCTAAAAATGCTCTAAATTATGATTTATTTGGAATTCTTAGCCCTAAGGAAATAGAAATTTGACATAGTTGTAACATTTAAGACGTAAATATTCACTATGAACAGTTCCTAAAAATATCAAAATTTTTAACGGCGCAGGAGCAAAAAAGTTCTAAAATTGGATTTATCGTGATATCGTTAAAGATTGAAACCTGAATTTTGGCAAGCTGTTAATTTTAAGATCTAAGCGCTCGTTCAGAACTGTTTCGAAAAAGAAGTCTCTCTTTAAAGAGATTAAAAGAGCAGAAAACGTTCTAAATACGTTCTAAATTACGATTTAAATAGAATTGTCAAAGCATGACCTTGAAATTTAACATGGTTGTAACTTTTGAAACAGTAATGCTCTCCGAAATCATTTCCTAATAAGTTTGAAGTTTAAAAGGGTTCAAAAACAAAAAAAAAACACTCAAAAATTCCAATTTTTGTGATACCATTCGGGGTAGAAGCCTGGATTTGGCATACTAATTATCTAAAATATGTAAAGGTTCATTAAGATCAGTTTCTAAAAATATCTGCACTATTTTGTATGTCGTCCTTCATTCTCGGATTAGCCGTAGATATTTGCAAAGATAAAACAATTTTGCAGAAAAAAAAATTATCTTTAAACAAATATCTGACTAAATATCTAACAATAAACGAATATCTAACTAAAAGACCAACTATTAGGTCTATATGTTATTTCGACTCTATCAATTTTTTACAAAATTTTCATTCTTCATAAAAATTAAAATACCATATAAATTGAAGAAGTCTGATACTTTGAGAAAAGAAGTTGGCTTTCATTGCTTTTAAATCCTTAATTACTCTAAGAAATAAATGATATGTAAACAATATGTACACATATTGGGTTTCCTTTCTACTTACAGCGGTTCTAATAGAATTCATTTTAATTTAAGTGAGTAGATTATTTAAATTATACATAATATCTTTAAAAAAAAAAAAGAAATGATATCCACTAAAAAACAACTTTTCAAAAGTAAAAAAAAAAAAAAAAAAAAAAAAAAAAAAAGATGAAACTTGTGGCTAAAAAATGGTGTGATATCATATTTCCAAGCTTATATTATGGTACTTTTTTAACATTTTCCACTAAAACATTTACCATTTGTAAGTCGAGTGACATTGTATATGTTGATAGAAATCCTCTTCTCCTGTACTAAATACATCATAACGTGTTTCTGAAAATTCAAATGTTTTAAAATTATGCATCATGGGCTTGGCGGCCATCTTTCCATATTTTACACAAATTTCTAAGCACCTAAGTTTGTAAAGTGTAATAAGTTTGCATTAATAACAATTTAGAACTTCTGATTTTAACTACGGACAAATAAATTTGAAAAGACTTTTATTTTGAGAAAAAAAGTTCATTGTTTCTGCTGTTAAGTGATTAATTACTCTAAAAAAGTAATCATATCCTCTTGAGACCCAAGTTTGCATTTTTCATGCAAATTTTACCATTTTTAGGATTAAGGCTCTTTATGGGGCTAGAAAACTTTATATATATTCATTTATTTTTAAAACTAAAAAATATATAGATTTTCGGCGTGTCCAATATATTGGACATTGGGTCTTAGTCCCATAAAAACCATATTATTGAATTACATGATTCTGAATGATAAAATCTTAATTGCAAAATTTTCTTTCATTATAAATGTGTTTTTATCGTTCATTCATCATCTTTAAATATTGCACAATTATAGTTTTTTCATTATCAAAGAGAAAAAAGTACTTTTTGATGAAATTTATTTGAAAAATATAAATAAATTTAGTGATTTTTAAATAGTTTTTTTTTAAAGGAACAAAAAAAAAAAAATATCACTTCAATAAAAGTTTTTTTCTACATAAAATTATAAATAGTTAGTGGCACGGTTATCACAATTGACATTTGAATGACAAAAAGAGATTAAAAAGAAATAAAACGCAATTTATTTATAATGTTAAATTATTATCTTCAGTTATATTGTCTTTCATTATAAATGTGCTTTTATCGTTCATGCATCACCTGTATAAATATTGCACAGTTTTAATTTTTTCATTATCAAAGAGAAAAAAGTATTTTTGGATGAAAGTTATTTGAAAAGTATAAATCAATTTAGTGACTTTTTAAATAGTTTTTTTTTAAAGGTAATTAAAAATATATATATCACATCAATAAAAGTTTTTTCTAAAAAAAAAAAAATTGTAAAGTTGGTGGCACAGTTATCACAATTGACATTTGGGAGCCAATAGAAAAGAGAAATAAAAATTAAAAAGAAATAAAATGCAGTTTAAATATACTCTTAAATTATTATCTTCAGTTATATTTTCTTGAAATTTTTATTTCTGTTTAAATTCGATTATATTAACTAATTTAATTATAAACAACTTACAATCAGTAAAATAATATAAAAAGCTTGCATTTGATTTTTGTATCTAAACGAATATACAAATACAAGTTGCATTTCACGCTCACTTATTTTACATGCTTACTTATTTTATTTTATACTTATCAAGTAAGATGAGATCGCTATATAGGGTTCAAAAACCAGATTTTTAGCGTCAAGTTCCTATTTCTTTCACTACAAACTTTGCTGACATCAGAAGTGTGTTTTTATCGTTTATACATCACTTCCAAATATCACATAAATTCAATTTTTGCATCATCAAATAGAAAAAGTGTGTTTTATCTAAGAAACGTGTTGATGAATTTAGTAATAATAATAAAAATTGAATAACATTTTGTTTGTTTTTAACTCTTCTCAACACCAGTAATTTGTTTTTTAGAATAATGATAATAAATAGTGGCACAGCTCCACAATTGACAAGTAAATGCCAAGAAAAAATTTAAAAGAAATCAAAATGAGTTTATTTAGAATCTTAGAACGTTATCTTTAATTATAGTTTCTTAAAGGGTTTTTGCTAATTAAATATAATTAAATTTATTAATTAAATTATAAATAGTATACTCACAGAAAAATAATACAAAAAATAGTTATGATTAAGAATAAAACATAATAAAGGCTTAATTGTCTATATTTACGAAATGCTGCAGAGAAAAAAAAATCATTGAAATTCAAAATCTAACAATGTACCGACTCAGAACAATCATTTTATCAGTAAAATTATACATTTTTAGGATAATATTTTAATATTTTTTTATTTATTTAAAAATATGTATTATGTACTTCGGTATCTATTATTTGTTTCAATACTGTGTTGATTTTTAAGTAAAAACTAATGTCTCTCTTTGGTATACGAAAAGAGTCTAATATGAATAAAAACAACTGATGAAGACCCAACGTCCAATAGAAAGGACATTTAAAAAAAAGGTGTTTATTCTCTAAAATATACATTAGATTACTTTACTGCGATGTCATTTCATTCTTACAACACTTAACATTAGATGTATGTAGCATTAATATCAAAATACTTTTAAAAAATATAAAAAAAATAGTGTTAAAACTGTCTGCTTACCTTCAACAGTCTTTCTCTTGTTGCCTGCCTCTTTCAAATGATTAAAATACATATTTAGTTGCAAATGTTTATTATTTCGGCGTACAGTTAGCAGCACCAGACTATCTAGTATAATGGTTAGCAAGTATTTACAAGTCCCAACTGAAATTAAGTATTTTACATAAAAAATAAAAATGTCCAATAGAATGGACACAGGGTCTCAGGAGGATAAAAGAAATAGCGAAGATATGTCACCATTACCTTAACACACAAATTTCTAAGCACACAATTCCGTGAAGAAAAGGCATAAAATGTGTGCTGTGGTAACAATGTTGAACTTTGGTTTTCAACTGCAAACATCCGATAAATTGAAAAAGACTAATATTTTGAGAAAAGAAATATATTTTTATTGCCTTTAAATGATTAATTACTTTATGAAATAAATCACTAGATGAATCCTTTAGATGAGTCACTATTATTTTAAGACACAAAGTTCTCTGAATACAAGTCCGTAACGGAAAAGCTTAAAATGTCTGCTTAAGTAACAATTTTGAATTTCGGATTTTAACTATGGATTAGGGTACATAGAAATTTGTGTAAAATATGGAAAGATGACCGCCAAGCCCATGATGCATAATTTTAAAACATTTGAATTTTCAGAAACACGTTATGATGTATTTAGTACAGGAGAAGAGGATTTCTATCAACATATACAATGTCACTCGACTTACAAATGGTAAATGTTTTAGTGGAAAATGTTAAAAAAGTACCATAATATAAGCTTGGAAATATGATATCACACCATTTTTTAGCCACAAGTTTCATCTTTTTTTTTTTTTTTTAGCTTGGCCTTTTTTTTTTACTTTTGAAAAGTTGTTTTTTAGTGGATTTACAATTCTTATCACTTCTAAGCTGTATTTTTATAATTAAAATGAATATTTATTAAAATGTAATAATAATATCTTCTAAATTTTAATTTAAAATATTTTTGAATTAGAACTTTAATAACATACTAGCAAACCCCGCGGCTTTGCTCGCGTAATATTTGAAATATATGCCAAGTGATATTTACATGTCTAATTTTTATTAAAAGGTACTAACTAAATTTTTATTTTATTAAAAGGTAATATTTTATTTTATTAAAAGGTATTTATTACTTTTAGGAATAATTAAAAAAATTACTATTTAAAACACAGTTTGATTAAACATCATTGTTACACTACATAAGGCAGAAATGAGACTTAAATTAATAAAACGAAATAAAACTAATTAATAATTTATAAAAAATTTTGAAACTTTTATGCTCAATTAATACGCTCATTTCAGTATTCATTTGAAGTTTTGAATTTTTTAGAAACCATCTTCTTACATCTTAAAATTAACCGTCATGTCAAATTCCAAGTCCTACCACCTCTCTCAACATAAAGGGCTATGTTGAAATAGGAACTGTCACCATTAATTTGCCAACATTAATTTTGAAATTGGTTTGTTATTTCATAATATTCCACAGAAACGTAATTTAGAAATCTTTTAAAGGCCTTTTTTAGAGCGTTTGTTGTTTCTGTAAATCCCAGGTGGTAGAATCATCGGCATAAAATATAGCCTGTGTAGGATCAGAGACTGTTACCATTGATTCGCAACTATTACTTTTATATTTGGTTTATATTCCCTGAAATTGCATAGAAATCGTAAATTAGGACTTTTTTAGAATGCTTTTCGCACCTCCCCTTCACTTCACCCCTTTTTAATTCGAATTTATTTTCGACAGTCCTTCGAGGGCATTTATATTTTATAAGTAACTACCATGCCATATTTAAAGTTTCTAGCGTTTTCAGTATCACAGAAATCGCAATTTAGAAAGCTTTTAGCTACTGCAACCCTCTGGTGGTAGTGGCACAGACATAAAATATAGCTTATGTTTGAGCAGGTTCTATCACCACCAATTTGTTCTCATTATTTTTTTAATCGGTTTGGTATTTGATAAGATTACATAAAAATTGTAATTTATAACGCTTTTCGCTCACTTCATCTTTTTAAATTTGAAATTTTCTTTCGACAGTTCATAGAAAGCAGTTGCATCTTGTAAGTAAATAACCTGCCATACTTCAAAGTGTTAGACCCTTCAGTTATGCAAAAAACGCAAATTAGGACATGTTCTGCTTTTGCAACCCTCAGATGGTAGTGACAGCAACATAAAATATAACCTATGTTATAGCAGGGACTGTCACCATTGATTTGCAACCATTACTTTTGAAATAGCTTTGGGATTTCTTGAGATTGAGTAGAAATCGCAATTTAGAACATTTTTAGAAAGCTTTTCGCGCATTTTCACCCTTTTTTAAATTTCCAATTTTTTCGAAACTGTTCTTAAAGATCATTTATATGTAATAAATATGTACCTTGCCTAATTTTAAGTTGCTAGCCCCTACCGATCACAAAAATCGAAATTTGGAATGCTTTTTTGCTCCTGCAACGTCTAGGTGATAGTGATACCGACTTGAAATAGCATCCATGTTAGAGCAGAGGCTGTCAGCATCAATTTCTTACCATTACATTTGAAATCAATTTGATTTTTCCTGAGATATTGGTGAGGAATTGGCATTTTGAATGTTTTTAGAACGCTTTTTGCTCATTTTGCTCCTGCATCTCCTCTGGGGTAGTGGAAACAGATATAAAATATAGCCTATCTTAGAGCAAGATCTGTCACCATCATTTTAACACCATTATATTTGAAATCGGTTCAGTATTTCCTGAGATTGCATAGAAATTGCAATTTAGAATGGTTTTTGCGCATTTTCACCCCTTTTAAATTTCGAATTGTTTAAGAACTGTTCTTAGAAATCCCTTATATCTAATAAGTAGCTGATACTTCAAATTTCATATTTCTAGGCCCTTCAGTAACACATAAATCGCATTTTTAGAACGTTTTTTGCTCCTACATTCCCTTTGGGGTAGTGGCACCGATATAAAACATAGCCTATCTTGGAGCAAACGTTGTCACTATCATTTTGACACCAATATTTTTTAAATCGGTTTGGTATTTCCTGAGATTATGTAGAAACTACCATTTAGAACGTTTTTTAGAACGCTTTTTGTGCATTTTCACCCCTTTTAAATTTCGAATTGTTTAAGAACTGTTCTTAGACATCATTTATATCTTGTAAGTAACTAATATTCCAAATTTCATATTTCTAGGTCCTTCAGTAACGCAAAAATCACGTTTTTAGAACGTTTTTTGCTCCTGCACCCCCTTTGGGGTAGTGGCACCGACATAAAATATAGCCTATGTTCTAAGTTGGACTAACACCATCATTTTGATACCATTACTTTTGGAATCGATTCGGTATTTCCTGAGATTATGTAGAAACTACCATTTAGAACGTTTTTTAGAACACTTTTTGTGCAGTCTCACCCCTTTTAAATTTCGAATTGTTTAAGAACTGTTCTTAGACATCATTTATATCTTGAAACTAATATTCCAAATTTCATATTTTTATTCCCTTCAGTAACGCAAAAATCGCATTTTTAGAACGTTTTTTGCTCCTGCACCCCCTTTGGGGTAGTGGCACCGACATAAAATATAGCCTGTGTTCTAAGTTGGGCGAACACCATCATTTTGATACCATTACTTTTGGAATCGGTTCGGTAGTTCCTTAGCTTACCTCCTACAAATAAAATTTTTTTCCTCTTTATAATATGAGTATAGATAAATAGTAATTAGCAGAATAATTTTTTTTTAAATAATCATGTTTAAAATTAATCATTACGTTTTATATGTAAATTACATTAATATTATTATGCATATACCGGGTGTTCCAAAAATGACTGATGGATTTTAAAATTCAATAACTTGCAAACGGTGACAGATATTTAAAAAATCCTTGAAGGAGGGTTTTGTATGTTGTCAGGAGTTTTTTTTTTCTATGATTCTTGATTTTAGTTTGAATTTCAAACAATAGATGGTGTTGAGAGCGTTAGGTGCTCAGTCCAGATCCAATTTTTGGTACTTCAGGATCCATTCAATGCATTTTAATCTCCTTTTTTCACATGGAAGAAGAAAGGCCAAAAAATCAAGCCTGGATTTAGCGGTTATTGCTGGAAGTGCTATCTATCGATGCTATTTGTAACTAAAACTAAGAATCGCAGTATAAAAACTCCTGATATCTTACATAACACTCCTGCAAGAATTTTTTTAATATCTGTCACTGTTTGCAAGTTATTGAATTTTAAAATCCATCAGCCGTTTTTGGGACACCCGGTATATATATTCATTATATATTTATTTATATATTTTAACAAGTTGCATTGTTCTTCAAGAAATGTTAAAATTCAACTCTATTATAATTCCACTTATTAACTTAGACAATTTAAAACTAACAAAATTTTAATGTTTTGGGCAATCATTAAACCATTTCAGAATTTGTATTTAATTTTGCTTATGTAACCAGAGATATGTGGTGAGAAAAGCTTTTTAGAAAATCACTGGTAACACTTTACAAAAAAAAAAGAAAAAAAAATTGTACATGGATTATTTTTTAAATATTTAATTTGAATGTTTTGTCCAATTCTTGAAGTATTTCAAAAATTGAATATTGAGTAAAAAAAAATATCCTCATTTGTATTTGCATAAATCATTTGTCATTTTTTAAATGTACTTTTCTACAATACGAACATTTTCAATAATAAAATCTCATGCTATTTGTTTGTATAGTCTTATGAAAAGGAAACACAAATCAGCATTCAGTAATTTTTTACAAGGATTATATACTAGTTGGATATATAGTGTAACATACATATTACATGTATGTATTTTCTTTCTCTCTCTTTCCTCTTTGACCACTTTTTATTTTTGGGGGACTTTATTTGTTTTAGCTATCAAAACTTTGTTTTACCATCTTAATCTTGCTGAAAAAGATGTGATTGAAATCTTATGCCTTTTACATCTTTTGAATTTATATATATTTTTTTATTTATCAATGTAGGGTATAGTGGAGAATCTCACATTGTTTGACAAATTGACATTTTATCTGCACTTTTTTTTTTTTTTTTTTTTTTTTGGCAGCCCCAGTGCCTTACTTCCTTTGGAGACATCTTCCATTTCTCCCTGGTTTGTTTTTCTTTTTACGCTCATTTTGTCACGACATATGACATGACTAAATTAGATCATTAAAAGATGTACGCATGATGTATGCTGCAAGATTTTGGCCAACTGCATCATACAGATGACATTCCGATCTAGCAATGCTGGATTCCTCGTTTCATACTTGGTTGTGTTTTTGCACTGATCAGTTTAAAATTTACTTGTTTCTATTTCAAAGAATCCCATAAAACTTGTGAAAACAGAACCTTCTGTATTGGAAAATCTTAAACTGAAAATTTCTTGGAAACCATTTCAGCAAATTTTACTATATACTGTGTGATTTTGAGAGACAAGGGAGAAATTTATTCCTCTTGCATTGTTCTTACAACTAAACTGTAAGCTAAATTTAAAGAAATTGTAAGTCAAACTGTATGTTGGTGAGAATTGTATTTGATTTTTAATAATGATCATTGTATTGTAATTGTACATAGATAACATCTTGTTATAGCGTATAATTTTGCATGTTCTGTAATGTTTGAAGTTTGAAATCCTTAAAATTTTAATTGTAAATGGATTCACAATCAAAAAATTTTAAAACTGAATAAAATACTGCTTCATACAATAATGTAATATGTTAGGGATGCACAACCTGTTGACTCGTGGACTGCAAATTTTGTCAATTTATACCTAGAAAAAAATCACAATTTTTGTCCTCAAGTCACAGGAAAAAATTGTAAATTTTATCAATTTATAGCAGAAAAAGATTGCAAATTTCATCAGTCAGTTAAAAATCGCGAATTTCATTAATCAGTCAGTCAATACCATAGATATCAAGATAGGAAATTCCCAAGTTGCGAATTTCGTCAGTCACTAGTTGAAAAATATCTATAATTTCGTCGATCAAGCACAGAGCAATTGTGAATTTCATTGATCAGGCATGGAACAATCATGAATTTCATTGATCAGGCATGGGAAATTCGCGACGTTCATCGATCAGGCTCATAAAAATTGAGAGTTTCATCGATTAAGTACGGAACAATCGCAAGTTTCGTCGATCAAGCAGGAGAAAATTGATAACCAATTTGAGCTTTCCCATTCTTGTCCCTGTACATATGCATATCCATTTTCCACCTCATTCTATAAGTTCCTGTTTTAGCTCACTTACTTTTAAATAAAAACATCTTTTTATTTCTTTTCTCTTATCTAGGTTTCTATTAATATAATTCTGTTTATTTCTATTATCTTTCTTTTAGTTACATATTGATTTCATTTACAATATTGTTTATATTACTTCCTGCCATATGATCTTTACGTAGTTTTTCCAACTGCCACTAGATTGCGTGAGTCGTCTGGCATTGTCAGGTGTCGCCATGGTTACGTCTTCTGTAATTATTCATAGCTGACCGATGGGCGTGTCCAGAGTTGCGTACTAGCACTGTTATCGTGGCTGGCTGTGATATAAATATCCTTCAACCGTGAACCTCCAACAGTTTCGAGTTTTTAAATGTATTTGTTGTCTGCCGTTTAGTGCCGACATTTACTTTTCTTAAAGGCGTCTGTTATATTTTTCTGTCAGCTTTTAAACTCAGCTTTATGAAGTCTACACTCAAAGGAAATATCTTTTAATTAGTCTCTGGTATCAGTGTTAAAGAAGTGTGTTTGAATCCTTGGCCGGACTTTAGACTTTTATTTACTTCAAGTTAGCTTTATATTTGAGAGCAAGTAGTTCGAGATGAAACAATGTCCTTGAGTAATTGTCCTTGGAAAATGTAAATGTTTTTCCTGAAGGGATGTGTTACTGAAAGTGTCCGAGCTTTGCGTTTGGGATTTGATTTCGTTTTCCGCCTGCTTCCATCGTGTCAATGACTTTGAAGTGAAGTTCTACGATCGACCATGTGCTTATCATAGTTCGTATTTTTAAAGTGAAATTGTTTATCGTCCGGTTAATATATTGAAGCAGATTTTGAGAAGCTGTTGTGCTTTTAATAAATGGAGTCCTGGTGCATTGAAAGTCATGTTTAATTGAAAACAATAGTTTTTCATCTGATTGTTTTTCACGAGATGCTTTTACGCTAAATGCCATGAGTTCTTATACATATTTCATCAAAGCAGATAAGTTTGTTGTTTCATAATCGTTTAGCATTAAGTAACTGTTTAAATTTAATGTTTCATTTTATTTTATTATTTGCTTTTATCTTTTGTTTTAATCAATAAATATTAAGTTACTTTTAAATCTGTTATCTTTCTTTCGTCCACCATTTACGTTGTAATTCATTTTTCTTTTTCAGCTTCATTAATTACTTATAGATTTATTTAAATTAAGTTTCAAGTTTATTATGGGGTTTTTAAATCAGCTATACGCTTCTTACTGCAATATGCCACTCTGCTATAACTTTTCAACCCCGTTAGATATTACATTAAGTAATTATCTAACAAAAATCACGAATGTTGTCGGTCAGCTGCGGAAAAATTACAAATTTCGTTGATCGGCTGCAAAAAGTCACGAGTTTTGTCAGTTTATTCAGAGAAAAATATCGCAAATTTCATCATTTTGCCACAGGGAAAAAAATTAAAATTTTGTCTCTCAGTTAAGAATCCCGAATTTCGTTGATCGGCTGAGGAAAAATCGCAGGTTTTGTCAGATTATCGTGAAAAAAAATCGTGAATTTTGTCATGGGAAAAAAAATGCAGATTTCGTCAATCAGTTAAGATTCACAAATTCGCGAATTTCGATGATCACGCGCGGTAAAATCGCAACTTTCGTTGATCGGGAACGGAAAAATCGCAAATTTTGTTGGTGATGCACGGAAAAATTCCAAAATTTTGTTTATCGGCTGTAGAAAAATCACGAGTTCCGTAAGTTTATAGTGAGAAAAAATCGCGCATTTCGTCAATCTACTGCAGGAAAAAATTGCAAATTCGTCAATCAGCTAAGAATCGCGAATTTTGTCAATTAGGTGCGGAAAAATCGCGAGTTTCGTAAGTTCATTGCGTGAAAAAATCGCGATTTTCGTCAATCTCTGCAGAAAAAAATTGCAAATTCGTCAGTCAGTTAAGAATTGCGAATTTCGTTGATCGAGCATGAAAAAATCGCAGATTTTTGCCGCTCAGGTGCAGAAAAATTCCAAAATTTTGTTTATTGACTGCATAAAAATCACGAGTTTCGTTAGTTTATCGTGAAAAAAAAAAATCGCGCGTTTCGTCAATCTGCCGAGGGAAAAAATTGCAAATTCGTCAATCATTTAAAAATCGCGAATGTCGTTGATTTGGCGAAAAAAAATCGCGAATTTTGTTGATTAGGTGCGGAAAAAATCACGATTTTCTTAAGTTCATTGCGTGAAAAAATCGCGATTTTCGCCAATCTCCGCGGGAAAAAATTGCAAATTCGTCAGTCAGTTAAGAATTGCGAATTTCGTTTATCGAGTACGGAAAAAAAGCGTGGACTTTGCCGATCAGGTGCGGAAAAATCGCGAGTGTCGTCAGTTTATCGTGAGAAAAAAATTGCGAATTTCATCAATTTGCCGCGGAAAAAAATTGCAAATTTCGTCAGTCAGTTAGGAATCGCGAATTTCGTTGATCGAGTGCAGAAAAATCACGAACTTCGTTGATCGGGTGCGGAAAAATCGCGAATTTTGTAGATCAGGCGCGGAAAAATCTCAAAATTCGTTGCCTGGCTGCGGAAAAATTGCGAGTTTCGTCAATTATCGCAAATTTCGTCAATCTGTCTCGCTAAAAAGTCACAAATTTCGACAATTGAATAAAAAAATTAAAAAATTTTGACAATTGGTTGCAAAAAGTTCCGCGAAATTCGTCAATTTCGCCGTGGAAAAGAATTACAATCTGCCGGTCGCAAAAAATATCATGAAATAGAAATCCATTTGTCGCAGGAGAAAATCGCAAATTTCGCAGATCGTGCACGGAAAAGAAATCGCGACTTTCTTCAATTTATCATGGGGGGAAAAATCACAAATTACATCAATGTATATCAGAGAAAAAATCGCGAAATAATATGTGCTTCTCCTCCTTCCCCCCTTTGTCACATTTTTTTTTCATGTTTGTTTTTCATCACTTTTAATAAAGAAAAATTGATTCCCCTGAATAAGTCAAGGAATATTTTCAGATTTTCACTCCTTGAAAATAATCTTTACTATATAACGCTCACCCACAAGAAAAGTGACACATCTCAACAAAAGTAAATTTCAAAGGAGAGGCAAAAGAAAATTTGCAAGATTTTACTGTAACATGTAATTATAGCACTTAGCTCTGTATGCAGGAATAAAAAGGTGCATAAAAGCATATAACCCTTAAGAATGAAGACCTAGGATGAGGTTTGGAGGGTTGGGTCGTTTTACCTCCCCACACAATCCACCCCTTTTCTGTGGTCACAAATGAACATATAGCGTAATAAATTGATTTTCCGTATAACCACACTTATGAAACTTTTTGTGTAGCAAGACACACCTATGACAGACCTATTTGTGGAATAAAATGCAAAATGAATTTTTGCGAGATGTGTCACTTTTCTTGCAGGTGAGCGATATCTGTTATATATACAAATATAAACTGTTGATATATATCCCTGCCAACTGAATTGGGTATGTTGACTGAGTAGGGGAACATAGAGAGGTAAAACTGCCCCCCTCTGAAACAATGTTTTTTTAATCTGATTATAGCCCCCAGATCCCCCCTCCTACTTCCCGAAATAGAATTACCTCTTTGTTATTGATATGGCCCTCGACAACCTAGACATTTTTGTAAATGGCCCTTCTCTTAAAAAGGTTGTGCACCCCTATAATATGTGCTTTATATACGGTTATAAAAATACTTCTTACATAATTGAATAAAAAGTCTAAAACAATTTCTACATATCATCTATGCACGACACGACCCCTCCCCACAGAAAAAAAAAAAAGAAAAGTTCACCCTAATGTTTATTTCCCTTTTCCTGGAAAATCATAAAACTTCGTGTAGTTAAGCTATTAAATATAAAATTTTAATTCTTCATTGGTATATTTTATCAATTAAAAGTTGAAACTTTGAAAAAGGAAATTGTAAGAAAATAAGATTTACTATAAAATAATAAATGATTACCATCACATTTTCAGAAAAAAATGTAGAATAGCTCTGAAATATAGATTCAACTTTATTTCCATGAATAATTGATGCTGAAACAGGAATACGATGAATGCAACAACAGGCACATAAATATCTCATAATAGGTTCTGGAGCATTGAATAAATCTATGATAAAACATTCAAGTCCACAACTTCTAAACAGAAGAACAAAGAAAATGATGAACTTTTAATGGGCACTAACAATCAATAAAATAATTAAAATTAAATAAGGAAAAAAAATCAAGAATAATATATATAATGTTTTATTACTTATAAAGGTTGGCAATTAATTTCCTTTTACACTCTTTTATTTAACTCAAGTTGGCTTATGCATGTAAAAAGATGGAATTTTGTAATGACTTAACTCTCTTTCTGATATGCTAGAATTACAAAAATTATGTACAATTATATTTGCATGTTTTTGATGACAACCCACAATTTTAATAATTAGACCTTAATAATGAATTAATAATTTAATTTTATGGCATTTTTATACTAGCCTGCCATGGGTGATAAATAGCCAAATATTCTTTAACCATTTAAGACCTGAACTACATAACAATTGTGTTGGTGACCATAAAGAAAAAACACTTTCTTCCTTTTTTAGCTCACAGGCTATCAAAGCCTGAGAGCTAATGTGCCCACCCGTTCTGTATGTATGTATGTACGTATGTACGTACGTACGTACATAACGCGATAACTCTTGATAGAAACATCCGATTTGCTTCAAAATTTTTTTCTAGGTTCATTGTGATAAGGCGCTTCCCTGATTAGTTTTGGGAGTTTATTGGTTAAGGATAAAGGAGGAAAAACGGGGTTAGTCCAACCCCTTAATTCAGATAAATGGGTTTTTCTTGCAGAATCATTCGATTTGCTCCGAATTTGGTATACCGGTTTATTATGTTAAGGAACTTCCCTGATTAGTTTTGGGGGTTCATTGGTTAAGGATAAAGGGGGAAAAGGGGGGTTAGTCCACCCCATTAATTCAGATAAATGGGTTTTTCATGAAGAATCATTCGATTTGCTCCGAATTTGGTATACCAGTTTATTATGTTAAGGAACTTCCCTGATTAGTTTTGGGGGTTCATTGGTTAAGGATAAAGGGGGAAGGGGGGCTAGTCCACCCCCCTTAATTTATATAAACAGGCTTTTCATGCAGAATTATTCGCTTTGCTCCAAATTTGGTATACCGGTTTATTATGTTAAAGAGCTTCCCTGATTCGTTTTGGCGATTCATTGGTTAAGGATAAAGGGGGGCTAGTCCACCCCCTTAATTTAGATAAATGGTTTTTTTTGCAGGATTATTCGATTTGCTCCAAATTTGGTATACCGGTTTATTATGATAAGGAGCTTCCCTGATTAGATTTGGAGGTTCACTGGTTAAGTATAAAGGGAGAAAGGGGGGCTAATTCCCCTTCACTTATTTTTTTGAGGGGCATTATTCTTTAAAGTATAATATACAATTAATGTGAATAGCCTGTGAGCTCAATGCCATCAGTTTAGCTGGGCACTTTTCTTTTTTATTTTTTGGTGATTTAAAGTTGAGCCTGGATCCACAGAAATGCGTGGATCCTCCCTTGGCATAGCCTGACATCAGATATTTTTTTCAATCAAATATGATCCTATTAATTAGAGGAAACCCCCAAAACTTTTCATTTCTACCAAAAACCTTCCGGTTTTAAAGAGTTATGATTGCAATTGTATACAAGTTACAACAACACTGGGTTTAATTCTGTGCCAAACTATACTTGCCAAAAAAGGCCAATTGGCTACGAACATGACAATTTTAACACTAAAATATAAATAAAAAAGAAAGTGTGTAATAGATTTTTTTTACAATATGCTTTAATCAACAGTTTCATATTAATTAAATTATGATTATGCATTGAGAAATCAAGTTAGAAATTCCTAAAAAGGTAATTTAAATAATGTTTAATTTTTTCTTTCCTGTTGCCATACCTTAAAAAAGAAACAGAGAAAAAATCATAATATTTATAGTAAATTCACTAGCTCAAGCTTTCGACCAAGCATAAAAAAAGCAGCCAATTTTTCTTAATCGAGTTTGGTGCCGATACCAAATTAATGAATGTACTGCAACAGAAATTTCTGAGAAAAAACATGAAATGTAGTTATGAAATAGGTATGATTTTCAAGATAAGCATTGAATGCTTATGAAAGGGTGTATTAAAAAAAAAAAATTACTTTTATATTTATTTAGGTTAATATGACCATAATCCAAAGAAGCAAAACTACATAAAGTTACCCGCATATACACAACATAAAGTATTATTAAAGTTTTATAGCTTCTATTGCATTATTTTATTTTATTTATTTATTTTAAGTTTTTTATTCCTTTATTTTTGGCATTTTCAGTATTTTAATTTAACTAGTAATCATTGTTAGATTTTAGAACCAACTTCAATTACTTAATACCTTTCTTTTTTCTGAGATTTGAAGTTAGAAATTCAAACTTTGATCATTATGACATTACTGCATTTTTTTAAACCATTATGTCATAAAAACAACAATACAAACACAGACATAAGCAAATTCTACAAAAAATATTCAAACAAAAATGGAAACAAATAATAATATACTTGATTCTTTTTTTGAAAATCCCTGAAATATAATTATATATACAGTGGAACAACTCTAAAGCGACCACTGTTGATTGCATGTGAAATTGGTCATTAAGAGAGGTGGTCGCTTAATAGGGAGTGGTTGAATATTGAAGCAATATATGAGATTTTCAATAAAACATTATATGTATAAATTTAAATTTACAAAATAGTCAATCCTTGTTTGTTTACAATTTTGCAATTGGGTCTTTACAACATTTGTTACTAAGGCCTCCTATAAATTATAAAACATATTTTTAATTTTTTGACTGCATAATTGTGATTGAAACTTAAATTTAGTTTTTCCAGTTCTTTTAAAATAACTTTGTTTGAGATTTTAGGAAATTCAGCTTCATCATTGTGTCTTTCATCGTTCTCTGTGATAGCTTTAGCTTGTCTAAGATCTTCATGAAATTTCTCTGAAAAAGTAAGGATACATGGATGCTGGGTGTTAACCCCCTGACAGCAGAGCAAAAGGGTGAAATTCCAATGTTGTTTTATCTGTAATTTATTAAAAATGGTAAAAAAAGATTTTTTTCCCAACATTATATAAAAAATTTTATTACATATGGGTATATAAGCATTAAGGTTATTAATTGTAATTTAATGTTTCAAGACTGGGTTTTATCTGTAGAATTATATTAATTTAAATAATGCTTCTGTTGCAGTAAAACAATATTTTGCAGAGAAGAAAAAAAATTCATGCTTAAACATCATTCTCCGGATATTTTGTATATAATAGTTAAGTAAAAAATGACGCTGCCTCTAGACTTTTAGCTTTAAGAAAAGTTTTCCTTACGATCCTATAAGAAAATAATTTTAAATATGGAGTTTTAAATATATTGTCTTAAATATGATGTAATTTTTGTCAATAAATGTTTTTCAGATATAACTAGGGGGCTCTGCCCCTTACGAGCTACGCTTGTCAACCCCCGTTCAGACACCGCAGACTCTAAAAGTACGCTAATTTGATCGGCTTTAAAAAGATTTCTGAAGATTGAATTATAATTTAAAAAACAGTGGCGATCTCCCTATAAACGGATTTCTATTCATTTCTCTTTGATTGGGGAATTTTAAGGCCAAATCCGCTGCGGTACTACTTGATTAACCCGTCGATCAATTTTGCCAAATTATAAAAATCGCCAAAGAACTTGCCAAATTGTACAAATTGACATAATTTTTATTTTAAATAACAAAAAAACAAATAAATTAGAGCAACATTAATAAAAATACAAATAAAACGTCGAAATAAAAATAACTTGATGACGTAGACACGTGTAACTTGCTTAAAGTCAAGTTAATGTGACGTTTATGATCAACCATTATTGGCATTTAATCTTATAGTTTGGCGAATGATAGATTTTTGGTCGACAAGATAACTAAGTAGTACCAAAGATACAATCGCCGTTTTCATCTTTGATTAAGTAAAATAATTTAAACATTTCAAAATAAGCTAATATAAAAGGAATTAAGTAAACAGAGTCTTTGTCTCTTGGTATTTTTTAACAAAGCGAAAAGAAAGTTCTTTTAAATAAGACATTTTAAATTAATCGTTTTTAATCTGACGTAATTTTGAACAAACTATTCTTTCTCTTTTTAATATTCACGTGAAAATACTTGTGTTAGAAATGAAATATTATTTTCGCTTTCCTAATAAAAATAGTTGAAAAGTATCCTCTCAAATATCAAATAAATGTCCAGCGCAATTTCTAAATTTAAACTGTTTTGCAATATTATTTTGTGTTCATTTTATGTAATAACTGTAATGGTGACGTAAATTCTCCTATTTCAGACTTCTAACGCATGTTAATGAATTTATTATTTTACAATTTCCTTTCTCACTTAAAATTCATGTGTAAATATAGTTTTTATGACGTAATTTTTAATAAGTTCCTGCTTTTTGTACATGATTATTTAATTCTAATTCCAAATGTTTTTTCCCAAATTATAATAGTCACGTGTAAAAAAATTTTTAATTTATTTGCACATATAAATATTTTTTTTTTTATTTGAAGCAAACATTATTGTTTGCGCTGTTTATACAGTTGGCAAAAGTTTAAATTAATATTACTTGCTAAAATATGTAAAAAATCTCTCTAGAAATGCTGAAAATTTGAATTTAAAATAGAAATAAAACCTCAAAAAATTAGTCAAATTAAAAAAAGAAATACAGTCTGTACACCGGGAACTTCAAACATATAAAATGATCTAAAAATGATTAAATTCTCATGATTAGTTTTTGCTCCTATAAAACTTTTTTAGTGGAACGATTTTGTCCAACTTTAGCATTAAATATCTCTTAAAATAATTCTTCAATTTGAAAACTGTCTGCATCAGCGTGTTTATCAAAAATTTCTGTATAATACTACCGATTTTTATATTTTTGTATGCATTATTTTTCTTAATATTAACGAAGAAAGGCCTCCGGTCGCAAAAAATTCAAAACCGGCGGTGGCGGTGACAGTGGTAGTTACTTTTTTTAGAATAGAGAGATAATATAATTATTTTAAAGATTTCTTTTTTTTTTAGGGTTTCGTTGATCTGATGAAACCCTATTCGTCTCACTCCTGTGTTTGTCCATCTGTTACATACAGAAAAACTGTACAGGATTCATACTCTATTATTGAATAACAAAATTCCCTGACTTTTCCAGGTTTTCCGCACCATATTTCTTACAGTTCCCTGACCACATTTCATGACATTTTTAGAAATACAAATTACAATTCTACATATTACTAATTAAACTTATACAGCAAAAGAGAATACATTGACACATTATCATACATGCTTAATACAGTCGGGGATCATTAAACCGCGTATCTATAAACCGCAATTCTCCATAAACCGTACAACTTCTCGGATGTAAACAATGAATATTGCAATTAATGAATTCCTACTTTCTTCACTGCAATTTTTTGCGTACATCACTGCATGTTTTTGAAAACTGTACATCACTGTGTGTTTTTGAAAACTAAATTTGGAACGTCTGCTCTTATTTCGATGTATTAGGATCACTTGCGATCAGTTTATTGATAGCATTTATTATTTTCAGAAGTAAATAATTTTTCTAAAAATAAAATAAATCAACAACAAAAAAAAAGATCCACCACTGCTTTTGACATCGATCGAATCAGCCACAGCTTGGATAAGTTTAGTTGTATCACCGCTTTGTGTGAATGCAAGAGCGATATGCAGCCTAACAGTTGCAATGTAATTTATTGGAAGGTAATTTTTTTAGTAGCATTTTATGTCTTTTATAACAGATGTAAATGAATTGTTTCTTTTGAAATTAAAAAAAAAAACCTCCAAGGAAAAATTTAATTCCAAACTGATTTTAAAAGAGGCTGCACATACGTGTTTTGAGGTGAGAATCATCATGACATCATTCTTTTAACCAATGAGCGATGCAGTCACTGGCAAGATCTAAGAAAAACTTCTGTTTGTTTATGTTTTAAACATAGAATTGGCTACTCTTTTAATCGCTTTTATGCAACTTGTTTTTAAGAAGACTTTTTTAATTTTTGGCAAAAGATGGAAGAAAAATTTGGTGAATCATCTAGAAATACTAGTAAGAAACGCGCTATTTTAACGATATTGCAGAAAGTTGAAATTCTCAAAAAATTTGATAAAGGCACATCGGCAAAATGTATAGCAAGAACTTTTGGTATCAGTTGTCGATCTGCATACGATATCAAAAATAATAGAGAAAAGATATTGAAATTTTATGCAAATTCGGATAGCAATAAAGGAATCTCAAATCGTAAAAGAATAAGAGAAGCTAAATCGGTTGAGTTGGATGCAGTTCTGTTTGAATGGTTCAAACAAAGGCGCTCGGAAAATATTCCAATAACTGGACCAGTTCTGTGCCAAAAAGCGAAAGAAATGCACAAAGAACTTAAAGTTGAAGAATCCTGTGATTATTCGAAAGGTTGGCTGATGAAATTTAAGAATCGGCATGGTATAAGATACATTAAAGCTTGCGGAGAAAAAATATCGGCAGACAAAATCGCAGCAGAAGAGTTTATTGAAGAATTCAGAAGAATCGTGCAAAAAGAAAATCTGTCTGCAGAACAGATCTACAATATGGATGAAACTGGACTTTTCTGGTGCAATTTGCCACAGAAAACTTTTGTCAGTCAACAAGAGACTGAACCATCTAGTGTGAAAGATGACAAAAGACGAATAATGGTAGTTGTTTGCATTAATGCTGCAGGTACCCACAAGTTGAAACCTCTTGTTGTGGGTAAAAGTGCCCAGCCTCGTTGTTTACGTGG
Organism: Maratus speciosus; assembly: GCA_963932465.1. Classification (NCBI taxonomy): domain Eukaryota; kingdom Metazoa; phylum Arthropoda; class Arachnida; order Araneae; family Salticidae; genus Maratus; species Maratus speciosus. Next base: position 339,480,178 of record OZ010788.1, read on the forward strand.
AGTAAAGAAAATTCATGTAACATACAAAAGCAATACGGCAGCTTGGATCACTCAAGAATTATGTACTGAGTGGTTCAATAGTAATTTTCTAAAAGAGGTTAGAGACCATTATAGTACAGTTGGTTTACCCAAAGATGCTAAAATTTTACTGCTGCTGGATAATTGTAAAGCACATCCAGAACTTGTTGCACCCAATGCAAAAGGAATTTTTTTTGCCCCCAAACACTACATCTCTGATCCAGCCTATGGATCAGGGAGTAATCAACAGCTTAAAATGCATCTATAAAAGTGCCTTTCTTGCTAGGCTCCTGAATTTTGATTCTGGCCCAAACATGATTGCTGAATTTAAAAAACAATTCACATTCAAAGATTGTTTGTACATGTTGAAGGAAGCATGGGATTCAGTATCCCAAGAAACTTTAATTAATGCATGGCACAAAATATGGCCTGAATCCCTTTTCCTTGAAACAGATGATGATGAAGAAGAATTTGGTGAATTCAGACTATCACTTGCAAAAATTAAGGCTGCTGAACTCCTCCAGTATGCAAAGAATGCACAGTCTGAATTGGACGAAGAAAATATTTTGAAATTTTTGGAGAATGATGAGGAATCAGAAACAAACCATCATCTCACTGATATTGAGATCATTTCCTCAATTTTGGGGCCAGAAGAAAACTCTTCTGGAAATGAATCAGATGCTGAAGTGACTTCAAAAAAAGTAACACTGTGTGAAGGGATTTCTTTAGGGGAACAGTATCTGAGTTTTTTGGAATCTCAAGATTGTGTTACAGAGCAGGAGATATTAACTATTCATAGAATACAGCAGAAATTGAAAAATCAAAGTTCAAAAATCAAAAGTTCTTAAGCAAGCAAAGATTGACAATTTATTTTTAAAAAGTTAATTTTTATTAATTTATTTTTAAAATGTAAATTCTTACATGTAATAAATGTTATTTAGTTGCTTTTTTAGTTAGTCTAATGTGTAAATACATTGATATAATTTTATACCATTTATTGACAGTGTTTACAAAGTAAGTTTAACAATTTCTGAGATCGGGTATCTATATAATGCAAAATTCCATATAAGGCACAGTCTCTCGTCCCAAGGTGTGCGTTATAAAGATCCCCGACTGTAATAAGAATTGATACATGCATTAATAAGAATAAAATGAAAATTTACCCTATACATATATAAAATCCTAATGAAATGAATTTATGAAACGATTTTGTGGAATGACTGATTATGTTTCACAGACATTCCTCACTAAAATATAACATTTTTGGCAGCGAAATTAATACCAATTATCCATATTGATTTTTGAAATTTGAATTGGTTTTCAAGACATTAATTTTTTTCTAATTTTAATGACATTTCTGTAATGATAACATTACTCCATTTTTGTAGAAAAAAGGGAGAAAATGAAAAAGATAGGGATTATTAGATTTTTTCTTTTTCGTCATTTTCAAATTGAAATTATCTTTTATTTAAATCGATAATGAAGACAATATTGTGATTAAATGATTCTTTCAGGAAATTTTGGAAAAATAAAAGTTTTTTCCCATTTTGATCGCCAGGAATCAGTTTATTTTTAAAACAAAAAATAGTCTGTACAAAAACTTTTTTTTTTTTTTGGGGGGGGGGGGGGGATATTACTCCATTTTTGTGGAAAAAAAGGGAGAAAATGAAAAAGGTATGGTTTATTAGATTTCTTCTTTTTCGACAGTTTCAAATTGAAGTTATCTTTTATTTTAATCGATAATGAAGACAATATTGTGATTAAACTATGTTTTTCAGAAAAATTTGAAAAAATTAAAACTTTTTTCCCTTTTTGATCGTCAGGAATCAGTTTATTTTAGAAAGAAAAAAAAAATTCCACTTTATGTGTGTGTGGGGGGAGGGGAGGTGAGAAAGGGAGAACAAAAAGGATTATTAGATTTATTTTTTGTTGTCATTTTCAAACTGAAATTGAAAAGTGAAATTATTAATAACAGAAAGAAAATTTCAAAATAAGAATTAAATGATTGCATGTTAAAAGCAGAAAATAAGGAAAATTACATCAGAATAGTTACACGTAAATATTAAAAAAGGATGAAAATTTTAAAATAATAAAATTATTACATGTGAAACTCATTTAAAGGTGATAATTTTAGTCATATGTAAAATGACCAAATATTAAAATTGTCATATTTAAAGTACCTAAAATAATTAAAATAATACGCATGAAAAACTTTTAATTGGGAATATTAGATCTTATTTAATAAGCTCAAATAATAATATCAAATAATAATATTTTGAAACAGTTTCAAACTCAATAATATTAGGTACCCATGAATATTAAAAGAAAAAAAAAACTTTAAAATAAATAAATTATTACATAAGGAATGCATTTAATAGTGAAAATTGCGTCATATATTGAAACGAGACATTTAAAACGATTTTCATTTTGGAGAATTTTAACGTGACGTCACAAGGAATAAAAGTAGTTCAGCTAGCAAATTTGTTTATACATTACATCAATTGATGCAGTATAAATACAGGTAAATATATGCGCAACATACTTTCGATTTATTTTGTACGAATTACTATTCATTAAATACATATTAGAAAATTCAGATATTCTTATTAAATAATATAAACAATATTGTAAAAATAACATGAAAATATGCATGAAGGTGTATGTATTAAAATAGAGAAAAGAATTCATGAAGAAGCTACACCTGTTCCTTGAAATATCTAAAACTCTAATATCTAAATAATAAAAAATATCTAAAAATATAAGCGTAAAATTTCAAAACACAATGCTTTTTCAATACCATGGTTCTGAAAGCTATTCCCATAAGCAGACAGAGCTTTTTAACCTTGAACCTAAATGAATAATATTTCCATAGCGGCATTAAAAAAGTCAGAAAGATAGCGACATTTTTAACCTAACCATCTTATACAAGCTGATTTTCAAATGTGTAATTGATCTGACTTATCAATCCCAGAAACAGCTGCAGTTGTTACAACAGCGATGGATGAGTAAACGAAAAATGCCCCAATGAAATAAAAAAGCATGGCAACCAGATTACAGAAGATAGCCGCCATTATAGTTGTAATATCATTCAATCTTCCTTAACCTGGAAATATTCTTTAAGCAGGGCCCATTACTACATTTTTAGAGGCTGCAAAGCATGAACAAGGGTTGGCAGGTGTAGATCTTAGGGGGCTGAGCCCCCTAGCTTACATATAAAATTAAAACTAAAAGTCTGAATCATTTAATATTTAAAAAATAAAAAATGATAAATTAAAAACAACTAAACCAAAAAAAAAAAAAAAATGTAAAATACGACTCAGATGGATTCAAAGAAACTTTTTTTTTTAAATAACTGAATTTGCACACATTAAACATACATTTAGACAGTTCTGCCGTCATATCATTTACAGTAGAACCTCTTTGATCCAAAACTCTTGGTTAACGGAAATCCATTTTTAAGTTGATTTTTTACCTATCACATTCCTTGTGTGCAAAATCCATTTTGAAAGTTTTTTTTTCTAACTATAATATTCCTTGTGTGCAAGTGATCCTTTCCGAACTAGCACCTATAAATATTTATGTATGAATATATATAAATATCTTCGATCTCCTTTCTTAGGGTTCCTTTGAATTAAACTTGAACTCCCGTTCCTGTAAGCTGTGGAGTGGAACAAAGAGAACGAACAAATTAGCAATTTCGAAGCTTTTGAAAGTTTTGCAAAAAATTTGGCATGGCTGTAGTAGTAGAAAGACTGTGATACTACTGAACTAATAATTTAAAAAAACTCTGTGATAGAGCATCAAAGCAAAGGCAATTGAATCTTTCGCCAAACATAATATTGTTTCAAACCATTGTGAAATACGTAAAAGGTACTGAGTTTCAAAATTAAAATTCAGGTAATTTATTCCTGTTTCTATTTTATTATTGCTTTATTTTTATTAAGCACATCTTAAAATTGAAGTATTCTTGATTATCCAAAAATTTTGATTTTCCGAAAGAAGATTAGTCCCAATTACTTCAGATAACAGAAGTAATTGGGACCGACCCTCTTTCAGAAAATCGAGGTTCTACTGTATTTGCATTCTTTCAGAAGCAGTTTGTTGTATGTTTCAATTTTTTGTCTTTTAACATTTTATTTTCAGCTACAGCTTTTTTTTTTCTGTTTCTTTTTTGCTTGCTTCATAATTTTCATTCTTTGCCTTATTTAAATATTCATGATACCTCATCCTAGTTAACATGGCACAACATTTCTTTCAGATAGGGCCTATTAGGCAACAAATTTGTATAGCTAAAGCATCTTTATGTTAAAACTGTGAATTTAGCGAAAACTCTACTTGCAACTGAAAAATCAAAACTTTCTTGTGAACAGGCCTTGGAACTCGGGTGAATCTTGACACATGACAGCACATACTAAAAAAATAAAAATCCCTACTTTTCCAGGTTTTAGAAAAAAAAATTTAATTGTTCCAGATTTTTCGAGCATTTGTCATTTTCTGTATCATTTCTGTCATTTTCAAGTCAGAGACTTGAAATTTTGTTTATACTTATAGCTGAATACCTCGTGTCGTACAACAAATCATAAAATTTGAAAAAGTCTGCTATTTTAATTAAATGAATCTTTTCAATGCCATCCATTCATTTTTGCGATTTAGATTTTAAAAGAGAACCTTAATTTCAACCTTTTTCATGTAGACATCATAGTGTGGTGGTAAAGCATCTCACTAGTAAACGGAAGGTGCTTAGCTCAAACCTTGGTTCAGGAAGTTGAGATTTTTGAATTTTACATTTCACTAATTAGTCAGTAGTGATTTAATTAAAAAGAAATTTTTTTTTTTTTTTCGCCTTTTTAAAGGTTTTTTTTTTTTTTTTTGACGAAGAGCTCATTTTCTTTTTTTTTGAATTTCCATAAAAATTGAAGATCTTTTTTTTTTTTTTTGAGAAATTGTGATAATTAAAATTTTGGTTACATTTTTCTATATTTTTTTAAGTTTTGGAATTTTGAGTTTTGTTCAAACAGAGAAAGAGACAGAGAGAAAGATGAAATCAAAACACTAGATTCTGCAATTAGAAATTCTTGCCTGCGAAAAATATTTTTGTTTGGCACTGCCATCTACATACAATATTAGAAAATAACTACAGCACAAAATAATTATATTTTTTCAGGTTATTTTTCTGTTTGACAATTTAATCATCATTTTCATTATAATCCTCAAATTTTTTATATTGATTTGTTTTATTTGATTAGATTATCTGAAATCTTAAACATTAATGCTGATTAAATTTGCAGTTTATGATTTAAACATAAAGTAGTTGTTTGTGTCCTTTGTAATTCGAATTTTAATAAATATTAACCCCTTTTTTGGTGCCATCAAGCGAATGTTTTGAAAGTGAAAGAATTAAATTCTTTTAATGTTTTAATATAATACATGATAGAATTTTTCTGATTTTCCTTAGAACTTTTTTTTTTGAGAAATTGCGATAATTTGAATTTTATTTAAACTTTCACTAAATTTTTTAAGTTTCGGAATTTAAAATTTCATTAAAAAAATTTGTTTTGTTTTGAGAAAATACAAAATTCTAAATTTTGCTTAAAAATCCACTAAATTCTTGTGAAATTTCAGCATTTAAAAAATTTTTTTGCTTCTAGAAATTTTAAATTTTATTTAAACATCTGCTAAATATTTTTAATTTTGGAATTTAAAAATATTTGGATTTTTATTTTTAATTTGATTAAAAAAAATTATTTTAAAATTAAATTTATGGTGCTGCTTGTTGTGTTTTATTTTTTAAAAAATTCAGTTCATTTTTATCATAAAGTAAAATAAATGCTATTATGTTTATTCCAGTTAGTTTTCACAGTTCTATCCGCAATGAATTAGCATGCATGTATAATATAAGACATGCTTGTTTGTATAAAACATGTTTGTTTCAAAGTTTAGTTTCATAAATTAATGAAATTAGTTAATTTGATGTAAAGTTAAGTCTTAATAGTTAATTAAAGTTTTCATAAATTGAATTAAACAGCATACTTATTAAAGTAAATGTAATGTAGTTTTAAGTGTTACCTGCAACATGTAATGATGGGGCAAGCAGAATACAAATGTAAACAAAAATTGTTGCCACTGAGGGAAAGTAATTGTGCAATGCTGAAATAGAAAATAATTAACTGCAACTTTAACCTATAAAATAAGTGTATACCAATTAAACTAGTAGATTAACTTTCTGCATCACTAGGGAAGTGCTGATATATACATTTTTTGTATAATTAACTTGGAGTTTAACTGCAACTGTGATAATTCAATTTGACTTTAACTGATTCATTTGTATTTATTGAGCAGCTGTTGGTGATGTGTCAGTAGTGATGAGTTGTGCTTCCATGTAGCAGTTAAGTATGGCTGCATGATGTGTTTATATATTTTTAGAGCTGTTGTTATTTACAGTACACCATTATGGTGGAAATGGATGCCCAAAGGAAAAATCCCATGCAGCTCAAAAAGATTGCAAACAGAAACTTAAAAGTCTGAACATCCTAAGGACTAAAATAATCACCCCCTTCACAAGATTTCGAATAAAAATTCTTTAAAACACACAGCAGCTACCCACAATCACTAGAAATAAACTTAAAAGGAAGACTTAAGAAATAATACAAAAGAAAAAAAAAAATTGGAAGCAGGAAAAACTAAAAAGAACCTAGAACACTAAAAGTTTAAACATATTATTAAAACACAAAGTTAAATAAATACATATCACACAAGCATATTATCCAATCCATTACATAGTATCAAGTTAAACTTTTACAATTTTATAAACACATGCTTTACACTACTCTAAAAAGGCTATCATATATATTGCACTGCCTTAAAACAAGATCTCATCTTAAAGAATTAAATTTACATGAATCCATAAAATTACACCGATCTAAAAAGAAGATATATCCAATTAAAAATTTTATTTATGATCACATATGACATAATTATACAGATATAAATTTACAGAGATACAGCAGACTCTCGATTTTATGGCCATAGATTTAGTGACCCCTCGTGATTTAGCAACCATTGGATGAGGTCTCGACTGTTTTCTAATACTTACAGTGCTTTTTTCATCGCTCATTTTAAGGACCTACAAATAATCCGAATCTTGATTTAGCAACCTTCCCGAGAATATAAAGAAACTGCACATTGTATTCAAATTTTCCGTGAAGTCTAAAGAAAATCATCTAATTAAACTTTTCCTCCTTCTGACCTTTTCAAACAGGGGTCGATGAAGGGTTTTTTTCTTGAGGCCCATTTTGTGAAAAGTAAAAGTTATTTTTGTGAATTTTATTGTATTTTTGTGAAAAATAACATTTTGTAATGAAAGTTGAAATCGAGTTACTCAAATTTGAATTAAGCACTCATTAACAAAAAGTTCTTTAAACCCTTTTAAGTTTTTGTTGCAGGAGAACGGGTTTTATTTACAAATCACACATTTTGAAACCTAATAAAATAAAAATTATAAATAGTATAGTAAGTTTTTAAGGAAAGGAATTTTGTGAAGGGGGCTATTTTATTAGAAGGAATTCTGTGAAGGGCCCTGCTTTATTAAAAAGAATTTTGGGAAGGAGCCTATTTTATTAAAAAGAATTTTGTGAAGGGGCCATTTTATTAACTTCATTTTTGTGAAGGGGCCCATTTTATTAAATTCATTTTTGTCCCAAATTTTGCCTGGATCGACTCCTGTCAGATGTTGGTCAGCTCTTCCCCCTCCAACCCTCTTTCTCATACATGCTCTAGGAATGACAATGCATTTAACAATAAGTCTGTTAAATTCCAAGAAATTTAACAGAGGGATCAGATACATGACTGCAGATGAATGGCAGCAAAACTACGACGTGGAATGGATTAATCTTCAAAAAGCTGTGTGAAGAAAGCTCTGCTGTAAATCTCGAAATTGTGAGTTAGTGGAGACATACAATATCAAAAAACTTTTAAATGAATACAATGAAGATGACATATTTAATGCTTATGAAAGTGCTCTTTTTTACAAGTTGCTACTGGAGAGATCTTTAGCGTTTAAAGATGAAACACATTCTGGAGCAAAACGGGCAAAGCAAAGATTAACTGTTCTAACGTCTAACATTCTGGAACAGAAAAACTTCCTTTGCTCATCATCGAAATTTCTGAAAAATCGCATTGTTTCAAAAGGATCAAAACGTTGCCTGTAGTTTATAAAGCCAATAACTACATGGATATGTTTTAATTTTTGAAGAGTGGGTCAAGAAGCTAGACAAACAAATGAAACTTAAAGAAAGATAGATCCTATTAATCATCAATAACTGCATGGTATATCTATATCTTCCAGAAATTAAAAACTAAGAAGCACTAAAGATTATTTTTCTTCCTCCAAATGTTACATCCATTACAACATTAGCATATAATAAAGCAAACTTATGAAAGAGGAGGGAGGGGGATTACCTGTGATCTGGAGACAGAATGGGAGATTGAAAGCTTGACATAGGAGTATCTGGAGCCATAACTATATTAACAGGTAGCTTTTGCTGTTTCTTAAAAACTTCTGTCAAACGTTCGCAGTCCCCCTTATCTTCACATACAAAAGCTATCATATCTCTGAAACTAATGACATTTTCTACATACTTTGCATTACTTTGAGACTTTATATTTATCTGTAAAGAAAAGAAAAACAAATTAGCTTTAAAGTTACAGAAAGTCCATGTTTAATAAAAGATCTAAGATATATATTAAAAAATCGCAAAAACAAGAAAGGAACATTCCACACATTTTTTCAATGGGCATAGAGTGGGGCAAAAGACAACATCTGATTGGGAATTGTCTCTTCTACACTAAACAGAAAAAAGGTGCCCTTACCAAGATTTGATGATAAGTTGCGAAATGTTACTTTACATATGTTACTGTGGGAATTTTGCCAAATAGGTACGTCATTGTGAAGTTGACCTTGTTTTTGGCAATTTATTTTCAGAGCCAAAATTTATAAATACTTCCCTAAATATCTTGGGATTAATTTGGTAGATACTTGTAAGTGGACAAGCAAGCATGAGCTTATGTGTGCAAGTATATGTCTATATACATGTATTATTAATGTTGGAGTTATAGATAAAGTATCAAAGGACACTCACATTTATTTAAATAAATATGTAAATTGGAAAATATAAATAATTAAATTTGGAAAAAAATACTCTAAATATAACTCTGTCATTATGCTATGATTGTGTTGTTAAGTGGATAGACTCCGTCATTATGCTAAAATTGTGTTGTTAAGTGGATATAATTTTTTTATACAAAAAAAGCAATTTTTTTTCATTTCTGTGTTATTTACTTACAATTTGATTACTATATTCGTTGATAAATTCCGAATATTAGAATGTAAACAAAGAAATGACCTATAGTCTGCAAAACGCTTTGTACCGACCTGCGCAAATTAGAGAGAGTGTACTGTACACACATATATATATATATAATACAAACCTCTAACATGATTGGAAGATAGACATTAGAATTAAATTGATTTCGATTTTCTAGTAACCAGCAAGCAGCTTGATAGGAATACTTGCAAACTCTTTTTAAATTTGCCATCTTTTTATTTTGCTCATTTTGCAATGAGCTGAGTTGATTTCTAAGACCTGTAAAAAATAAAACGAAAATATATTTTAGAAAGCAAACTCTTAAATTAATAAACAAATAATGAATAAATAACAAAAGTCAATAAAACATAGTTTTGAATCCAATTTTTATATAAATACTGAATACCGTAAAATCCTGATTGTAAGCCCCCCACCTACTTTTAAGCAGTTTTGATTTTCTTTCCATTCCCAAATGTAAGCCCTCCCCCCCTTTTTAACAAACTTTTTTTGCAGAAAAAAATTTATTTAAAAATCTAAGTGAGATAATTTTGAAGCTGTTGACTTCTTTGGTGGATTTCCATATGTTTTTACATAACTTAATAAAATCCCTCTCATCCCCCTGCATGAAATGTCCGCTTTCATTCTTTGCCCTCCCTCCTTAACAAAAAAAGTTTAACATCTTGAAAAATCTTAATTATTTTGTTCTATTTATTGCTGGCTAGCAACAATAAGTAAATAATCAATTATATAAAATTACACTCCTTTCTCTAAAAGTTCATCTTTCCCCTCTGACCCCTCCCCCCCCCCACTCAGCAAAGTTTAAAATTTTTAAAATTATTATTTTTTTTTTTTAAATTTTGCAATATTTCTTAATTTGTAGTAAGAGGATTTCATCTGCATAATATCAATTAATCCCACTCATGGAAAATCTTCATCATCTTTGAAATTTTTGCTTCATTCTTTTTCCCCAAAAGGAGGGGGGGGGGGCAGTATTTCTAAATATGTAGGAGGAAAGTAAAAAAAAATTCTGTTTTGCAGTTAGGCTGCTCTCCCCTGTGAATCACATACATAGAACCCCCTCCTCGCCACAAAAAAAAAAATTACACTGCATTTTTTTAAGGGGGGGGGGGGAACTGGCAATTTTTTTTTTCAGCGGAGGATGAGAAATAATTTAGGTGGTCATATAAATATTTTTTACAACAAAGTTACAAATCGAACATAAAAAAAATTAAAGAATTATAAAGATTTTAAACTGCATGAGATGCAGGGTGGTGGTGGTGGTGGTGGTGGAGGAGGGGGGGGGATGATGTTTATGATATGAAGTCGGAGGGACAGTGGGAGAGAAGCAGAGATTTTGGAAGGATGGGATAATTTAAATGATGTATTATTCATTTGTTTGTTACTATAGTGTATTAAACAGGTCAGAAAAGAAATTTAAAATTAAATAGCTTTATAGGTTAAATTAGGCATGTTTGATATCAGAGGGGGAGGGTCAAAGGAGGAAACAGTTTTTGCCCACCATATCATGCTCTCTCAAATCATCCTGTCAACCAAAAAACAGTTTTTTTTTTTTACGTGTATGTAAATTGTGCTTTCAAAATTTTTTCCGACTCTGCATCCCTTAAGGATTAACTTAATTACTTACAAACTGTTGCTGTCAAAAGAGGTTTCAATCCTTCTGTTATCAATAATGCTGTAAAGATAACAATAATGCTGCCATAGTTTTAATTTTCAAAATGCTAAAATTATCTTTAATGCCAATAGTATCTCTGAATTGGACTTTCTTGAAAATTTAGCTATTTATCTTAATCGTGAAGCTATTGTTAATGATGAATCTGATTCCACAATGCTCCCTGAAAGCTTGGGAAAAACCTTTTCAGTACTACCATAAAATTTATTTTTGTATTAATTAATATTAGTCAGTTTTTATATTTTATTTATTTATTTTTTAATTTCATCTGTTCTCATATTTTAATATATGTGTGGTTTTCATTTTATTATAATTTATTTTTAATTTTATTTTCATGTATTTTTTTTTTTTTTCAATTTGCTTCCTTATTCCCCTTTTACTCTGTGCTCTTTTGCTTTGATTATACTCTTCTGTGTTTGGCTGTTGTCTTTTGCTTTCGTATTGACTGTTGATTTCTATTTTCCTATTGACTGTTTATTTTCCCTTATCTCTGATTTCAGTCTTACTGCTGTTTTCATAGAAGAAGCAGATCTTCTCTGCACCTGACGAAGAGCTACTCGGGTCTTTCGAAAGGCCTAATGCATTTAAAAGTTTTTGATGGTGTTTTAAGAAGATCTTTTAATTCTTATAGATTCACACCAGTTTCAACTTATTTTCTTTAATTTATGCATTTCAAATGAAAAGGATGCATTATGAAAGTTGGCGATTTATCTCCTGTATCTGGCTAAGTGCCTTAATACCATGTGTGTAATACCCTTCATGATACTGACCCGGTAATTCTCCGTCAACCTAAACCGCGAGTTCAGCGCTTTTAACTATCTGTTGAAGCTGAAATCCAATTCTCCGTTAACTCAACCTTCTGAAATCCAAGAATAAATCAAAACTACAGTTCAGTAACTCAACCTATTTACGGTACATGGGTTGTTCGACCGTGCATGTGCACTCGAAGCAAAGATAGAGGTCTGTTTGAATTGAACGCTGGTGCTTTTAAAAAAAAATTAAGCTGTTTGTAATTCAGTAATTAAATGAAATGCCAATTGTAAAAGAGGTTAATATGAAAGAATATATTGCTTTTATTTTTCAGGGTTTTTTTTAATATTATAACTGAATAAACTCAATATCATATTAATTTGTGGCTAAGCCTTCATCTTTCAAAGCTTAATTTCTACTGAGTAATTTTGGTATTTGGTGGCGCCATCTATCGAATGACAATAGAAAGACAAAATTCTTAGAACAAATTTTTGAGTTACATGATTCAAATCTTTTCATTTATTTTTAATATAATAATAAAAAAGAAAAGCAGTTTTTCTTACATTTCAGTTTCAGCCTCTTCACATTTGTTTAAATCATGGAATCATAGAAGCAGGAATTTTCTGTTAAGTATTACATATATGAGGTCATTCATTTATAATGGCTAAATAATAATCTGTTGATTTATAATATACCATAATAATTAATTTGAACTATATTCTTGTTAAGTTTAAAATAATTATTTTTGTTTGAAAAACATTTTTCAGCGGATTTCTTGGAAATTTTCATATTTTGCTAGAAATTTTTAGAACATGTACTAAAATTATTATACAAGAAATAATAACTATAAATATCTATTATAATAATCTTCACATGAAATAATTTAAAAAAATCCCTTCTTACGTCTCCTATAAGATATTAAGGCTAATTTTAACTAAGATATTTTAATTGAATATGCAATCAATTACTTTCGTTAAATAAAATATACATATTAGGATAAATATATGAAAATGTCTTTATATTTAATACTTGCTGCATATAATCTTATAAGATTTTGGAAAAGATTTCTGACATAAAATGACATTTCTAGCGCACTACGCAACAGAGTCAATTTTTTTCCTTCGAAAATCTGAAAATTTATACAGAATGGGGTGTTTAAATTAGATATGCACCAGTGAACAAAGACCTAGTTATCTAACGAATGGGTAGCAAAAACAAACTTTAAAAGAAATAATTTTTTTCTACATATCATTGGCTTATGAGGACTAGAGATCTGCACGGGCCGGCCCATGGCCCGAGCCTAATTTCATTCACGGCACTCGGGCCGGGCCGGGCCTAGTCACTATTCTTTACAGGCCGGACTCGGGCCTTACTTTTTTCCTGAAGGTTCGGGCCAGGCCGGACCTAACTTATTTTTTCTGCACACACCTGGTACTGGTTTCATTCCTAATCTTCATGGTCCAAAATTTTCATTCCTAGTTTTCACCCACACCGTATGAAAATCATTGTCTCGGCGTGTCTTGGTCCGTTCAAAGGTCAGTAAAATTAGGTTTGGCACAAATTTTTTGTCAAAAAATGTATACATTTTTAAATCGCCATTATTCTACAATTAAGCATTCACATTCTTTTTAAAGAGTAGTAGATTTCTACAGTTATTAAAATATAGTTAAATTAAAATATAGTAAAACGTGTGAAAAGAACCTGCCTAAGACGGAATCTTGTTTTAAACTGAAAAACATGTTGATCCATGAAAAATTAATATACTACTATGTAAGAAAATAATATATAATACATTTACACTTGCTAAGAAGGGAACTTGTCTACAATGCATTTTTTTTTCTTTTCTATGCAATTCAGTCTTAGATTTTACTGAATAGCATTTTTTAGATATTTCACACTTCAATACATGGAATATGGATTAACAATATTAATGATAACTGAAACATTTACATACAAGAAATAGAGATTCATTAAAAAATAAATATCGTACTCTGCGGCACTTCTATAAAAATGAAGATTATAAACATCAAAAGAGAAGTTAAGATAAATATTTTTGGCTTAAACTCCTCGTACGAGACAAACTTTTAACCAAATCGATGTAAAAATCAATGTTTTATAGAAATTCACTCAGGTCGGGCCGGGCTCGAGCCGAACTTTTAACTTTTTTACTGGCTCGGGGTGGGCCAATATTTTTTTTTGCACGGGCCGGGCCAGGCCAAATTTTTTTTTCTCTGAGTCGGGGTAGGTGGTGGGCCTAGAAACGTCGGCCCATGCAGACCTTGGGATGAGTGATGAGTCGCCCCTGTCGTTTCTTATGTGGGAGGCAAAGGGTAAATAAGGAATGGTATATGGTCATTTCCTGTGCTACAATTGCCTTGGGTTCTTTTGCCTTTCTTTCGAAAGCAATTGCACCCACAGACAATATAATCTATAATTGCACCATTGAATTGCAGGAAAGGTTTCAGGTTGTAAAATAGTAGACCTGATGTTTACAATTACTGTAATATTCAACCTAAGGCTCCTACAATTCGTATTATTGTATTATAGTAGTCCTAATTCAACCACCAGGAGAAGGCGGTTGTGACATATGAATCACGGAGTGGTAATTCTGTTCTGAAAATTTAAGGCATTCGGTTCTGAAATTTTTAAAAAAATCAGTCATCAATTCAAAAATTCTGACATATCGGCATCCGAAATATCGCGAATTTCGACAAAAGGTCCCAGAAAAAAATCAATTTTGCCAATTGCACACAGAAAAAAGTGCCAATTTCGTGAAAAGATTGCGGAAAAAATGCGAATTTCATCAAAGCATCGAGAAAAAAACGCACATTTCATCAAAGAATCGAGAAAAACCCCACAAGTTTTGTCAAAGGATCGAGAAAAAAAAAACCCCGCAAATTTCGTCAAAGAATCGCAAAAAACAGCCCAAATTTCTCCAAAGGATCGCGAAAAAATGCGAATTTCGTCAAGAATCGCGTGAAAAACACAAGTTTCTTCAAAGGATCGTGAAAAAATCGCAATTTTCTTGACAGGATTTTGGGGAAAAAAACAAGAGTCGTAAAAGGATCACAGAAAAAATGCAAATTTCATCAAAGAATCGCGAAAAAAACCACAAATGTCTTCAAGAGATTGCGAAAAAAATGCAAATTTCATCAAGGGATCGAGAAAAAGGGCAAATTTCGTCAAAGATAGCCAAAATATCATGGAAAAAACGCAAAATTCATCAAAGGGTCGCGGAAAAATGCATAATTAAGGGATTGCGGAAAAAAATGCAAATTTCGTCAAGGGATTGCGAAAAAACGCGAATTTTGCCAAAGGATCGAGAAAAAAAGTAAATTTTGGCAAAGAATTGCCAAAGAGCCAAAATATCGCGGAAAAAATGCGAAATTTGTCAAAGGGCTGCAGGAAAATGCATAATTAGTGCTGGGAGGAGATTTCCCCTCCCACTTCTCCCCTGTGCTGTAACGTTTCAGAAGATTTTCTGTGAATTTCAGAATTTGTTTATTCAGAATCACCCATCACATGTGGTCAGAAAAGTTTGTTTCAGCAATTTAGCGAACGGAGGAATGGGAAGAGAACTTTTTGACAAAGCAAACGCTTTGATTTTGGAGTACCTTATTTGGTTAGTTAATTTCAATTGATGAAAAATATAAATATGTATTTTAAACGATGCTATAACATTTACCTTAAAAAATTATTTTGCTGTTATTAGAAAAGAAATTGCTTTTAGAAAGAAAAAATTCAGTATAAACAAATGTGGTCTAAAAATTCTGGGACTCCTAATGGCTTTATAAAATTCTTAATTTCATTTATATGATTTTTCGAAGGATATTTCTGAATAGATTGACTAAAGTATAAAGTATAAAAATATAATACAATATTTCTTTCCTTCATTCGTTTATTTTTTTTCTAATATTATTACTTTGTTAATATAAAGTTGTTAAAAGTTCTCCAAAAAAATGTAAAAATTTTATTTATAATAACGAAGAATTACGATTGAAAAAATATGACAGGTGTATGTGTGGAGGAGGTGGGGGTGACACCATTTACATCTGCCCCGTGTGTCCCCATCCTAGCTACGCCACTGATAACTATATTAGTATTTCTAAATTTTGAGCTTAATTTTGTGAAAGGATAAAATCCTAAAATCAAAGTAGTAATTTGAAATTTATTTGTAACGTTAATTTATATAAAAATTTAACACAAGTATGCACTTTCAGTACTCATTTTTGAAAACTTGTCGTAACTGAGGATAGAACTCATCAGCCTTTATTAGTGCGTCATGTGATTCCTTTAGCCAATCAGCTGTATACTTTTCAACTCATGGTTCAATATCCCATGGTCGAATAATCTCGCTTAAATATTAACCGGCAGTTAGATTTGCTAACCAAAGGTTTCTCAACTGGGAGTTGAACCGCGAGTTGAAGGTTGGTGGAGAATCGGTCGATTAGCTGTTATATGTGTTAGCTATAACAGACCCCTTTCTCATCACTGTATATATCTCTGCCGGAACAATTTACTTTCACCTTAGATTACAAGTATAATTAAATATTTATATTTATTTAAATACATTTTACTCAGTTCTTCTTACCTTTATCTGAATGTTATTTCCAGTCTTTAGTTCCTTTCTTTAATCTATAATCTGTATTTACTTTTTACTTTACTATCATACTAACTGGTCTTAATCGCATGTTTACTTCCGTGATACAATCTATCTGAAGTCTCTGGACCAAATGATGAGTTGCTATGAACGAACGCGAGATGGCGTTAGTCATACGGCCATTCGCTTTCATTTGCATATGACGTTTCGTCCTCTCTTCCACTATCGTTCAAGAGATCAGTGTGTGTGTGTGTGTTTGATTCTCTATTAATTTTATGCCTATAGATGGCGCAACCTGTTCCAATGTCTCCTTTTCCCCTCTGAATATGTAATGAGTTACTGATTTGTTTTTCTGTAACTGAAATTGAAATGCAGAGCCGTCCTTAGGGGTGTGCGACATGTGCGGTTGCACAGGGCCTCACGCATAGGAAAACCTCGCACTTGAAAGAAAAAATTTAATACAAAATAGCTAAATATTAGTTATTCCTTCTATTGTGAGTTATTTATTTTCTAAAAAAATTACAAGTGTAAACATGCTTATTTGTAAAATGTTTTATGAATAAAATGTTTGGTGCAAGTTGTGAATGTTAGAGAAAAGAATAGATTGTTTGTGGTTTATATTCAATTTGAAGAAATTGTTATAGTGTAGCTTAGGTAGCACCAGGGGCATATCGAATATGGAAAGGTGTTCTTAATAGATTCGTACCGATGATGATTCTGACAAACTGCTCACCCTTATTTTAATGATTATTTGTAATGTAACGACACAGATTTGATTTCCTTCTTATGTTATCAAGTTTCAATTTTTTATTATAAGAGTACCAATGTTTTCCTGTGCACACGCATATGTATATCCCATCGCGTAAACACGATAGAAAGGTCAAGTTAGTTCAAAGACTGTTCCCCAAACCCCTGAAACTAAACTAAAGATTTAAAGATTCCAAAAAATGTGAAAGGTTAAACTTAAACTGTTGTGAAGAAAAAGAAAATTTGAGGAAATATTGATGTTGACTCAGATTTTTTCTATTTTTAAACTCTCTTATTAAATAAAAGATATCGACCTGTTTAATATTTGCTAATTATATAAAAAACTTTAAAAAGGCTATAATTAAAAAAAGAATGGAGTTTAAAAATAAAAAGTTTCATCTTTATCACATTTGTTACTACCATAATATGAAGTGGACTGAATGAGTAATTTAATCGATTAATCCTTTGACTACGAATTTATTTTTTATTAGAAATTTCTGCAACTGTCAACTATTTTTTTAAAAATTTATTCGTAGCATGTGCCGAAATTTCCAGACGAAGATCCAGACTAGTCCACAGAAAGATATCCTGAGCCCAGTGTAAAAAATAAAAGCGCAGTCACTGCCTGAGTTGAGCAAAAATCACTAAAATCAGGCCCGACCTGACTCAATTCCTACACAAAATTCCGATATTTGTTAATCAGAATTCTACTATAATTAAACATTCTTTAAAAGGATTTTGCATACATATCAAGCAAACATTTTAAATTACAGTATTTTTCAGATTATATGTTACCTTTTTATTTATACAGTCAAGTAAAAGAGAGAAAGAAAAAATGAGGGAGAAAAAGAGAGAGAAAGAGAGCATTCAATGCTTTTTAATGACCAAGCTGACGCGAAGAGATACCAGAGGTGCTATTCAACTCGGAATTTTGTCTACTTTCCGAATATGAATAAAAAAATTTAAATAAAGGTTGTCTATATATTAAAAAATTGTACCAACTGTAAATTTTCAAATATTAACATTCATTTTTGATATCTGTTTCTTGAATGATGGCAGCTCGAGAAAAAGTACTGTTTATATTCTTTTACTTAAATCTTCATAGGAAAAAAAATGTAGTAGGAGTTTACCCATAAATTCAGAAAAAATATATCATACAAGAAGTTGTATCTAGAATATTACCAGAAAAATTATACAGAATTTTTTAGTGTAAAACAAATTCACTTTATATTTTCCGGTTACTCTCTAATGTTTTCTATTCTGTGGATGTTTTATTAGCAGGAGACGGTCCCTTTAGGTTAAGACCATCAAAAAGTAAAATTTATCAATATATCTTTAAAATGAATTATTAGAATGAGCTGTAAACTTGTATATTGTACAATCGTTTTTTTTTTTTTTTCCCCTCAATTGTGGTTTGTTTTCTGTGAAAACGAATGTATATCATAATTAAAAAGTATTATTGAAAGGAAAACAATGCCTAAAATATCTTTGCATCTATTAATTTTAACAACATACAAAATATATATCGGATGGTTTTTGGGAAGATAATAAATAAAAGTTTGTCACGTGAATTAACATTAGCATCCTCAAACTTTTCACTCAAATAATTCTACGATGATTTAAAAAAGATATACAATCGGTGATTTTTTTACGGGGTACCTTGATAAAATGAACTAAAAATGGTGTCAAAAGTGGGTGTTGCAATTAGAAAGTTCAAAGTCGATACAAATTTTAAAGTGTAGAGGACCTTTGTTTTTAAAATTTGTATTCAAATTCGAAAAGTAGACAGAATACCCAGTCGAACAGTACCTTTCGCACCTGTCTGCGACAATTTTTGATTAAAAATCATGTGGACGTTTTTTCTTTCTTTTTTAACAACTGTAAAAATCATCAATTTACCAAAAAAAGAGAGAGAAAGAAAAAAGAAATGCTGCTCTGGTAACAATGAATTCCCGGCCCGGCCCAAATCTGCAGAAAATCTAGGGAAAAAAAAAAAAAAAAAAAACAGCTCAAGCACAGTCCGCATATTGTGAAAGGAAATTGGTCCGAGTCTGTAGATTGCGTTGTCGGAGGTAGTGTTGCCAATTTATCGATTTTTTTTAAATTCAAAATATCTACCAGAATTTCCGAACTGTTACATTCACTTTATTAAACCACAGAACGTCTATCATTAAATAAATAGCAAATTATTACTCAAAATTTCTGGTTGATCAATAAAAAACCCAGCCAAGTTTGCAACATTGGCGCGAATAGGAGAGTACAGTGCGTCTCAAAAGTATATGGACAGGCAATTTTTTGAAATAACAGTTCAAAAAAATGAACCCATAATCACGAAAAAAATAATATGCATACGGAATTATAATACAAGTTTATGACAACAAAGAAATGCAGTATAGGTTTTACAGAATTTTTGAAAAAAAAAAATCAAAATCAAAATAGGCTGCCTTAAAAATATATGGCCTTTTCGAGTTATTTGCATTTCAATTCGAATTTTGGATCCGTTCCTTAGAATTATCTTGAAAACCATATCAAGTAAGCTTCAAACTAGTGTTTGGAGAATGTGTGGCAGTAAAGAGAACCAATTCTGCTCTATGTTTTGCTTTAATTCCTGAATAGTAGAAAATTGACGACCATGAGCATATACATCTTGTGCAAGTACTCCCCAAAGGTTTTTAATTGATTTACGTCTGGGCTGATAGCTGGCCAGTCTATAACAGTCACTTGATTCTGCGTAAACCAAGCTCTTGTTGAATGACAGATGTGAATTGACGCATTGTCCACTTGGAATTTTCAGTTATCCCTTCCAAAAATGTTTCCAAATGAAAGTAGATTGCTTTTAAGGACATTTTAATGATACCCAGAGAACTGTTGACCATTAAGAGAAGCAATATCCATTGTTCCATTAAAACAAATCACACCCCACACCATGAGAGAATCCCCTCCTTGTTGTCGACTAATGAACTTCCGAGATTCTCGTTGCAGATCATGCCGATGGTATGCCCAGCCATCAGGGCCATCCAAATTGGTTTTGTTTTCATCACAGAAGAAACACTTAACAATTCATCTTCCCAAGGCTTGTGTTTTTTAGTTCAAAGAACGTGTGCATTTCTATGGTACACTTTCAGCATAGATTCCGCGCACATTCTGCGATATTTATGAATTTTGCTTGCCTGTATGCAACGGTGAACAGTAGATCTTGTAATAGGAAATGCTAAAGTCTTCGAAATTTCACGAACAAACTTCTTTTGGGTTGAAACTGCTCAAAAAATCTCTCCATCTTGTCGTAGAGTTGCTTTTTTTTTTTTGTTGACCTGAACATTGTTTTGCAATCGCATTGTCACTTTTTGATAAAATTTCACAAACACCGGATCTGTTACTCTTTATTTGTTTAGCAATATCAGAAATTTTAACATTTGAGACCTTTAATGCCAAATTTTAGCTATATCAGCAGCAGAGAATTGAACGTTGCGAGGCATTTTCCCACTATTCGATAATTGAACAACGAGCAGTGATTTTATATTTTGGAGTGGGTACTTCACATGTACAGAATGCAGAAAATGCAAATTTTTTTGGTACGGTGGAAATAAAAGCAATTCTCTTCATTGTCCATATATTTTTGGGACAGCTTATTTTGAATTTAAATTTTTTTAAAAAATTCTGTAAAACCTATACTGTATTTCATTGTTGTAACAAACATATATTATGATTCTATATGCTTATTATTTTTTTCGTGATTATGGCTTAATATTTTGAGCTGCTATTTCAAAAAACTACTTGTCCATATACTTATGAGACGCACTGATTAATTAGTGTGGAAATGAAGAGCCTCGCGAAAGTTCTTGCACTCGGCCTTGCTTTTGCTAAGGATGGCTCTGTTGAAATGTCGAAGCTAGTTGTATGTGTCTTGACACGAAGTGTTTTAAAGTGAAATGCTGTCTGTAATTAACTTGTATGGTATATTAAATGGTTAGTTTTTGAATTTGCAGCTGTTATTCAACAATTATGTACGCAATAGTTACACAGAAGCTGAAATGGAAAGAGTTGCATTTAAGGGGGGGGGGGGAGGGGGGAATTTAAACCTGTAGATATAGTCAAGTCGAAAGGAAGTAAGGAAAGATAGGTTGTTGTACTTGAATATAATTAAAGATAGATCAAATCATTTCTGGTGACTCCATATAACATGAATATGCAGTTTTTTGATGAAAATTAAAAGAAAGTAAAATAAAGGTAAATTTATCTTTATATGAATACAATTAAAGTTAATAAAGATTTTGTTTATTTGAAAATAAAAGAAAAAAGAGGCTGTTTTAACTCTTTTAAGTTGCCCATGTTGTTGGATTTGTGCCATTATCATTTACATGTAAAGTCTCAGTTATTTTTTTTAACCTCTTTGTGGTCATTACTCTAGCGACTATTGAACATTGACAATAGGGTCTGTGCTAAAGTAGTTTTTTAGTTCAGGCAGGTGATACCCATGATTATATGCATGTCTTGCCTATCTATGCTTTCAATTCTTCTGTTATCTCTTTCCAGTTCAAGATAATGTCATTTGTGGTATGGCCCAATCTCTTCCTTTTCTCAGGCTATTTTGCATACAAATTAGTTTCGTCAACAATATTCTGTAAAATTTCTTCAGTAAAAAAGGTGCTAAAATAATCCTTTTCCTTGTCATTTGAATTGAATGATATTTTCAGGTTTCTCTCATCTTTGAAACACAAGGGAATTTTGTGAATCTCAATGATATAATAATGAGAACAATATATTATAGTGGATTTTGTGCTTCCCACAGGTGTATTTCGACCATAGGTGTATTTCAACATTCATATTAAGACCATATAGGTGGGAAGCAGTCTTCCCAAGGCCCAAGAAAGAGTTAAAAGTACAACAAACACGTGGTTGAAGGTAACCACATAAGGTTATACTTTATGCGGCTGTTTTGAACCACATGTTGTTTTTACACCTGATGAAGAATTAGCTTTATGTACTTTGAAATAGCACTACTGTGTGGTTTACATTATATACATGTTATTATTATTATTATTTTAGTTGGTATGTGGATTAAAATTTGCAATATTATATAAAAATCTCTAAAACAAAATCTTACTCATAAGGCAATATTCAATATGATTCTTCTCTGCTGAAAGTTTTTCCATTGTTTGATACAATTCATTGATCTCAGTTTGCATTTGTGCAAGAGCTTGTGACTTTAAGAGTTCTTGTTCCTAAATAATAATGATGGTAATAATAAATTTATTTTCTGGTAATTTTTTTAATAATTTCTAAAATTGTGTGAAATAAATAAAGTATAAAATACTATGGCCCTCTGTTATATCATTCACACCAGCAGACAATGAAAATAATGCAATAGGCCCAATTGAGTGAAATAACCGAGGAAATTAAAAAGATAACCTACATGTAAGTGCTTTTTAGATTTGCCTCAAAAATGTTAATTTAAATAGATATTACAGTTTTCTTAAGAAAATTAATGATAGAAACACTTCTTGCAAATCAACATAAAGAAAAATATGTTTTAGCTTGTTGCTGTTTTTTTTGTTTTTTTGTTTGTTTTTTTGTTGTTGTTGTTTTGTTTTTTGTTGTTTTTTTTTGGGGGGGGGGGGGGGAGGATAGGAAATAAGTGAGATATATGCAAATGAATAATATAATGAGGGTCTACTGTACATAAAAAAACTTTATGAATAACATGATATATCTGACAACATAATAAAAACAGCTGTTACAAAAAGTTCATTATTAAAATATAAAAAAGAAAAATATTGAAGTGCCAAGAAATTTATAGATACAGCAACAATGGAAAAATATGTATTTTGAACTTAAAGGAAATTCTATTTCTTCGGGTCAAAATTTTCAATTTTGCATTTTTTCTATACTCCCAACTGTTGACCTAAAGCAGCATCATGATATTTCAATTCCTTACAGTATTTTTTGCTCATTGAATGTAACACTTTTTTTTTTATTTTTTAAAGTTCACAAAAGGTTAAAAAATGCAAAAAGGTGACCCCTTTTTTTTTTTTTTACAAATGACTGCCATTTTGTAAAAAATTAACTTTTTAAACTAAATGTTGGTATAAGATCCAGAGAATTTAATACCCAATCATAATATGGTGACCAAAGTGATAGTGCAAATGATGAAAAATTTGGGATATAGTCCCGATAATAGCTAGCTAAGCCTAACAGACTTCATAGCAGGTCATGATTGAAATTGAAAAAGTAATTGCTCTTTAAAAAGTTTTTTATGATTCATTCAATCTGCATGAATTCAATCTGGATTAATTTAACCATGATTAATTTAATCATTAATTACACAGACGAAAATTAAACATGACCGTCCTGTTTTCTTTCTTAAATTCGCTTTCATTGCTACAAAATTCTTTTTAAGAGTCACTATACGATTTTCCTTATTGATATTACACAGGGTGATACAAAATTATTCAAATAAACAGAGATCAATATGTTTAAATTATTTAGGGAGGATTAGGGAAAAGTGAAACCCTTTTAATAAAAGTGATAAGTTCTTTTATAATTATTTTAGGCAAATAGGAGCAATATTAGCAATCTTTTGATAGTCACAAGTTGATGGGGATACTCCCTGCTCCATCATAGCTGACTATACTTTATGTCGGTGCCACTACCTTCAATGGATGCAGAAGCAAAAAAGTTCTGAAATTGCGAGTTTTATGATATTGATGGGGGAAGAAACTTGAAATTTGCATGATGGTAATTACTTAAAAGTTTTAAATGCTATGTAAGAACAGTTTCTAAAAAATTCAAAAATTAAAATGGTGAAATCAGCAAAAAGTGTTCTAAAAATGTCCTAAATTATGACTTCAATAGAATTGTTAAGGATAGAAAATTTTAATTTGACGTGAATGTTACTTTTAAGACTAGTCTCACAGAACAGTTAAAAAGTTTAGATATTTAAAAGGTTGAAATGAAAGGCGAAAAGCGTTAAAAAAACATTTAAAATTACTATTTTTAACCCGGGAGAACTCGCTGCATGAGATTTTCTCTCACAGTCATACTTTTTTAAGACTCTTATTTAAATCATTTTTCATTAAAATTTCAAAATGTTTCTCAATTATTTTACCTATTTTGTGAATAAAAGTACTAAGCCAACCAAAAAAAGTTGATATTACATGAATGTAAAGTAAAAGAAAAGCAATTGGGCATTCTCACTAGCGAGTTCTCCCGGGTTAAGGAACTGCTAAGGATACAAACTTGAAATTATACACGGTTGCTACTTTTAAGACAAAAATGTATACACATTACATTTTTTTAAACTGAAATATAAAAAATTGCGGGAGAAAAGGCGCTTTTTAACAGGAAAGATAAGAAAATTTCATAAAAATGTATTTTTTGTGTTTTCTCGAATGGCAGTAGTTTTCAAGTTAAAAATAAAAAAGATTCAACTCAACTTTTTTATGCGTTTCTAGTGTAGTGACTCCTAAAGGAAAAAAATTATATTATTAACCATACTTAATGACCAGTATTAAATTCAGGGGGAGCTACAAAAATCGCTGAATTAAACACTGTTAATGACTAAAAATAAAATAAACATGATGATGATAAAATAATGACTAAAAATAAAGATTTGTGTACTAAGCATATATCTCTTAACTGCAACTGAATTAAACTTTGAAACAGAACTTTAATCTAATTAAATATAAAGAAATCTTCTATAAATATTAAACTTACAAATATTTTTACAGTGCACATTTATATATTTCTACACAATTTTTAAACAGTTTAAAGAATTGAAGTGGACAAAAGAAAAGATTATGTATCAGATAACTGATTTGCAGCTGCAAATTGCACTTAATAAATGTACTAAATTACGCTAAACATACTACATTATGGTAACATACTAAATTGTGCTTATACCATAAAAAAAAAACTTGCAACATATTGAAGAAGAAAGTCTATTGTAAAAGCAAAATGCAACCTTTTGATGTCAGCTTCACATCATAAAAGTGTAAGAAAAAATCATAGGGGATGCTTTGCATCTCTCCTTCTTCTCCCCAAACCAAATTTTTGTAGCATAATCAGAGCAATTAATTTTATTAACCCTCCGAGCATCTTGCAAAAGGGTAAAATTGTAATGTTGTTTTCTTTGCATTTTGTTTTAAATGCTAAGAGAATATGTATGATTCTCTCAACATTATAAAAAAAACTCAATTACAAATATGAATGTAATCCTTGAGAGTATTGATCATTCTTCAATGTATTTAAAATTCATTAAATCTATAGAATTATATTATCTTAAATATTGCTTGTATTGCTTCAGCTTAGTGAACGGAATATTACGCCCTAAACACTTAGAGGGTTAAAATACTCAAAAATTTTCAGGAATATTTTTACAGTACATTTACATATTTTCAGACATTTTTCAAGGATTTTAATAAATTAAAGTAAAAAAAAAAAAAAAAATCTTTATGGGATAACTAATTTGTTGCAGCAAATTTTGTGCAAATAATCATACTAAATTGTTGTATATCATAAGAAACTTATAATAAGCTGAAGAAAAAAGAACATTGTATAAGCAAAATTCAACAGATTGATGGTGGCTTTACATCATAAAATTATGAAAATAAATCAGTAGATTTGCTCTTTATCCCCCTCCCCCCCCTTTTTTTTTTACCAAAAAGAATCTTTCAAAATAAACTGACAAACCAATTAATTTCAATAATATACTCATGTGCCAAAAAAATTGAATGACATTTTAATTGTTCTTTAAACTAAATGCATGTTTAATAATAGTATATTACTGATACAACTAATTAGTTATTAATACTACTAATTAATAAATGTCCTTTTATGACTTCCACACTTTAAAAATCTTTTTGAAACACGTACTTTGATCTTTTTTTAAAGGGTCTTTTTTTTATTTTAAAAATGAGTAGTTTTGTTCGATTTCTTGGCATTTTAATAAAAACAACTAAGTGTTTTATACATTAAACAGATTTAAATGGTTTCATGAATTGGAAAAAGAGTAGCGAATTTTGATTTCGAAACAATCTCATTTGTTTTTTTCAATTAAGTATCAATTTTCAAAACTATAATTTTTTATGTTATTTACAGTATTAAAGTAGTCACTATATCATTTGTATATACGTAAATCAAAATATCTATATATAAATTAGCATATGTAAATAAAATTCATAATCATGAAATAACAATAAAGTTGAACAGAAAAATTGGGAGGTATGTTGTTAATTTTGATAACTGTTAAAAATGACAAAATGCGAGTTTATAATAGCTATTGGGAGATGGAAATGACCATTCAGGTTGAAAATTCATAGAATTTAAAATATCATAATTCAGTATGTTTTGGTCATACAAAGAGGATTTATTTTTGTTTGATTTTTAAAATAAGAGATAATGTTTATAGCAAGACATAACATACCTTAAACAAACATCCTGTCTTCACAATTTAATCAATGAAAAAAACACTAACTCTTTTATATCAGCACTCGCTGTCAAGTTTAGAGTATGAGCACAACATCTGAGGTGAAAGGAAAACAAATTGTCATCAATGTTATTATCTGTCGACTTGTTTGTTACCGATTGGCCAATTTTTTCAATTAACGGATCTTTGTCAAGCGGTGGACTCTCACATTCATCTTCAGAATAACTGGCTTCAAAGCTGAAAGACACGTCTGTCTCCAAATCTGGTTTCAACACCAAAAATCTTGAAGGCTTTCAGAAAATTTGCACCGTTATCTGTAACTGATGCTTCTATCTACGTCTATACTACTATACGTCTAAATTGAAATCTGAATACACTTCAAGAAAAATATCTCTGATTCGATCATGTGTATGTGACCCTTTAAATCGCCAACAAGCAAGTGCAACTGATTGTCTTTGTAAAAATGCACTTATCCAATGGGCAGTTACACCTGGAAAGCTTCTTTTTTTCACCCGACCAAATATCTGTCTTGATGCAAATATGTTTGGCAGGTGTCAATTTTTCTTTTACTTCAAATTCTTTCGATTCAAACGATTGCTTTAAAAATAGCATTTCTTAGGTATCGTCGATTTGGGATTTTAAGGCTTTGGTCACTTATGTTTAAATTTTCGAACAATTCTTTGAAATATGGATCTTCTAATGTACAGGTATCATTGGGGGAATAAAATATTTGGTTAAATCATCTAGAAATTCTTTTTGCAATATGACATGTTTAGAATTTCCAATGACATTGTTAACATTGACAGAGTCGTGGTTAACATCCGCTTTTCGTGCCATTATTCTGCCTATATTCCCGGTATTGTTGGAGAGCTTCAGGCCCATGAATCCGTCTTAAATAGCTCACAAAATTTGAAGTGCATTTTATGTATCCTTTTATTTCATTTTTTTGGGCAAGCATTTCATACAAAGTCCAATAAAAGTTTTTTTGTAGATTTTTCTGGAATATATTTGAAAAATATTCCGTTAAATAAAGGCATAGGCGCAGGTATTGAGTAACTGTCTGAAGCTTCTTTTGTAGATTTTAAAGACAACAACTCCTCAGAAGTTTCAGTTCTCAATAAATCATTACATGTTTCATCACCTCCATTTTTTTAAGGGAGTAAATAACAATGTCACATTATAAAAGCATAAAACGATAAAAATCATACACCTATAACATTTTCTACTTTAAATCTAACAAAATAATCGAATTGTACCTACTCAAAATCGTACCAAATCCAAAATATTTAAAGACAACCCAAGGTCCAAGACAAGACCCGATGCAGGACCCTAGCGGCGATCAAGGGTGATTAAACCAAAAGAAGCTTTAAAAAAAAAAAAAGATAAAATACAGACCCCAAAGCCAGAACAATACATGAAGTTTTTAATCATAAATCCTTCATTAGATTGACTATTTAGATTGGGAATTGATTTAATCGTAAAAAAGCAAGCAACTACATCAAAATAATCATTGGTCATTAGTTTATGAGTAGGATTGAATTGATTTAATCATAATCAAAGCATTGATTACATTAAAATAATCATTGATCGTTAGTCTATGAGTTGGATTGAAACTAAGTTTAATCGGTCAATCTTTAGTCATGATTAAAAAATTAATTGTTAGTTTTCAATTGTTAATCTAATTAAAATTTTGCACAACTCTGCTTCATAGCTCTTTCTTTGTACAAGGCTGAGATGTTTTGCATATTATTTCTACTTTCAATGGATCTGGAGAATGTCTTCCTGATCTGATGTTGTGACCCAATTCTTACCGAAGTTGCATTTTTCTAAATTAATAGCCAATCAAGCATTTCTTATACACTGAAATACCTGTCGAAGATGGTCAAGGTGTTCTTCCCATGTTCAAGAAAACATTGAATTGCCTTCGATAAAAGACCTGCAGTATTTTTTATGCTTTTCAAACAGCTTATCCATAGATTTCTGAAAAGTGCTCCCAGCATTTTTTCGGCCAAAGGACATCACTCGCCACTGGTAATTAATGTCCTGAATGTGTGACAAAGCTTCTTAAGGGTTTTGATTCAACCTTCATTGGAATCTACCAATAGCCTTTGGTTACGTCCAATATTGTAATAAAATTTGCTTGACCAATTTCATATAACAAAACTTTTGCAATTTTCATTGGATATGCATCTGTTATGGAAAATTTATTCAAGTGTTGAAAATCTAGACATAATCTAAAACGGCCATCTTTCTTTGCTATGCAAACAATCGTGTGTGTCCAATCAGTATTGTTAGGTTCAATCAGTCCTTGTTCAAGTAATTCAGAGACTTGACGATCTACTTCTCCTTATACAGTTATAAGAATTCTATATGGAGATAATCTCTTTGGAGAACAAGCAGTAACTCAAACAGCAGGACCATCAACTTTTGCTAATCCTGGTTCCTTGCTGAACAAAACTTGATAAGTTCCCGAAACAAAATTTAATTATTGTTTCTGAGTATCGCTCAAAGATTCATGTTCTTTGGTGACAATTATTAACCATTTGGAAAAATGGTTATTGTCCTTGTCAGGGTAGGAAATCAAAAGCATATCTGAAGGTTTTTATTGGTTTAATCTGCATTTTATTCATGTTCTGATTGGTCTATACAGTAATTTGTATTTTCTTTTACTTTCAACAGAGATGGATTACTTCTGTTGCCACTACAACAAAAAAGTAATAAAAACTACAAAAAAAATTAATAACTCAGAAACAAATTGAGATACAGCTTTCAAACAAATTGCATTGAAAAGTACATTTTTTTCTCTATACGACAGTGTAAAAAGTAATATTGTGGGATGTTTAGAAGTTTAAGAATGAAATTTCATTTAAAATTGGTCGTCAGATTTCTTGGACGATGGAAAAGCCTTTTCCTGAACAGCCAATGAAATGCTTGGATAATACGTAGGTTTCAGGTGGATAATAAGTCAGTTTCAGGAAATCTGACGGGTCGCATCTGATTTTTGCCGCTTGCAATTTTTACGTGTAATAACACTATTAATGTTTAATTCATGGCGTATGTAATGTAGAATCAACCCCATGCGATTTTTTATGCCTTAAATTTTAGTCTTCAAAAAAATCATTTTCCAAATGATCGTTGTAATTTGTTAAATTGCTTTATTTATTTATTTTTATGTTACTTTTTTTTCTGTCTTTTGAAATCACTCGAGCATAAGAGCCTTTGTTGATAGAGGTTTTTCATTCAGAACATAGTACAGTTCTCTAAAATTAGTCTTGTTCGATTATTAAATCTATATGATCGACTCTTGCAATGAAAAAACATATTTTTATTTATATGCAGATTACTTGTACTGTCATCATCTAACTTCACAACAGCAGAATTCAACTGGGTGATTTCAATTAGGGATGCACCGAATATTGATTTTGGCCGAATGCCGAATAGTGATTGTTAGGCCAAACAGCAACTATTCGGCCGAATACTGAATATTTGGCTAGCCGAGTTCAAAGTTTAAAGATATTAAAAATTACAAAATCTCCTTGAACAACCATAGAAAAAGATCGTGGTGGAAAGAAATAGCTATTTCCATCAATCGACTTGGGGGAAATATCACAAATTTTACAATTCGTTGTGGAAAAAAATCACGAATCTCCTCAAACAACGTTGGAAAAATATCTTGAATACTGCCAAAGGTTGAGTAAACAAATGCCGATTTTCATCATTCAATCATCATTTCATCAATTGCACCCAATAGCCTCCCCCAAATGATGCTCCGGTTCATATCAATATGTAGGTTGGATGTTAAAGGTGTAGAGCTGCCTCCTCCATTTTGCCATTGGAAGCGATCACTTACTGCTTGCGTAGGTAGGAGAAAGAAGTGACCGACTGAGTGCATTTGGGAAGATAACTTTACAGGTGCTTTGAGGAAAAAAGTCGATTATTTTCAGTAAAAATAGCCGCTAGAATGCAAAAAATGTTACCTCTTTTCTTGAAATAGTCGCTTTTTTAATGGTTTTTAGCCTAAAATAGTCGCCTGATGCTGAAAATAGTCGCTTTTAGTAGCATTTTAGTCGCAAGTGGCAGTCCTACAATAACCATTAGCACAATCAATAAAACATATTACAAATATAAATTTAATCAAACGACAGGGAGTTCAGGGGGGGGGGGGGAGGGGGGAGGGGGGGGCAGAGTCGCCCCGAAGAAATCTACTTTATTATCTAAAAAATTACCAGAATAAGTAGCTCATGAGAATTTTAGAATATCATTACAGAACAATGTGTTTAATTTAACGCTTCTAATTTGTGAAACCTTCAAAGTATTTTTTATTCTTAAAATTATTTATGTAATTTGAAAACGTTAAATTGTTGTTTGTAGGAAGCTGAATATTACACAAAGAGTGTTAAAAAACAATGACTTGCAATAAAATATGAGGTTAACAATTATGTTCTTCATTTTGTGAATCACACATCAAACATTTTCACTGGGTCAGTTTTATTTTTATTATCATTACTCAGTTCAAATGGAATATAATTTAGATTTTTTGTTTAGGCAAGTTACTAGATATTTTAATTGAATTCAAAATAGTCTGATTTAGTCAAGAAATTAACTTGCATTTGAATAATTTAATAAATTAAATTTTGGCAAAATAAAAATTAAAAAGTATTTTGAGTGATTTTAACTCCACTAAATTTCATACATATATTTCATAAAATTAGATAATTTCTTAAGTAACATTTATTTCAATGATGTATGAAACTTAATAAATTTTGTAAAAAATTTAAACTTAAATTCTATTAGCTTTGATAAAAAGAAAAAGGAAAAAAATATTGAAAACATCAATCATATCTTTAAATTTTAAAGAGTCATACAATAGAAATAAAATGGTGGTAACAAAAAGAAAAAGGGAAGGGGTGAAACTTATTAACAAAAATATTTTAAATAATAACTATTTTCCCATTTCTAGCTTTGGCATACTATATGTACATGCACACCATTAGTAATTAGTCGAAGGATTAAACTTAAATTTGTTGAGTTTTTCTTTCTGTTCCAATTCCTGAAAGGGAAGGTGTTTTATAAAAAAAAAATTCTTGGAGATATCCTACAAAACAAACATTTTATGCAGGTTAACAATCAAAGTGAACTTACATCATATTCATTTTGGTTTTGTAATTCTTCTGACAAAAGTTTCTGCAAGCTTTCAACCTGTTTATTCATGTCGTGTAATCTAAACAACAAAATCCATTATAAAATCTATCCATAACATTAGTTCATAAAAATTTAAATTGTACAAAATGTAGAAATAACTGAACAAGCAGAATTAAATTAACACATTTGGATTTGAAAGTAATTTTATCTTAATCATATTTGATCTAGGAATTAATTTGTGCGGTTTTACAAGAGATGGCGTAACTAGCGTATTGCCCGATAGTTTCGTTTGTTCAAACATGCATTTAAAACTACTGTTATTGCGCATCCAGTTTAGTATATGCCATTTGGTTTAAGCGTAAATAACAACAATTTTTATCCAACTGAAAATGTCAAATTTTGTGCCTGATAAAGTGTTTTTGCAGGGGGTTCTTCTTCATTACTTTAACATGAAGAAAAGTGCTACCGAAAGTCATCGTATTTTGGTGAAGTTTATGGTGACCATGCTCTAGCTGAACGAACATGTCAGAAGTGGTTTGCATGGTTTAAAAGTGGTGATTATGGCTTGGAAGACCAAGTACGACCTGGACAGCCAAAAAAATTTGAAGATGAAGAATTGACAGCATTGCTCGATCAGAATTCGTGTCAAACGCAGGAAGAGCTTACAAAATCATTAGAGGTTGATCAAACAACAGTTTCCAAACGCCTCAAAGCAATGGGAATGATTCAAAAGATGTCACATTGGGTTCCATATGAATTGAAAGAAAGACACATTGAAAGAAGAAAAACCATTTGTGAAATGCTGCTTCAAAGACAGAAAAATAAGGGATTTTTGCATCGGATTGTTACTGGTGATGAAAAATGGATTTATTACGAGAATCCTAAAGGAAAAAGTCCTTCCGGCCAGTGCCGGGAGGAAGAGGTAGCTTTCATATTCCTTATTTTTAAAAAGCCAACTTATATTATTCACACACACGAAGCTCAATTAAGTGGAAGCCAAATGTAGGAGATTCAATACTAATTTTTATCAATACTAAATCATTATGAATGAGAATTTCGCGAAATTAGTCAGCTTTATCCAAGCTGCTTTTATTTAAAGTCACTTATATTTGGCTGCCAAATTCGGCGATTTCTTAAAGTGCCTGCCATTTTAAGACAACATGGTAGATGAGGCTAACCAGTGAACTTGGTCGAGACCTTAGTAATTGCTGTGCACATGCTCACTCATATCGGAATCGGTTGATATATACGAGTGCTGTCGCAGGTAAAAAATCAGATTTTTCAAAATGTCACCCACTTTAGAAATTGAAACTGCTATATCTGAGCCATTTTTTAAGATAAAGACAAACAAAAAATGCTCCTGAATCCACATATCAAGGTCAAATACTTAAGAAAGAAACCTTTTTCAATATCTAATTTTTTTGCACCTCACTTTAAATATAATTTATTTTTAATTTAATGGCCTCCATTTTGAAACAAGATGGCTGATGAAGCTGGCCAGCGAACTTGGTCGAGATACTGATGTATACTATCCACATACCTTCTTCCATCGAAATAGGCGAATACGTGTGGTATCGCGTGACAAATACAAGATCGTTTCAAAGTGTTAGCCATGATAGAAATTCAAAATGCTATAATTCAACCACTTTTTAAGATATAAACAAAAGAACAAATTTTCAGAAACAAAAACTGCTCCAGAATCTTTGTATCAAGGCCAAACACGTAAATAAAATCTTTTTCATTTTCCAATTTTTTAATACCTTATTTTAAATTTTAAATTACATTTTTTTTAAAAATGGCAACCCTTTTGCAACAAGATGGCGAATGCAGCTGGCCAACGAACTCGGTCGAGACATTGGTATGTACTATGTTCAGACCAAGTTACATTCAAATCGGTTCATAAATACGCCTGTTATCGCGTGACAAAAATCAGGTCGTTTTAAAATGTCAGCCACAATAGAAATTCAAAATGTTATAACTCAGCCATTTTTTTAGATGTAGACGAAACAAAACCTGTTCCGGAATCTTTGTATTAAGGTCAAACACATACAAAAAAAATCTTTTTCATTTTCCAATTTTTGGTATCTCATTTTAAATTTAATTTTTTTTAAATTTTTTTAAATGGCCACCATTTTGAAACAAGATGGCGAATGAAGCTGTTCAACGAACTCGGTTGAGTTATTTGTATGTACTATGTACAAACCAAGGTACATCCAAATCGGTTCATAAATACATCTGTTATCACGTGGCAAAAATCAGGACGTTTCAAAATGTCAGCCACGCTAGAAATTCAAAATGCTATAACTCAGCCATTTTTTAAGATATAGACGAAACAAAAACTGCTCCCGAATCTTTTTATCAAGGTCAAACACATAAGAAAAAAATATTTTTTCAATTTTCAACTTTTTGCTACCACATTTCAAATTTAAATTTTTCTTAAAATTTAAATGGCCGCCATTTTTAAACAAGATGGCGGATGAAGTTGGCCAACGAACTCGTTCGAGACATTGGTCTGTACTATGTATAAACGAAGTTACATCCAAATCGGTTCATAAATACGCCTTTTATCGCGTGACAAAATTCAGGACGTTTCAAAATGTCAGCTTCGCTAGAAATTCAAAATGCTATAACTCAGCCATTTTTTAAGATATAGACGAAACAAAAACTGCTACGGAGTCTTTGTATAAAGGTCAAATACATAAGAAAAAAATATTTTTCCATTTTCAATTTTTTGGTACCACATTTCAAATTTTAAATTTTTAAAAATTTTTTAAATGGCCGCCATTTTGAAACAAAATGGCGGATGAAGCTGGCCAACGAACTCGGTCGAGACATTGGTATGTACTATCTACACACCGAATTACATCTAAATCGGTTCATAAATACGAGAGTTACAGTGTGACATAGGTCAGATATATATATATATATATATATATATATATATATATATTGATATATATATATATATATATATATATATCAATTTTGAACGGAGGGTGGTTTCGGGGTCTGGGGGTCATGATCGATGAAAATATACCAAAATTTTTTGAAATCGCTTTCCTCCGAACGGCTGCAATAGGTAGCTTTTTGTAAAGAAAGCTACCTAAAAAAGCCTGGGTAATGCCAGGTGAACCAGGTCCATCACAACCGAAACGAAATATTCACTGTGCAAAGGTTATGCTGTGTATATGGTGAGATATGAAAGGTGTGCTATACTATGAGCTTCTGAAACCTGGTGAAACTATTAATGGAGAATGTTATCAACTTCAGTTGATGCATTTGAAACAAGCTCTGGCCAGAAAATGACCAGGATAGGATAACAGACATAATAAACTTATTTTTTAACATGATAATGCCTGACCACATGTTGCAAAATTGGTCAAAACATATTTGGAGAATGTCGGATGGGAAGTGTTACCCCACCCACCGTATTCACCAGACATTGATCCTTCAGACTACTACTTGTTTGATTGCATGAATAACGATTTGATTGAACAGCGGTTCACTTCTTCAGAAAATATAGAAAAAAGGATCTCTGATTGGATCGCTTCGAAAAGTGAGGACTTCTTTCGACACGGAATTTGTAAATTGCCTGAAAGAAAGATGGGAAAAAGTAGTGGGTAGCAATGGACAATAATTTTGTTAACGTATTTATGTATTTTGCTTTTGAAATAAAGCTTTAATTTTTTATTAAAAACTGCACAAACTAATTCCTAGATCAAATACTTTGATGAAATCTTTAGGGATTTTTTTCTCTATTCCGACAAAGGCGAAAATGTCCAGGCAGGGATTGAACACGGAATCTCTGGCTTCACACACCAACCCTCTACCATCTGAGTTCAGTTGATAAAGAATGTAGATATAAGGAAAAAAATTTTTATTCTTAATTTTTGTTGTTAAGAAGTTATCAAGAAGAGGATTAAATTTCTGTCTGTTAAGGGGGAGAAAAATTAAACAGAATTAAAAACAAGTAATATAAAAATTTTGTTTTTAAAGTCTGACTTAGGTCATCAAAGAAAATTTTAATATAATTCCTTAAGCTAATATTAATTTTTGTTGTATTAAAATATCTCAATTTGTTGATTTTCTATAAGCAAGTAGGTTTACAATGGAAGTCTATGGGAATTTGGCGAAATATTAGAGATATCGCCAAGTTGGTGGCAACCACTCATTCTGGTCGACAAATTTGGCAATATATCACCAAGTTGGCAGTATTTGGCAACAGAACAGGGTTCCCCCTATGGTAACCCCCCCCCCCCCCCTTATAGATATGAAGATGCATTAAATGCTTCAATAACCAATGGCAACCATTTAAATATTTAATATTTAAAAACATAGGTCTAATAAAAAAATATGGTCTAATATTTAAAAACATAGATATACTAGGGAACACCAGAAACATTACATAAAAAAAACAAAAAACTGTTATAAATCGTTGGTTGGTTCATTGATTATACATTTTTTTATTTATGCATGGGGTGATGAAAATATTACTTAATGCATTGGTTCTTTTTCAAATATTACATGAACATAGTTATGGGCAAGAACTACACGATGATTTATCAAAACAGTTGAAAGAAAGGTAGCTGAACATAAATAAAGATCATCTTTTATCCTCTTCGTGACAGGGTTGTTTGGTTTAAACCAAATGTTTTTTTTTTTTTCATCTGTTTTTTTTTTTTTTTTTTTTTTTTTTTTTTTCTCTTTTTCCCTAATGTTTTCCTTTTACACATTATTGAAAAATGCAAAATCCAAGTTATGCAGAAGCTACAAGCAATGCTTTAGAAAAATGATGAATTAATAAATTTGTAAAGTAACAAACATTTTTAATCCATCAAACTTTTCTTATAAGCTTTAAATATACATGGCAGAAGGCAGATTAACTAATTTTTCTAAAATTAGCTGGGAATAAAAAAAACTTTAGTTTTCTTTCTTCTTCTTTTCTTTTAAGAATTTCTTTTCTTTTTAAAAATAGCCAAAGTGGCAGATTTGAGCTAAAAGTACACATTTACTACTTAGATTGCTTGATTAATTAAGATTTATTAAGGATTACATTATGCCTCAATGATGACATAATCATAAGTAATTCTGTCCATTGATTGATCCACTCTTTGTTCTGTATGCTAATGAATGATTGGCTGCGAGTTTTCTTTGTTGTATCATGGCTATTGGGTTTAGTAGGCCTTTGTTTTTCTTGCATTCCTACATTGGGATTGGGGTTTTGCATTATGATTTTATTCTGTTACCAGCAGGGTTGGCACGGTTTAAATCAATTGGTTAACCAAGTGGTTTTTTAGAAAAAATCTAATATAATATTTTCTCATTTTTGTAATTTAAGTGTTTTACATTATTGGATATAAATAATTTCTACTTTTAACAGTCTTATCCCAGCAGGTGATGTGAACACCTGTAAAACATGTGAATTTAGCAAAGATAAAATAAATTAAAAATATTCAATATTTTGAATAAAATATTTTCCTTTGAGAAAACACAGATTATTTACAATTAATAACATAAAATGACCTTTAAGATTTCAGTCAAGCTGTAAAAGAAAATTTTCTTGATTGGGGAGATTATCTTTTAAGGCTGTTCTCAACTGCTCTACTCAACAAGTGCAAAATGCTTTGACACATTTACAAATTCAATTTTTAACAGAAAGATATAAAATTGGAAGGCCTGACTATGGAAGCGATTTGCAATTGAACTGTGTTTTCCATTTTTGATAAATAAATTACCTATTGAGTTATAAGCAATTTTGATCACGTGACAAAGATGTTTTTAACATTCCTAGAGTGGTTTTTCTTCTTTTGCATGGAAATTCGGTTCAAAACGCCCTGTTTTGACAATATTTTCTGAAAGATCTATTGCGTTTGAAAAAAAAAAAAAAAAAAAACGGAAAAGACAGTTACATTACATAGTTTCTGAACAACAGCATCTGCTAGTTTCATGCATTTCCAAACAAAAATAAATTAAAACTTAAGTTGTCCTTTCGGATTTGAGAACAGCCTTAAGAATAAAAAAGAAACTCAATATATGAAGTTGAATAAGAGGACATTGAAAAATTGGGTGCTAGTGAAGCACCTGTTTACTTTTAACTAAAATATGGAATAAGATATAATTAAATCGTCTATTGCATAATCGAATCCATTATTTAGATCTGACAAAAAAATTGGGGGAAAAATCGAGATAAGGTTTGTTTGAGACATAATAGAAAAAAGTCTCATAAAAATGCCTAAAAAGATATATTATTAATTTTTAGTTTAGACATTTAAAAGTAATACATATTATAACATAGCTAAGAAAAAAAGCCTGTGTATTAAGTCTGATGGCTATTTAAATGTTTTAGTGGATGGCAACTTTTATAAATCTACTTTCTATTTTAAGTAGTCTAAAAAGCTGGTAAATAGGTATCTCTCTTTATTTTACTGTCGCCTTTTTTTTTTTTTTTTTTTTTTTTTTACCTGACAGTTTCTGAGAAGTGTCAAATGACAATACACAATACTTCTTGAAATGTGTAACGACTCTACTGCTAAATTCAAATCATTCCAGGAATTCTTTATAAAAAGCTTTACTTTCAATAAAAGATAATAATTGTTCATGTAGTGTTCTAACAGAAAAATCAGATATTTCAGATTGCAAATATTTCAAAGAAATTATTTTGAATAGCCATGGGAAAGTATATTATATTTATGAAACTGCATCATATATTTATTTATAGTACTAGTAATCAAAAGATTGTTTATTAGGATTTTCAAGATATCAATGTTTCACTATGTAGAGCATTTTATTCATGGAGCATAAGACATAGCTTTTACATATATCCAACAATGTTTATTTTTATCAATAAATATGCATGTATACATAATAAGAAATTTATTTTAAAAAACCCGGGTTAAACCAAAAAACCTGTTTTTTTTTTTTTTTGTTTTTTTTTTTTTTTTTTTACGGGTTTTTTACCACCCTGCTTCCTGACGTGATTAGTTGTTATACTACATATGAATGTCCAATCCACATTTCTATTTCTATATATATATGAGACATTCAAAAATAGTTTTGATTATGAATATTTTTTTTTTTTTTTGTATCTTAAGGTTATGCCAATATCAAAGTCTGTACATAAAACCGATATTACACAGAAACTCCTTTTCAACACACGTTTTTATAAGGGTGGTTAATTTAGGATGCTTATCCTACAAGATCATTTATTTCTGTATGGAAAAAAATATGACTAAAGTAGCATGATACTCTTATTGTTTGAAAATTGTCCTGTTCCTTCAAAATTACCTTGACTTATAAATTGTTATTTTAGGGCTTTTATCAGTTAGATCACAAATCCTCCTCTCTAATGTTAAACCTATGAGCTTGGAATACATCTGTATTTTTCAAATTCCCCATGCAAAAACTGAAATTTTTACCTTTTTTCTGCCCGCTCTTCTTGAAGGATGTTTCTTTTTTATTTGTCGAAATATTTAAAAATAGATAATTTGTTTTATTTCAAGAGTTAAAATCTTAACTTAGATTTTAAAACTTAAAATATAAAATTAAGTATTTATTTTAGAAACATTTTGTCAAATACAAAAGAAGAAATATCTTTGAAGAAGAACGTCCACAAGAAAATAAGATAAAAATTTTGATTGTTCTTTGTTATAGCAGCACCGACAATTACAATTACACAAAGATGGAGTCAATTTTGGCAAGGTTGTGAACAGCAGATGTATAAAAGTCTATAAAAAAAACAAATAACATTTCATTAAATAATAGAAAATTTTTTGTTAATAAGAATATGTTACAATGTTTCATAACAATTTTTTGCAATGCTTCACAAAGATAACCTTTTAATGTTATGCCTTACATTATAGGCCATATTTCCAAAACTGCTTTTAATATCATGGCCATTTTCGCATAGTTGTTTGTTTGATAAAAGCAATCACTTTAAAAAAAATTAAATTGCATCCATTTCAATACTAGGTAAATAAAAGATTGCTTCTAAATTTATAAAAATAAATACAGGCGATTATAGAAAAAAAAAATGTTCCCAGGTTCCAGGTATTACTCCCAGGTCCAGGATGGAATCAGTTTGTAAAAGAATGATTTTGATGCTTTGCAGTTTATCTCAACTGTTTTACGGGTGAGGTAGATCTTTGTCAATAATCAAAGCATTTTTTCAACTTTTCTTTCTCATTTGCTTCTCAAGCGCTTTTAGCCATTTGTGAAAAATTTAAATGATCATCAGTGACATCAAATCTCCAAGCTTTATAAAGTTCCGCATACCCTTTCTAAGGCTAATGATGTCTTGGATGGAATCATTTTTTTCAGTAGCTATGATCAGTTCTTTAAGAAATCTTTTTTTGTAATGCACCTTTAGATTTTTTATTATTCCCAGGTCCATGGGCTGCAGTTTTGATGTGCAATTGGGTGGTAAGAAAATTAATTTGACATTTTGAAGTTTCTCTCCACAGTTTTCTAAATGTGATGGACAATTGTCAATAAGCACAGCAATTTTTCTGCGTTGTTTTCTCATTGGCTTGTCAAGTGCTTTCAACCATTTGTCAAAAATTTCAGTGGTCATCCAGGACTTTTTGTTAAAATTATAGTTCACTTCTAATCCTTTAAAACACGGAGGAGATTTACTTTTGCCAATGACCAGCATCTTTAACTTTTCTTTCCCTGTCATGTTAGCACACAACAGAACCGTAATCCTTTGTTTGCTGTTAAAACATTTGTCTTCTTTAAATAACAGAGCTTTGTTTGGAAGCACTTGTAAAAGAGGCTGGTTTCATCAGCATTAAAAATTTTCTCAAGGTAAATTCTTTTAGAATTTCTGGTATCTTAAGGCTCCAGTTCTCACATAACTGTCAACAGAGCATCCACAATCCGCACTTTCACCACAGACAGTTTTTCTGGAATAACCCATGGCTCTTCTTGAACTTTTCTAGCCAACCAACGCTCGAGTGCCCAAGAGATGAAGCATATTCTAGAGCCCTTTCTATAATCATTGGTCCCGAAAATGATAAGATTCTGATCCCTTATCCCTCTAACCCACTTAAGCAATGCTTCATCTAAGTCCTCGTATTGGAACGTCCTCTTCCTTTTTAGCATCAAGTCAAGGCCTGATTTTTGTTCAGCGACTGACTCCCGGTTTTTTATGATTGTCAACAGAATGCCAAACTTTTTGGCCACATCTTTTTTTTCAATTCCTTATCAATTTCTTTCAAAATCTTCACTTTATCATAGAGAGTTATGCAGTTCCTAGGAGTCATTTTTTCCAGATCCAGTAAAACGTTGCAATCACACAGATGAAATTTAGGGAAAATTCTTCTATCAAACAATCCCTCAGACTATAGAATGCCACAAATAACAAACAACCTCTCTAAACTGTAAGTGTGACGAGTTTTAGTTTGGATAGATGAAAACGTGTTCTAAAAGGTTACAGTGATCTGCTCTCATGGCTGCAGCCAGCGAAAGAAAACTTTCTATTGAGCCAACAACATGCTGCGTCTTCTCTACCCCACCCTCCCCCCACTTTTTGAGCAGCACATCTCGTCACATGGTGGCCAGCCGCCTTAAATTTCAATTACCCCCTGATCCCATCCTTATCCCTGCCCTACCGACCATACCAAACTATAAACAACATTTTCAGGGTAATCATGAAAAATCATTTATCTTTTGCCATGCGCTCTGACAGTTGCAAATGGCTCCAGGTGCAAGGAAATGTGTCTATCTTTTCCAAGAATTCATGCTCATCTTTGTTCAAACAAACAAAGGCAGACGTTATGACGTGAATAATAGAATATTCACAATTTATCATGATCATAGGGTAGAGTTTTTGTCATTGTAAAAATCTTGTTTAAAATGGAGGCAATAACCTTTAAATTAAATATTTAACTTTGTTCTTTCAAGTCATTAAAAAGGAGAAAATCAAAACGATCTTACTTTAAACTTAAGCATGTTGAGGAAGAGTCAGGAACGAGACTTTTTTGAAGACGACATTATTCTTTATTTTACACCATTACGATGAAAAGAATGTAATTTTCCTTCTTGACCACCCATAATAACCCTTTAAAAATGCAGGCACTTAAATTAAAAAAAATCCTTGAGAGAAAAGCTGTTACTCTGTTGAAGAATAAAACTTTCTTAAAAGAAAAATGGCATAATGACAAGCAAAAATCTTAACTCCAATTTTGACGTCCCGTCAGAACTTAAACTGACTAAAAAAATTAAGGGAAACAGTATTTAAACATCGCTACGGGGCATGCAAAAGTAATTAAATGAGAGATTTAAAACAATTAATTAAATTTAAAAGCCACCGGTACTCTAGGAAGCAAATCATGAATATGAAAACGAAAGTAGCACGTTCCAATTCGCTACGCAAAATATGTCACCTTACCGAACTCATAACAAGCACTCATACCTACTGAGAATGCGCACATCCACGTTCTCGGATGAAACAAGGAGAGAAAAAAAGAATGAATGAATGACGTGCGTATGTTCAAGCACTGGGGAAAAGAAAAACTTACAGGTCTGCTCCAACGTGCTGTTAGTGAAGGAGAGAAAAAAAAACAACTCAACAGTATTTGTAAACAAAGCTGCACTTCCGTCAAAGACGCGGGCTGGTGAATAGGTGGACAAAAGATGTGAGATTTCCTCTCACAGACATGACCCTGTAACAATCCAATAGACACTGCGTCAAGAAGGGTGCTGAATCATGAGGAGAGGGGAAGTGAATGTCTTTATCAAACATAAACAACAAGGTAAACAGTGGTGCAGTCGTAAAAAAAGCACAGGGCATACGCTCTAAGCAGAGGGTATACGCTCAAGGAGGAGGGTATACCCTACAGTGTATATACTATAGCATTTTTGAGAAACAGAGGGTATACGGTGTTCCTTAAAAAAATCCAGAAGGTATACGGCGTATACCACCGTATACCCTCCACTGCATCCCTGAAGGTAAAGGTGTAAGGTAAAGAACTCAGCATTGAAAGATGCATCAGGAATCGGTGAATGTCAACCACCCTAAAATTTTAAACTGCTATATCTCAGCTATTTTTTAAGATAAAGGCAAAAATAGAAATGTTCTGGAATTATTTGTATCAAGGTTGAACACTTAAGCAAAAAATAAATTTGGATTTCAAATTTTTTTGAGTTTGAAATCTTTAAGTAGACGCCATTTCGTATTTGGGCGGTATTTCCATAAATTCCACGAAGATAAGAATTTACATAAAAAGCTCTGCCTGCTGGGGCACAGACTGCCCCTTCGCGACAGAGTGGGAGAAAAAACGATGACTTAGGTGCCACCCGCTGGGGCAAAGAGCCCCCACACGACAGGCAGCAGATCGAAAAGGAGGGGTTGCTGCTGCTATGGCAATGCTGCGTGCACTGCAAGTCCAGAAAGTCCAGATTTGGAGTGCTGATCTGATACTTTGTTTCCCGATGCATGATCGCTAGGAAGTGGGAACACAAATTTCTTTTTGAAATTGATAAAAATGCTTTAATTTTGCCAGCAGTGCCAGCCTTGAGAGTATGTTTAAATGCCAGGATTTGGGGGGGGGGGGGGAGAGGAGCTGTGAAATTTGTTATGCCAGGTTTCCGTTAGGGTACAGTGATAGTAGCTATGCTCTGGTGTGCCTAATTCTCTGCATTTGCAAAGAGGTGAGGAGGTGCAGTGGAATTTTTTTAGGTAAGTTTTGAAAGGGCCGTGACCCATCAGGAATGCAGTGGTGGGTATTGAGAGATGATATAGGTTCCTAGAGACTTTAGGTATGAGGTTGTGTGTGTAGCGTCCCTCCAAATAGGTTTATACATACAAGTCTGATCACATGACAAAAATCATATATACATATGGATACAGCAGCATAGTTAAGGGGGGCAAAGCAGATAACCACCCCAGGTGCCACTGCCAAAGGGAGCCAAATTGAGTGAGGTTTTAACCAAATTATCTCACATATTTTGACAAATAAAAATTGTTGACTTTTTGTGTCTGGGTGT
This sequence comes from Maratus speciosus, assembly GCA_963932465.1. Lineage (NCBI taxonomy): Eukaryota > Metazoa > Arthropoda > Arachnida > Araneae > Salticidae > Maratus > Maratus speciosus. The sequence goes on from OZ010788.1 coordinate 339,523,896, forward strand.
GAATGTTTTCTTTGGTAAAATATTTTGTTATATCCAAATAATGAATAAAAAAAGAAATGTTCCTAGAAGTGGCTCAATGCACATATATGACCTTATATGATTTCATACCTGAATTGAGGAGCAAAATGATAAAATGGAGGGCACCAAATTGAGAGATGTTTCAAAGCGAAATTATCTCACACATTCCGATAATAAATAAGAATTGTTGACCTTTTTTTTTGTGTGTGTGTGTAGTGTATGCTTGAAAGAAATTCGGCTACAGGGGAGGTGGGGAGAGGGAGGGTGGAAAGATACATGAATCAAAAGACCAGTTTTTTCATTTTTCTATTTGATTTCATGTTCTTAGCATTTCATATGCATATTTTTGTGCAATGGGGGCTTCTGTGAACCAGTGCAAAATAGATCTTGCTGTAGGAACAGTAAGTAAAGATATTATTTCTTCTCTATTAGAAATTCCCTTTTTCTATCGAACTGCCATTGAGAAAAGCCAATTAATACACTGTGGGTGACTTACCCCCAAATTTTCCCTTAAAACGTATAAAAAAGAAAGCAGGACCCTTCATTCTTCTTATTACGATCAATACAAATGCCTCTGTGGAAATTGGCCTTTTTTACTGTTAAATGCAGATAAGAGTATGAGATCTTAAGAAGAATTTACTGATTTAAAAAAAAAATCTTTTAAAATAAATGAGCTGTGCAATATGACTGCAGAAAAATATCCATACGATATAAATGGTGTAGAAGTATTCAGTGACTTGAAAGATATCATAACATTTTTGAAAAGAGCTCTAAAGAATAGTGAGATATACACCAAAAGGTATACTAGAGTACAATTGTTGAATGTGCTTAGAAACATACCTTGCGACTCTTGTAACACACTAGCACTCTCTTGCAAGAGCTTTAATTTTTTATTTTACCTTACCTGTATCTGTTGGATGATGTGAATGGTCATTTAGCAAGCTTAAACTAATTAAGCATAATTAAGATCAAATATGTCACAAGTAAAACTCTCTAATCTGTTTTTTTATTGATTTAATAATTGACTTTGCTGCAGCTAAGTCTAAAAAGGTTCATTTCTAACTTTCTGTACTTATCCCAGAAAAGCATTATCATTTTAGAAAATATTATTTTTAGCATTTTATCAACTAACTAAACCTGTGCATTAGATCTATTCAGGATCAGGGCCTATCAGTGCCCAACCCTATTTTCTTGATAATGTGCCCTGGGTTGCTATACAGCATATGGCAAAGTCAGGTTGTCAGCCTAGCGCGGGACCCTCAGTGTATAGTTCCCAATTAAGCTTGGTACTCATTTTATTGACACCGAAAGGATGAAGGGATGGGTGAACCCAGCCCGGAATCGAACTCTGTACCTGTTGCATGGTAATCAGACGTTCTGGTTCCGACCATTGGACTTCAACATTTTACAGTTTCCTGAATTTAAATAAATGTACAATGTACATAGTGATATAAACAAACGTGTATTTAAATATTAAATGACATTATTGAATATTAAATACTAAAAATAATTCAAAATGTTGGTGTTATGTTAAAAAATAATTATAATTTTATGAAAATTTTAAATTTATTTATGCAATTCAATAAATATAAGGCAGTTCAATAATATCTCCAAGTCCTTAACGTGAAATAGAAAATTACACTCAAACTTTAAAAATCAAGTGATTAATCTATTTGTTGTTGTTTTCATTGTTTTAAAATTTAAATATATTTTATATATGTACTTCAATTCAGCACATATGCATTAGAGAAAACTGATTACACTTTATTTTCATGTATTTCTCTTTTTGGTATCTTCCATCACAAAAAGTAAGCAGCAGCCGTCCGGACAGGGCCTGATAACGATGGCCAAACTTCAGTGAGCAAAATAAAAAATTTCAGCTTATTTATACAGAATTTTTGTCGAAAGTAAGCCGAAAATTCATATTTGTTTCTACTTGGTGGAAATTTGCCCCACTGGTAATCAGGTCTTGCATCCAGAGATAAGCAATTTCGGAAAATTCGATATATTTTCAGCAATCATAATCATCAGATTTCAAAACCACCTTCCGTTCAAATGTGAATTTTTATACATACAGTGGCGGACAAAAAAATTTGCATCACCCAGAAAAATACAATTTTTGCAATTTTAACGCACTATTTTGTTTGCCTAAATTTAATTTAGATACTTCAAAGCAATATATGGAGGTAAGTAGGGAAGTAAGGTATGGAGGGAAGCAGTAAATGGAGGTCCACATATCGTCGGTACCATGTCAAACTATCCAATGTGAAAATAGCCACTTTTCAAAAGGGCAAAAAAACTGTTTTAATTGTGGACTCAAAATCAGCGCCAAGCAGCAGTAAACAATTATATTACAATTATTATATATCTATTTAGGAATTTTTATGAGATGTTTTTTTTATTATGTCTCAAGCGAACCTTATCTCGATTTTCCTACATTTTTTTTGTCAGATCTAAATAGTGGATTCGATTATGCAATAGATGATTTAAATGTATCGTATTGCATATTTTAGTTAAAAGTAAACAGGTGCTTTGCTTCCACGTGAAAGTAGAATAACCGCTCAAGGAAGGTTAAAAACACCTTTGTCACATGATCAAAATTGCTTATAACTTAATAGGTAATTTATTCATCAAAAATGGAAAACACAGTTGATTCCAAATTGCTTCCATTGTCAGGCCTTCCAATTTTATATCTTTCCATTAAAAAATGAATTTGTAAATGTCTCAAAGCGTTTTGCGCTTGTTAAGTAGAGCAGTTGAGAACAGTCTTAAAAGATAATCTCCCCAATCAAGAAAATTTTCTTTTATAGCTTGACTGAAATCTTAAAGGTAATTTTATGTTATTCATTGTAAATAATCTGAGTTTTCCCAAAGGAAAATATTTTATTCAAAATATTGAATATTTTTAATCTATTTTATTTTTGCTAAATTCACATGTTTTAAATTTTCTCTTTAGAGCTTCAGATATGTTCATCAATACATGCAATTTGCCTTCTACATGCATGCAAATATAACCTAGACTCACTTCGTCTCACAGTGACTGCTGTGATAAGACTGTTAAAAGTAGAAATTATTTATATCCAATAATTTGAAACACTTAAATTACAAAAATGAGAAAATATCATATTAGATTTTTTCTAAAAAAACCAGTTGGTTAGCCAATTGATTTAAACCGTGTCAACCCTGCTGGTAACAATAAAACCATAATGCAAAACCCCAATCCCAAAGTAGGAATGCACGAAAAACAAAGGCTTACTAAACCCCAATTCCAAAGTAGGAATGCAAAAAAAAACAAAGGCTTACTAAACCCAATAGCCATGATACAGCAAAGAAAACTCACAGCCAATCATTCATTAGCATACAGAACAAAGGGTAACCAATGGAGAGAGTTACTTATGATTATGTCATCATTGAGGCATAATGTAATCCTCAGTAAATCTTAACTAATCAAGCAATCGAAGTAATAAAAGTATTTTTAGCTCAATTCTACCATTTTGGTTATTTTGAAAAATAAAAGGCTTAAAACAAAGACGAAAGAAAACTAACTACTTGTTTTTTTTCTTCGCAGCTAATTTTAGAAAAATTAGTTAGCCTGCCATGTAGATTTAAAGCTTATAAGAAAAGTTTGATTGATTAAAAATGTTTGTCACTTTACAAATTTATTAATTCATCTTTTTTCTAGAGCTTTGCTTGTAGCTTCTGCATAACTTGGATTTTGAATTTTTCGATAATATGTAAAATAAATGAAAACATTAGGGAAAAAGAGAAAAAAACCAGATGAAAAAAAACCACTATGTTTAAAAAAAAAAAAAAAAAAAAAAAACATTTGGTTTAAAAAACCACAGTTTAAACCAGTGTGATTTAAACCAAACAACCCTGATAAATCATTTGAATAATTTTTCTTGCCAAAAAATCACATTGGATAGTTTGATATGGTATGCTTATTTGTATGTTTTCAGCTTCAAAGTATCCAATATGCCACATTGGATAGTTTGACTTGTAAAAATTTTGTGTTTTACCCAGGTTCGCCATTCCATAGTAACGAATATGCCATATTGGATAGTTTGACTTGAAAAAATTTTGTGCTTTTCCCAGATTCGCCACTTTATAGTGGCAAATGTGTCTTATTCAATAGTTTAATTTGTAAAAATTTTGGTAATTACATATTCAATATAAAACTCTTAAGAATTTTCTTTAACAATTTTAATAACAAATATTCAGTAAATTATAATTTACTGAAGAAAAAGCTTATTTTTAAACACTCTGTTAATTTTATAAAATATAAGAAAACAAAAATACAGTCGAGTCTCTATATAACGAAATCCATTGTTCCAGTAAAAAATTCATTATATAGAGAAATTCGCTACATGGAGAATGAGTAAAAATTCCTATTTAATGTGTAAATTTTGAACAAAATTATTTTTGAGGTGTTTAATTAGAATTTGAAATGTTTATCCATAAATTTTAACCTAATATTGTATTTCTTAATTATTTAAACAGTTTCAAAAAAGAGAACAGACATTTATTTGAAAGCATAATAAAAATCACATAAGGAAAACTTACATTAGTTTTAGACGAAGAAATCTGTAATTTTTTGCTGTTTTGATTTCAAAATTGTTACATTCTCTAAAAAATGTTCACACTTTAGCAAGGAATGAAAAATTGTATCGAGAACATTTTCCTAAATTTGAATTCTCATTCACCTTAAACTTCAATTACCTCTCTGATCCCGCTCTTATATGTGTAACAATCCAATTGACACCATTTTAAGTATGTTGGAAGGTATATGTGTGTGTGTGTGGGGGGGGGGGGGGGGGGAGATGAATTCGTTGGGCATAAAAAACAAGGAGATTCAAGGTAGAAAAGTAAGATAAAAAACTCAGTACTGAACAATAAATCACTAATCAGTGATGGAAAATTGATTCCATGCAATTTGGAAGCTTTTATAAAACAATAAATAAAGAACATTTTATGAAAAAATTCGTTATATGGAGACAGATATTTTGCTATATGGAGACTGTTTTTAATGAGATCATGGGGAAAGGGACCGTTCCTACTAAAAATTTGTTGTATAGAGAAATTCGATGTATGCAGTTTCGTTATAGAGAGACTCGACTGTATCTCAAATAATGGGGTGGGCAACAACAGGCACTTCATATCCGTAATTATAAATAGTAATCTTCGTGCTATTTATTCTAAGAAACTTATGGGACGCTTTCTACCACTATTTTCGAATAGAAATCTTTGATTTATTTAATTCCCCATTTAAAAAAGTTGGAACAAATGACTTTGAAGAAAATTTGGAAGAAATTCATAATAGGACCTTTTAATACAGTAATTGCAAATGTTCTCCTGAACGTGGGGAAAGATAGAAGGGCAATCCTTTTTTTCAAGATTTTCTTGAATGTTAAAAAGTTTTTATGATTTATGGTTTACTTTTCTGTCATCTCACCGTGCTCTAACTCTTGTAAATATACTCGGATTGCCATATAACCTATTTATGTTTTTGACATTCACTGTGGCATGCCCGGTACTGAAAATGGAGCATGTAGCATGTATAGGTCCTATACAGGGACACTCAAAAGAATCCCATTGCATTACGCTTAATGGGGAAAGAAACGTTTGTGGTTTAGTTTAATTATGTTACACTATTTCAAACATAATGAAATTTACATACATTATTGAGGTGCACAACAACATGCCTACGTTAGAATATGACGTGTGCGACAGTTATCGTTCATTTACAGGGACACACAAAAGATTTCGGCTAAAGTGCAGTCTATTAGCGGTAATTGCTGGAAATGTGTTTTATATTATTAGTCCAGGCAATAGAGACTGTATAGGGACTCTACCTAGCAAAATTAATGGAAGTTCTGGAAATAGGCTTACTTTATGTTTTTTAGGTCGCTGAATCCGAATTTGTAACTTCCCACCAAAATTTCCCCCTGAACATACACTGAGGCGCTATGTGCACTAAGTTATGCAAGTCCAGGTAATAGGGGATTTTACCTGGCAAAATTAATGCTAGTACTGAATTTCGGCTCACATTATGTTTTTTGGGCCGCTGAATCCAAATTTGTAACTTCCCACCAAAATTTACCCTGGCAAACCTCCAAAAAATGGATTTTTTGAAAAAATTTGGTTTTTGAGAACAGCGCGCGAGGAATGTTCCGAGTCAGCCCCTCTCTCCCCGTTTATCCTACGTCATAATGTCATATATCCTATTTGTTGAAAATTTTGTCTACTTTCTGAATTTCTACATAGTTTTCCCCTGAAACAATAAAAAATTTAATTTAAAAACAATTATTTTTTTTTGGGGGGGGGGGGGGAATTTTGGGGGTAAGTTAAAAATTCAGATTCAGCGATCCAAAAAACTTAAAGTAAACCTTATAGAGAAAGTTCGGAGGGGAGATGGGAGGGCGAATGTAAACGTGTGAATGGTTAAGTGGAATGGCGCAACTTAGTCCATGCAGCACCGCGGCGCATGTTCCGAGGCAGATCCCCCCCCCTTCCCCTTCATCCTAAGTCATAATGTCATGTATCTAATTTGTTGCAAATTTTATCTACTTTCTGAATTTCTAGATACTTTTCCCCTAAAACAATAAAAAAATTGATTTTTTTAATAAAAACCTTTTTTAGGGGGCATTTTACCAAAATTTGGGGGGGTTGCCAGGAGAAATTTTGGTGGGAAGTTACAAATTCGGATTCAGCGACCCAAAAAACATAAAGTAAGCCAATTTCCAGAACTTCCATTAATTTTGCTAGGTAGAGTCTCTATACAGTCTCTATTGCCTGGGCCTGGACTATAAGAGAAGGTCATTTTTCATGATTCTTTATGCTGTGAAAGCATGGTTCCATACTTTCAATTGACACCCCAGAAGAAAGTATGACAGTTGCTATAAGTACAGAAGTGTTTTCGACAAGAGTTATCACCAAAATAACAGGATGCCATCAGTCTACATTTGCTAGGATAATTAAATTGAAGCTTGAAGCTGGTAATGTCCAGAGAATAGCCTGATCAGATTGAAAGAGGGTATATACAACACCTGAAAATAAAATCTATGTCTGAAAAAGATCTGCCTCTGTAACCATCATGCAAGTACTCGTGATTTAAAAGTTTGAATGTAAAATGCCTGTGGTGTTAATAGAAGTGCATGAAGTGTCCAACGATAGCTTACGTAATGTGGTCTGCATGCTTATTGCACCCCCCAAAAAAGCCTTTACTTACAAAAATACTTTACAGAAGTGACTATCTTGAGTGAAAAAACATGTTTCATAGACAAGCACTCAGTAGGACTCAGTAATTGTTTCAGAAGAATCTAAACTCAACCTCCACGAGTCATACAGCAAGCATCATGTTAGGAGACGAAAAAGTGAAACATTTCATCAAGATTGCATTTTGGAGACTATGAAATTCCTAGCCAAAGGTCTGGAAAGCAAATCCAGCAAAAGAATGGCATGGTTAAAATTATTACTGAACATCAGTTTCAACTGGTATCTTGGAGGAGTGTTTAAAGTCAGTTATTCAAAATAATTTTAAAGTGCAGAGAAATGCATTTTTTAAGACGACTTGGTACTCTGTCATACAGCGAAATGGATAAGTATAATATAATTTATTCAAAAATTATTTTGTTGCATCATTTACAAGTTTTTATCTCCACAACATAACATAAATTAATAAAGTAATTTTCACCTTTTTCCCTACTTTAGGTGCAGTCCTATGTAAAAAAATATATTATTAAAGCTATGGACTGGCCTGAGAGTAGTCCTGATCTTAAACCCATTCAAACTTTTTGGCTTGTAATGTGTGCTAAAATTTCTAACAAGAAGCAGGCTACAAAGACTAAATGAAAGCATTATTGGGGTCTAGTACCATGAAATCGGGCATGATTAAATCCAGAAGTTCATTTCTTCCATGCCAGACTGCTGCAAGGCCATCATCATCGAGTGTGGCAGCCATTTTGAAACAAAACAGCAGATTTTTTTTCATAATCGGGTTTAATTTATGAGTTTTATCAAGCGTGGTTTCCGAAAATTTACTTAAATTGTTCTAATCAATGTTGCTACTCTAATACACTTAAAACTACATTGTCATATCCACTAACGTCAAATTCTCATCAAGTTTGACAATATTGCCAAATTGGCAATAAAAGTATGTTGCCATAAATGAAGTCAATGGCCATCGTTGATCCATTCAAACTTAGTATTAACGAAAATTAAAAATCTTCTATAATCGCATTCTATGCATTTTAGTTCTTGAGGAAAAATAATGTGGCTATTTTTGAGGGGTGGGGGGCACAGAATTTCTTCCTGCCCTGGGTGTTAAAAAACACAGCTACGCCACTGTATGGCTATATAAAAACATATGGATGGAGGGTGTCATGATACTTTTTGTAATGAAAACTACCTAAAAATACATTGTATATAGTGGTCAGCATGCTCGCCTCACTTAAATCTGATTGAGCATGTCCAGGGCACAATTGAATGATGCATGTCTACTGTTATCTCTTCAGTTCAAGCTGTCAAAAAAAAAAAAAATGAGTAACAGATATAAATAGCTACAATTGGGCTACAATATATCCAACCACGCAAAAGTTCTAGACATATTATGGTCAAAAACATTAATTTTTAAATTAAAATAAATTTATACAGCATTTAAACTAATAAAATTTCATAAATTTAAAATAAAAATTTATATCAAATTCACCATTTTATAACGGAAATAGAACTACAAAAATATAACTTTATATAATAATGATTTTAAACTAGGAAGTGCATAACTATCAGTTACAAAAGGAGCCCCTAACCTTATTTGTCAGACAATTACATAAATGCAATGTCTGAAGGGGTTGAAAAGTTTTAGCAGAATAGCATTTTACAGCAAAAAGCAAAACAGCTGATTTTATGACCCCATAAAAAACTTTAAACTTAATTTAAGTAAATCTATAAATAACTGATTACTGAAATATTGAAGCTAAAAGGAAAAGAAGTGTAGTGTAGGTGGGGACGAAAGAAAGATGATGGATTTGAAAACAGTGCTAATACTTATTAATTAAAACAAAAAAAATAAAAAGTAAACAATAAAAAAAAATTAAATTAAACAAAGTTACTTAGTATCAAATAACAACAGCAAAGAAACAAACTTATCTGCCTTCACATAATATAAGAACTCTTGGCGTATTGCACAAATATATCTTGTCGAAAAGTATCAAAAGGAAAAACTATTGCTTTTAATTGAACATGATATTTATACCATTCAATTCACCAGGACTCCAATAGATAAAAGCGTCATTGCTTATAATAAAATACTTCTCATAAACACATTATCCAAATGATAAATTCACTTCAAAGAGACAACTCTGAATATGTTCATAAGCACATGGCCAATCGTACAACTTCCCTCCAAGGTCATTGATACTATGCAAGCGGATGAAATACAAAGAAAGATCTCAAACACACAGTTCGGACACATTCTGGAAAAGATCCCTTCAATAGCTTCTAATGTACTCCAAGAATCATCGCAGAAAACATCAATGTTGATGATCAACCACTTACTTAAAAATATAATGAGACCTCGAAGGCACATGTAAATAACTAAGTCTTAAGTCTGGCAAAATATTCAAATACATTTCTTCAACACTGATATTAAAAACTAATTAAAAAACTATTTCCTTTAGTACTGACTCCATAAATGTAAGATTAAAAGCTGACAAAATATAACAGACACCATCATGAAAAATACACATCAGCACTAAACGCCAACGAACAACAACAATTAAAAACCAGAAACTGAACTTCTTCTAGATCGAAAGATATTTATATCACAACCAGCCATGATAATAGCTTTAGTATGCAGATCCTGACAAGCCCATCAGCCAACGATGCATAATTATAGAAGAGTGTAACCATGACGACATTTGAAAAAGCAAGATGACTCATGCTGAGGCCACTATCTAGTGGTGGTTGGAAAAACTGTGCATAGATCATATGACAGGAAGTAATATATCAATATTGTAAATGAAAGAATAATGATAGAAAAAAATAGGATTATATTCAACTAAATTTTAGAGGATGAAAAAGGAATAAAAAGATAGTTTTTATTTCAAAGTAAGTCAGCTATAACTGGAACTTATTGAATGAAGCTATACATGGATACACTTGTGTACAAGGAGAAGAGCAACAATGCTCAAATTGTCTATCATTTTTTGCTGCCCCCTGCACTTATGCATAAGTGAGAGATCACTGTAATTAGTTGAGTTATTAATTAAAAATTTCAACTCACTCTCATTAAAAAGTCATCTTGGTCCTTGCGAGAGGGAAAAAGCCTCTGATGCATGTGCAGAAGGCTTTTTTATGATGGGAATCTATTAAAAACAGTGGTTCTCATCGCCTCTATTTCCTAATAAATCATCATTGCAATCCACATTCATCAAATAATTTATTAGTCTATTTTTCCAATTTACTCTTTTATTTATTTTATTTACTTCATTATAATATTTTTATTTCAATAATACATCGTAATATAATTTAAATTTACCCATTTATATTGTTTTCAGCCCATATTTACTTTATTTAAATACTGTAATAATCCTTTAAAAGTCCGTACGTAATGCACTATTTTTATTTTGAAACATCGGCATTTCTTCAACCTACACTCAAATCCCGCATCAAACTGTCTTTAGTTTTCCTTAACGATATTTTTCTCACCAGATGGTGGCGGTGCATATCGGTAATTCAAATCGATCTTCATCAAATATCCCTTTGCATCGATTATGATGTTGGTTCGTGATTGATTCATTCGGTGGGCATTGCTCTCAAATGTAGTTATCCAATCCGTCCTGATTTGGATAAATACGTGAAGCACCCGCCATTCAATCGTACTTTTATCTTCTTTTAATGGAAATAAGTTATCAAGTCACTGGATATTGGTTGGGCCATATCCTGGATTCATTTAACATGTCTCTTATATATTGTTTTTAAATGTAAGTGTTTAAATGCTTTTAAATATTAGTGAAAGTTGTTTTTCAAATTGTTTAAAGTTGTGCATCATTTGTTCAAGTATCATTTACGTCATTATAAGCTCTCCTGTTAAAGTATTGTCAAGATCATATCAATTATATTTTGTGTGAATGTATTGTGCCTAGAAGTTCTGCTTAATAAATGTTCAGTATTATCCCAAGTAACTACGATTCTGCTTTTATTCAGCTAGTTAAGTCTTCAATTTACTTTAGGTTATTTACAAGAACTGTTTCTTTTTCTTCTGTCATTTTGAAACCAGCTAAATTTTCACTTTACTAACATTAAGCTCTGTTTTATTTAAGTTCAAGTTTAACATATATAATTATTCATAAATTATATACTGCTCAAGAATTCACATATCGGTTGAAAATGAAGAATGAGAAAAAGAAATTTTGGGGGTATTTTGCCATTATTTATTAACTTATATCGTCCAAACCGCTTAGTAAAGTTAAAAACGGAAGACATATTCTGAAAGTTCGTACTCTTATGTCTCAAATGCTGCAATCAATTCAAAAAAATATTGCAGTTAACCCCTTGAAAAGAAATTTTCAAACAGGGTCGTTTTTCCAAAAAATGTTTTTCTCCCTTATTGCAATGCCCCTCTAGAATGCAATTTTAGAGGGCCCGACAAACCAAAAACACGTTCTTAAATCTGAAACCTTCGTCTAATTGATGCTACAATCAGTTTTAAAAAATATTAATAAAAAAAAAAATTTTGGAGGGTATTTTGTCATTATTTATTAACTTACATCGTCCAGACCAATTAGTAACGGAAGACATATTCTGAAAGATATGTTTCTTACATCTAAAATGCTGCAATCAATTCAAGAAAAGATTGCAGTTAACCCCTTGAAAAGAAATTTTGGAAAAGTACCGAAATTTTCAAACAGGGTCATTTTGGTGTATTTCCCTTTCAAATACACCAGCGAACTCAGGTCACTTTGCATCTCACGGAGACAATATTTTTCTATGCTAAAAGTAAGTAAATGTCTGTATTTTTAACACCATCTTTTTAGAGCATCTCAATATATCAGATTTACATTACCTAAAAAAATTTTGAATGGTTCGGAAGGGTAGAAATATTTTTTACAAAATAAAATGTGTGAAATTTTGACGAAAGCAGTACAAACTTGAGTGTTTCGTCGCAGTTACATTGGCTTTCGGTATTCATAGACTCCAAAAATCAAATTACGCAGAAAATAAAATACCAAATAGCATATACTTTCAATTCCATATTTTTTCAATTAAAAATATAAACTCAGATAAAATGGAGTCAAGATATAAAATCATACAAATTTTAGGTTAATTTAAGGATCATTCATCATGGGCCTAGGCAACGCCGGGCAGAGCTGCTAGTAAAAGAATAAAATTAAGAGTGAAAAATCCTGATAACCTGATGAATTGATAAATTTTTAATTGAACAAATACTTTATTAACCAAGCATTTTGTTATTTGAATAATATTATTACTTCTGCAGTAAATATAAATACACACTTATTAAATTTTGATAATTTTAAAATAAGAAATTGTATTCCACATTTTTTTTTTTTTTTTTTAATCAAGATGTGTAACTGATCTAAAAGAATTGAGAAATGCTGCTCTACAGTATAGGTACAGATCCATGGTTGGCCGTCGCCATGTGGCGACTAAATTTTTTGCTTTCGCGACTAATTTTCAGTGTCTAAGTAGCCATGCTTTTTTATAGAGATGCCCCTTTATCAATTGAATGATTTTCGGATTTTTTTTAAAATACCAAATGCAGGATTATGTCTTCCCCATAAGCCCGCAATATTTACCACTTTTCTTTTTTTCTTATTGTCCATAATTAAAAAATATGATTAAATATGGACGCTGTATTTCTGTGGACTCGTAAATTTATTGTTTTCTGCTGAAAAACTGTGATGCCCGCTGGATCGGGATAAAAAAGGACGTTTGATGTGCGCCGTGAATTAATTCAACAGCAGTGGTATACTACAGTTAGCTTGCGACACAGAAAAATTTGAGCCCAGAAAAAATTATTTTTTTGGCCCCACTCATTACATTTGTAGCTCTGGGATTTTCCAGGTATGTTCTTACAGGTAGACACTAGATATCGGCATGCGATTCTTCTATGAATTAGCAGAATTCCTCGAATTATCATTTATTTAACAGATTTCCACAAAATCAATTCATCAACTTATCATTAAAAGAAATCGAGAATTTCCTCAATCGGTCATGAACTTTGTAAAAACAGTCATGGAAAAATCTGACAAATTTCATCATACGCTAGTCAAATAAAACCAAGAATTTCATCAATCGTTCACGAAATAAAACCACAAATTTCATCAATCTGTCGTGAAATAAACCATGATTTTCGTCAATCGGCCAATAGAAAAAAAAAAAACATGATTTTCGTCAATCGGTCGATAGAAAAAAGAAACACGAATTTTGTCAATCGGTGAAAGAGAGGGTTTAAAAGAAAAGGCAAATTCCATCATTTTGTCCCAAAAAAACTCGCAAATTGAATTTTGTCAACTGATAGGAAAAAAATGGGAATATCGCCCATTTTTTTTGCGATCATTTGACGAAATTTGTACAGTTTTTGCTATCCTTTGACAAAATTAGCGTTTTTTTTTTTTTTTTTTTTTTTGCGGTTCTTTGATGAAATCAGTGGGGGTTTTTTTTTTGTGATCACTTGACGAAATTTGCATATTTTGGGGTGGAGGGGATTCTTTGATGAAATTCGTATTTTTTTCTGCAATTCTTTGACGAAATTGCATTTTTTCACGATTCTTTGACGAAATTCATGTTTTTTTTTTAATTCTTTGACAAAATTTGTGGTTTTTTTTTTTGCAATCCTTTGATGCAATTCGTGTTTTTTTCTCGATCCTTTGGCAAAAGTGTCAATTTTTTTCTGTGAACGATTGACAAAATAGATTTTGTCACTGACCATTTGTTGAAATTTGCGATTTTTTTTTTATGTCCGAATTTTCGGAACCAAATGCCTTAAATTTTCGGAAAATTCAGAACAGAATCACCACTGTGATAAGATTATTATTATTTTTTAAATAATTTTTCTCATGGTTTTTCAAAAATAAGTGTTTGAATTGTATTTTGATTTTTATGGTGCAAAATAATCATACTCGCACATTCTCAATATTTTTTATATGTACTCTTGTAGGACAAAATGAAAATAAGAAATACTGTTTTCCTGATATTCTCCACTACCGCAATTGCTTAGTTTATGCATATTTCTTTAACCTGTATCTTGCCGAACTTTATATTCTTAACTGTACATAATTTAAAATTTATAATACACTTAATTTATACCCAAATTAAAAGAGTTTTGTGATTAAATTAAATGTACACATTTGATATGTTTAGTCTATGTTTTGTTGCATGTGTATTTTGAATTCCTGAGTTTTTTCCCATATAAACGTTATGGCTTTTATGCAATTTTTTCACAATGTGTCGACTGGATTTTTTGGGTTTAGGAGCCACCTGCTCCTTAAAAAATTTTGGAAATCTGTACCTATACTCTACAGTAGTATCCTTAATAAATAATGAAAATTACCTTTTTTCCTGATCTTCTTTTTCTTTTAATCTGTTTTCATATTCAATTTTAGCCATTTCAACCTGAATAAAAAAGGATGTACAACATATTGTATATAACAGTAAATTCATCGAAAATTTTGCAAAAACACACGGCCAATTACTTTGAGATAGAGGAAGGAAGAGAAGGGGAGGGTGTGTATGTGAGAGACATAATTTAAGAGATATCAAAATTAAGGGAAGAAAGGTGGTATTAAATTTCAATAATAAATAGGTCACTATTAGGAATGCACTGAACAATGATTTAAAATTGTTTTAAAATTTAAATTTTTAATATTTTTTAACTGTGAAATATAGGAGTATTTGGCTGGCTGAATATCTAGTATTTGGCTTATTAGTTACTATTTGGTATTGTGTTTACCTCTGTTCAGCATTTAATACCTAATATTCAGCACACAGGTAAACAGAATACCAAATATTAACTAATAAGTTGAATACAGAATAGCCAGCCAAATAGTACTATTCCGACAAATACCAAATATTAGGCTATCCAAATACTCCTATATTTCACAGTTTAAAAATATTAAAAAGTTAAATTTAAAACAATTTTAAATAACACTTAACACAAATACTTCCATTTTAATCAAGACCTTTTTACAAGTAAACTTTGCATTAAAAAAAATCTATGTTTTGAGTCATTGAGGATAGTCAAAAACTTTTTAATTAACCTCTTTCGTTCTATGACATATGCAGCGTACATCATGGCATTTTGGTCATTTCCAACAATGATGTATACAGCGTATATGTCCAAAAGTTCATATTATTACAAAGATTGTGGCTAGTGACATACATCCGCTATAAGCGCTAGAGCACAAGAGGTTAATAAACCTTTAAACTTCATGGCTTCTTCTGTGAATTAAAATAAATTAACAAATTTTTCTTATATTCTGAAAAAGTATTGAAATTAAAAGAAACATTTTTTCAGTCATATAGTGTTTATTCGTCAGGAAGGAACTAAAGTAAAAAATATATAAAAATAATTAGGGATACACCAAATAGCGATTTTTGGCCGAATACTGAATATTTGGCACAGAGGTAAACCGAATACTGAATATTCAGCTAGTCGAATAGTAACTGTTAGTCTAAATACTGAAAATTCAGCAAAACGAATAGTAGCTATTCGATCTAATAACGAATATTCGGCTCAATGAATACTTTTATATTTTAAAGATATTAAAAAGTTAAATTTTATATAGTATTTAATACATATGCTTACAGTTTGATAAACAACACCTTTTTACAGGTAAACTTTACACTAACAAAAATTATATGCGTTAAGTTATTATTTTTAAAAAGGATGGTTTTAACTTTTTTAATTAATAAAATTTTAAATTTCATGGCTGCTTCTGTGATTTAAAACAATTGAATAAAATATCTTATATTTCAAAACAAACATTTTAAAATCAAAGAGAAATTTTGAAGGAATTGGGAGAAAACTTCAGTCATATATTGTTTATTTATACAGAAGGGACTAAAGTAGAAAATAAATAAATAATATAATTTATTCAAATGTTGGCAAATCAGAAAAAATGATGTCCCCTTTTCCCCTGATGTCCCCCCCCCAAAAAAAAACAATATTTCGTTTACTTGCTTTTTATCCTAATGGTTTCAACTTACTGTTAGTTTAACAGGAAATCAAAATAAAATTTGATGACGTGGAAAATATTTGTGAGTTTTGTTCTCTTTTTTTAAAGAATCTTTTAACGCGAAATTCTTTTAACACGAAAATTTTCTTCAGTCCCCTCAGTTTCGTGTTAAACGTATTTCACTGTATATGTAACCATTATATAATATTACAATTCATCATCTTTTTTTTCTTTTTTTTTTTTAATAAAAATTAATAAAGTGAGTATCAATACATTACACTGACATTATACATAATAAAGCTGGATCAACTATTATTAATTTAACTAATCATTAATGAATTTTTTTTAATAAACTTATATCCTAATCACCAATATATGAAGCTTTAAAAATTAAAACATTCAAAATCGGCGAAAGGAAAAACAATAGGATGTTGAATTCATAAAAAGAACACAAGTAAATAATGAAATATATGAAGGAAATCATAAATATTTGAAATATTTTCTAAAACTATTTGTAACTAAATCAATTTAACCAATGAAAAAAGACCTGAAATAATGAATCATTGTCAGCATCAACAAATCCTTTGCACGAAATGTATGATCTCAAAATTGAAAATTCATTAATTCAAAAAGAAAAACTACAAAATGTACTTAAAATGAGAGAGCAATTATGAATAAAATTGGAACTAATGATTTGTAACTCGTTTTCAAGGGCAATATTACGAAATCATTAGTAATAAGTGTTTAATTTCTGAGGAAGAAATAGTAAGCTACAGCTTAAATGTTTATTTCTTCCATTGCCCGATTAGCCAGACCATAAAAAAATGAAAGAAATATATAATTAATCATATGTAAGACCCGGACAGAACAATGTCATGCACAATAGAAATAAAAATGAAACATGTGAGTTAAAAACTTACTCAGCAATAGGATCACACAATATTTTAAAATAGCATATTGAATCGTAATCATGATTACCCACAATCTCAGCAAAACCCCCGCCATATTAATGGGTTACAGTTAAAAGCGAATTCTGACAATCAAAATCATCACAGCAAGTAAATATTATTATTAATAGGGACTGACATAAGTTGAAAATTCTTAGGTGGCAGGAAAAATTCTTAAGAGCCAGCTTGAAGAATTATTTCTCTGACATTAACGCGTTCACTGCAAAATGGAACACTGGTTAATCGTAATCGTATTGTGCTATTTTTGAGTGATCTATATGTCATTTTGCAGTGAACACGTTAACTATTCAATAAAAAAAAATCAAACTGAACAAAAAGTTTAAGATAATACCACTTTTACATTTTAAAAATTAAATAGAAACAAGCTATGAAATTAAACATTAAAACAGTAGACAAATTAATATCCTTACTTTTAATTCCCAACAAGAAATTATGTACATAAATTAACAATGCATTTGAAATTTTGATTTGATATACCATTTGTCATTTTTGTGAGATATATCTGACAACTGCACATTTTGGTACATTCCACTTAATGAAACATCATTTAATTTAATTTTTCATCTTCTGCAGAAGTATTTTTAAGGTTTTCTAATCTAAGCAGTGCTGTTTCAACATACACTTTAGTTTGGCTTAGCAAAAACTTTGAGTTCTGAAAAATTATGGAGAGTTGTTGCGCCGGTATGGTGTATTTTCTTCAACTGTTAATAATTACGCTATTAAATTTAAATATTTTCGCACATGGAATTTTTTTGGTTAAAGGGAAAAAAAAAATTAATTAATAAGTAGATAAAAATGTTAGTCGCCAAGAAGAATTTTTTAGTCACCCGGACAACCTGGCACCCGAGGTTTGTCAGACCCCGATTATAAATAATATAAATATAATAATTATAAATTATTATCGTAATTAATCTAAACATTATAAATTATCTTGTATATATATATATATATATATTTATTTATTTATTTATTTATTTAAAGGATACTGGTGAGCAAACAGGTATAAAACAATTGATTCTTTGCTTTCTACAACTGTTTGTACTTAAATAAAATTGCTGTTACCTACCAATTATCTTTCAAAATAAGATTTTTTTCTATTACCACACTTTAAGTTAGTTATCGCGATGTATCACTAATATCAATATTAATTCATTGATATATTGCGATATTAAATTTCTGATATCGCCCAGCTCTAGCCACAGTGTATAAGTATTGTCAGCTGCATTCTGAATAGAGGAATGTCTAGCTCAATGTTATTTATATATGAATGGTGGCAATTTCAAGCACTTCACGTCATGTTATCATATTTTACAGAAATCAAAATAACTGTGTTGAAAATATAGTTAAATAATAAGTAATATATGCACTCAACCCTCCCCGTATTTGTGATTAACATAAAATGAAAGTACTTTTTAAAATAATTTACCTTTGTCCACAAAATTTTTAACACCACTTTCTGAAAAATCTTCCATAAAATTTGTCAAAATTTCTGTGAAGTTAGAAAACAGAATAACAGTAAAAATAGCATATGAACACCAATTTCTAAAATTTTTGAAAAGATTGATACAATGCGATAATATCAAAAAGTATATATAGAATTGATAATACAAGGATGAAAGTGCACTAAAGCCAATTTGAAGCAGCAGAAATCTAATTTTGTAGCAGTAAAATCCATTGCAGCAAAAATCTGATTTTTTAGCAATAAAACCTGTTATTGGAGCAGATTGAAATTCTTAGAGAATCAAATTTGAGTAATTCATGCAAATACTATAAGTAATTCTAATGCAATATTTTATGTAGCAATTTTAGCTAGTTGTGCAATTCAAAATTTAACATGCTTTCACTCAAAACATGGCTAACTAATATTTAACGTGCCACTCAGCTGTAAAAAAATCTCGTGAAAATATCAATGTTGCAGCAAATTTTTTGCGATTCTTTGACGGAATTCACCTCTTTTTCCTCGATCCTTTGACGAAATGCGCGTTTTTTCGCGATCTTTCGACGATGTCCGCCCTTTTTTATCGCGATCTTTTGACGATGTCCGCCTTTTTTATCGCGATCTTTTGACGATGTTCGCCTTTTTTATCGCGATCTTTTGACGATGTTCGCGATCTTTGAACGATGTTCGCGATCTTTGAACGATGTTCGCGATCTTTGAACGATGTTCGCGTTTTTATCGCGATCTTTCGACGATGTTCGCGTTTTATTTCGCGATCTTTCGACGATGTTCGCGTTTTTTTCGCGATCTATCGACGATGTTCGTGTTTTTTCGCGATCTATCGACGATGTTTGCGTGTTTTTCGCGATCTTTCGCAGATGTTCGCTTTTATTCATGATCTTTCGAAGATGTTCGCTTTTATTCGCGATCTTTCGACGAAGTTCGTGCTTTTTCTGCGATCTTTCGACGACGTTCGTGTTTTTTCCGCAATCTTTCGACAACGTTCGTGTTTTTTTCGCGATCTTTCGACGATGTTCGCGTTTTTTTCGATATCTTTTGACGAAATTCGCATTTTTCCGCCGATCCTTTGAAAAAATTCACGTTTTCTCCGCGATCTTTTGACGATATACGTGTTTTTTCGCAATCTTTTAGCGAAATCCGTGTTTTTTGCGACCTTTGCGTGAAATTGGCTTTTTTCCACGATTTTTCGACGAAATTCGCGTTTCTTCCGCGATCTTTTGACGAAATTTGCGTTTTTTCCGCTATCCTTTGACAGAATTCGCGCTTTTTCCGCGATCATTTGTCAAAATTAACGTTTTTTCCCGATCATTTGACGAAACTCGCGTTTTCCCGCCATCCTTTGTATAAATTTGCTATTTTTCCGCAGCCTTTTGACGAAATTGACATTTCCTTCTTGATCTTATGACAAAATTTCGTTTTTTCTTCGCGATCTTTTGACGAAATTCTCGTGTTTTTTTTTTCGCGATCCTTTGACGAAATTGGCTATTTTAACTGCAAACGATTGACGAAATTGTTTTTTCGGCAAACATTTGTCGAAATCCGTGATATTTACGTTCGAATATTCGGACTAATGACTGATTTTTTTTTTTTTTTTTTTTTTTTTTAATTTCTAAAGAAATCACCCCTACGAGGATTGATTCATTTAATAATGGGCGTTTCACGATTGCGTGTCTAGAGTTTTCTCCGTGAATTATTTATATTTTAAAGAGAATACGAGCTCTGTCAATCGCATGTGACGTGGATCGTATTATTATGGCACATGGCAATTAATTTCAAGCAAACTTTTTTTTCTAAATTTTAACAGTTGAAAAATAGCCTGCAGACCTTCTCAAGAGTCTGCGACGTGCGTTGCAGCGTTGCGCCGATTCTGCGCCCGGGATATCCAGATTACTCCAGTCCACATTAGATAGGTTTAGGGAGAATCTACTGTATTCTGTTTGTCTGAATATCCCAATATTCAGCCAGGTCGAATATTTCGGTATTCGGTGACACAAAAATTCATACAAATAAAAAGTATTTAGCACATACTTGTTCTTTAAAGTTTCTGAGAGCATCAGTCTTGTTACTTATTTTGGTCTTGATGTTCTTCTTACGAGAATCCTGAAAATTATTTTGGCATTAAAAAGATATCTAGAAATTTTGTGATCACAAATATATACATACTACAAAGATAGCTCGTCAAAAATGACGGAAAATGAAATATAAAGATATATACAACACATGAGAAATAATGTGTTAGAAAATGTGCAGTGATAGATGAAAATAACACATTTTAAAAACAAAACACATTTATGAAAAACTATGTATGTAATGAATGCATTTTAAATGCAATTTAAGGATAAATTAAAATTTGACTACAAAACTTCAGGATATGCGATTTTTTTTAACTCTCATTATTTAAATGCTGACCTTGCTCTTCAGTATCTTAGACATAAATTTTGTAACTGCCCTTCCTCCTTATATCGTGAAATACTTACATATAATTGTCCATGAGAAAAAACTGTTCTTTTAAACACAGTCTAACTGTAGAAAATGTTTGTCCTTGTGACTTATTCATCATCATTACAATGACAGTATAACTGGAAATTTCATTCATATCAATTCATTTCATTCATTGCTTATTAATTTCAAATATGCCAATGTAATTTAACTGTTTTTAATGATATTATATTATATTATACATGTATGTATATACAGTATATGGCCAAAGGTGACCGATCACTTGCGATTTTAGATGTTTTGTTAAATACCTAGAAAAATACATGAAAAATTAACCTGAAACTGCAGGAGTGTAAACAGTATAGTATAGGTCAGGGTCGGCGAACCTTTTCACGTGCACATGCTGAAAATTCCCAAACAATATCTATCAACAATGTAAAGTGTCAAACGTATACAAAAATATTTTGGAAGCATATGATGTTTATACGAAACACTGGTTATTAAATCAGTTGCTTTCATGCATTATTAATTAATAATTAAAATATATTAAAAATCAAATTGCGATTTTTCTGTATGCTGGAATCAGCCATTAAATAAATGAATTTTTAATTTGTAAATATGATTCTTGTATGTGGTATATATTGTAATAAAGGGAGAGAAATACGAGTTTTTATTTCCATAATTTTTAACTTTGGTATTATTAATGCAACATCTCGGTTATAATTTTGCAAATTGCATTAATGTATAAAGAATGTATTGATGAGATTTTTGCTGTCATACGTTCAATGTGGAAAATGATATCTAGTTCATATTTTGTTATTTTTACAAATATACATAGCTAAATGGAATCCTTTCGCCATTTTACTGCAGCGACTGTCAAAAGAAATTCACTTGAATATTACAGTTTTTTTTATTCGTATAGAAAATAAAAATACATGCCGAAAATGCCGCATAGCATCACGGGAAAAGAAAATTATTATGATATTTCATTCAAAAAATAATTGCATTATTTATGGTAGTCTGTCCGTATGGAACAAAATTTTATTGGTTATAACAGAAATAATAAATGGATTTTATCTGTATAACAATTACTATATTTAAATTTTTTCCATGCCATAAAAATTAGATTACGTGCCAACTCTGGCACGTGCGCCAACCCTGGTATAGGTCATATATTTCCGCGAAGATTTTTTCCTGAAACCCCATAGGGGACTGTCAACAAGTTGAAAAAGAACGAATATCTTTTGGATAATCCTGTTAAAACTAATGTAGCAAAAGCATTCAAACACAAGATCATTAATAAGTGGCTTATTGTAATATACTGTGTTCATTTTTACGAGGATAGCATGTATACTTGTAGAGAAATTAAGGTTCTTATAAAAATAGCCCCAAATTTCGCCAAGTTTTTTGCTTATAATTTGCAGAGTTCATAATATAAAAAAAGGTTCTATACAGAAAATATGACAAACAATATTGTATACAATACTTTGCAATCAGAATTAAAAAAATAATAAAAATTGGATGAAAAATGAGCAGGTTTACTAAAAAATGTTTCATTGCACATGCGCGAATGCAATGAAAATATAATGTGCATAATGTATTAGCTAAGTATATAGAGCAACTTTTGTGAAAGTCTCAAAATCATAGCTTGAAAATTCTGAAAATAATCGATAGAATAGAATAAGCTCGAAATCTGTTGTTCCCAAAACAAGCAAAAAGATCAGGGGTTGTATCAAATATCTGTTGACTAGTGCCAAGATAGCATACACAATATTGCATGTACTACTATATTTGGATACAAACCCTCATCTTTTTGCTTCCTTTTGGGAACAACAGATTTCGAGCTTATTCTATCGATGATAATTTTCAGAATTTTCAAGCTATGATTTTGAGGGTCTTTCCTTTGCACCCTGTATATTTTTTTCATGTTCGTGTGACCACCACTTTATAATCAGCTGACTTTTTTTTTCCCTTCAAGATATTGGTTGGCTATAATTTGACAAATTTTTAATCGGGGCGAAATGACTAAATCTTTTTCTTTTACGTGCGTAGAAGGCTACCGCGGCTCAACCCACCCACGGAACCACAGTTTAAGTTCACGGAGATTCATGATACAACTCTCTGAAGCATTTTACAAATTATCAGCTGAGAGGAAATAACTGATGAAATTTGTACCTGTCTCGGGGACTATTATTGTTTTTATTTTGCCAGGTTTCAAAATGTGGGTTTTGTATAAAACCAGTTCACCAGAAACGAAAACTTAAGTAAAAGGGTTTAAAGAAGTTTTTGTTATTAATAAAATGCTTAGTTCGAATTTGAGTAACAGAATTTCAACTTTTATTACAAAATTATATTTTTCACAAAAATATAATAAAATTCACAAAAATAACTTTTACTTTTCACAAAATGGGCCCCAAGAAAAAAAAAACCTGCATCGACCCCTGACAACACAGGTGCAAGAATATGAGTTTTTCTTGCTTGTTCTGCAGTAATAGATGAAAATAACACATTTTAAAAACGAAACACAAATATGAAAAACTATGTACAGTACAGGGTTCATACAGAGTTGGGAAGAAAATATCCAAGGAGTACCCAAAAAATCCAAGGAGTCTAAAAAATTTTAAGGATTTGCCAATTTTTTTTGTTGTTGTCGATGTTTTTATGTGCTGGATCGTTATGTGGTATGCACACTCCAATTTTTAATGTTCAATTTGGAGAGAACAACATTTCAAAAACAAATTTACTCTATTAGAATCTAACTGTTAGTACTGAAATTGCACAGTATTCACAATATATTGCTTATTGATTTCATAAGGTTAAATACAAAATTGACAATCTACTTTTTTATGCAGCGACCAATGGTCGTGTCATAGGGGTGATTCTGAGTAAAAAAAGAAATTCTGAAATTCACAGCAAATCTTCTGAAATGTTACACCAGAGAGGGGGGAGGGGGAAATCCACTCCCGACACTAGCTATGCGTTTTCACCGTGGCTCTTTGACGAAATTCGTGTTTTATCGCTATTTTTTGGCAAAATTTGTGGGGTTTTCGCGATCTTTTGACAAAATTTGTGAGTTTTTTCGCGATCTTTTGACGAAATTTGTGAGTTTTTTCGCGATCATTTGACGAAATTTGCGGGGTTTTCGTGATTATTTGACGAAATTTGCGTTTTTTTTTCGCGGTTCTCTGACGAAATTTGCGTTTTCCCCGCGATCCTTGGACGAAACTGGCGATTTTTCAGCAAACGATTGACAAAATGTATTTTTTTCGGCGACCATATGTCCGAATTTTCGGATTGGTGACCGATTTTTTAAAATTTTCGGAAATGAATGCCTTACATTTTCGAAAAATTCGGGCTAGAATCACCCCTAGGTCATATAAATAGAGATTAGTCAAACCCTAAACACTTATTATGTTATCACATACATGATACATCTTAAAGAAAATTTTAAAATGCAAAAAAAAAAAAAAAAAAAAAAAAAAAGAATGCTAAATGCAACATACAAGAAAAAATATAACAAGTTTTGCATTTATTCTTTTAGAACAGCGGTAATCGCTTTTTTTGAAGGTGAAATTTTGACGAATTCGAAATTTTTTTCGCGATCTTCTGGGGAAAATTCACGTTTCTTTCGCGATCGTCTGGGAGAAATTCGCGTTTTTTTTCCGTGACTTTCTGGGAAAATTCGTTTTTTTTCGCATCTTTTAATGGAATTCACGTTTTATTTCAATTGTTGAACGAATCTGACGTTTTTTTCGCGATCTTTTGATGGAAACCGCATGTTTTTCGCGATCCTTTGACGAAATTTGCGTGTTTTTCGTGATCTGGACGAAATTCGCATGTTTTTCGCGATCTTTTGACGAAATTCACGTGTTTTTCGGTATCTTCTGGGGAAATTCGCGTCTTTTCACGATCTTCTAATGGATTTCACATTTTATTTTGATCGTTTGACGATACTAACGTTTTTTTTAATGGATCTTTTGATGGAAACCGTGTGTTTTTCGCGATCCTTTGAGGAAATTCGCGTGTTTTTCGCGCTCTTTTGAGGAAAATCGCATTTTTTCGAGGAAATTAGAGTTTTATGCGATCTTTTGAGGAAATCTGCTTTTTTTCTCGATCTTTAACGAAATTCGCGTTTTCTCATGATCCTTCGAGTAAATTTGCGTTTTTTCGCTGCCTTTTAAGAAATTCGTGTCTTTTTAAGAAATCCGATTTTTCCCGCGATCTGTTGGAGAAATTTGCGTGTTTTCACGATCCTTTGACAAATTTTTCAAATTTTTCCCGCAATCGATTGACGAAATTTGACGGTATTTTTTTGGAACATATTTGCGAAAAACGCGAATTTTTCCGATATTCTTCGCTAAATGTCAAACATCGATAAAATTTAAAATAAAGGTCGGCTAACAGTGTCGAAAAACGGACTTTACGGACCTAATAATTGAAAAACGGACCTAGTGGGAGCCCTGCTATTAAGATTTATTACGCTACTCAATCAATGTTGTGTTTCAGATGAATGACGTGCATAAAGGATTTACAGTGCGTTTTTCAATCACGATTTTTGTTCCTCGGCAGCAATATCGCTAGCGTCCGAAGCCGCAATAAGGAGTTTCTAAGTAGTGGTTTGCTTATCTAAGTAGTTCTAAGTACTACTTGGGAATGTTTTCATTTCTAAGGAGTTTCCAAGGAGTCTAAGGAGTCTGTACGAACCCTGACAGTAGAAGACCAATATTCTGCACAGCTTGGTTCGAAGTGTTGGGTGGATTTGAGGCTTTTTGCATATTACAGGTCATATCTATCCAATATCCATAAATCAATGACTTTGTGCGAGTTTTAAAAATATAATCTAAAACTTTTTACAAAGTTCAAATGCACAAATACGTACAACACCATGACACAAAAACCACGTACGACCATTTCAAGGACTCTTGTATCCCGTTCTTCAGTGCGAGAAAAAATTAAAAGATTAAAATGGGTTCAAAGAACCCTCAGTTATAACCCCGAGTACTGGCTAATGAATTGACTGAAGTAGCGAAAGCAAGATTTATATATCTGAAAGAAATGATGCAACAGGAAAACATAATAATACGGAATAAGAGTCACTACGCAAGATCCCTCCACACTAGCAAGAGAAAAGGCTTACTAGTCATATCATTTATCAAGGAAGAAGTATGTTTATGTATAGTATATAATAAGCTTCATAAAAGTCTAGATCAAAAACTGAATTACATTTTTGAATAATTTTAGCCTCTGAAAAATTAAGATTGTGGTTGGAATTCCAACAATGTTTAGCTAGTGTAGATTTGTCACATTCCCGCCTTTTAACATAATTCTGGTGTTCTCTCAGCCCAAATCTAAGTGCACGCTTCATTTACCCAATGTAGGAGAGGCTGCATTCACAAAAAATTCTATAAATGCCCCAGGTATTACGGCCATCAATTGGATCTTTGAGATTGGAAAAAGAAAATTTATTGATTGGAGAGAAAACAACTTTGAAACTAAAATTATTGAGAATACGGGAAATTTTATGTACTGATTTTCGGAAAATAACAGACAATAACATTTTTAAATTCTTTATTTACAGGAACAGAATTAGGGACTGTTGGAGGTTTAGATAAAATATGGTCAATGATATTCAAGGAAAATCCATGAGCGATGGCGACTGCTTTATTGTTGATTTCACTATTAAATAATTTAGAATTTGAACAAATTTTACGTGTCTCTCTATTCTAAAAAAAAGTAACTACCGCTGTCACCGCCGCCGGTTTTGATTTTTTTGTGACCGGAGGCCTTTCTTCGTTAATATTAACAAAAATAATGCATAGAAAAATATGAAAATCGGTGGTTTTATACAGAAATGTTTGATAAACACGCTGATGCAGACAGTTTTCAAATCGAAGAATTATTTTAAGAGTTATTTAACGCTAAAGTTGGACAAAATCGTTCCACTAAAAAAGTTTTATAGCAGCAAAAACTATACATGACAGTGTAATCATTTTTAGATCATTTTATGCATTAAAATTTGCCGGAGTGCAGACTGCATTAATTTTTTTATTTTGACTCATTTTTTCAGGTTTTATTTCTATTTTAAATTCAAATTTTCAGCATTTCTAGAGATATTTTTTACAGATTTCAGAAAATTGTACTAATTTAAACTGTTGCCAACTGTATAAAAAGCGCAAGCAATAATGTTTGCTTCAAATTAAAAATTTATTTACACGTGACTATTATAAACAGGAAAAAAACTTTCAAATTATAATTAAATAATTACGTATAAAAAGCAGGAACTTATTAAAAATTACGTCATAAAAAGTATACACGTGAATTTTAAAAGAGAAAGGATATTGTAAAATAATAAATTCATTAACATGCGTTAGAAGTCTTAGGAGAAATTACGTCATATTTACGTCACATTATAGTTATTACATAAAATGAACACAAAATAATAGTGCAAAAAAGTTTAAATTTAGAAATTGTGCTCGACATTTATTTGATATTTTGAGAATTAATTTAAAATGTCTCATTTAAAAGAACTTTCTTTTCGCTTTGTTAAAAAATACCAGGAGACAAAGACCCTGTTTATTTAATTCCTTTTATATTAGCTTATTTTGAAATGTTGTTACACGTGTATACGTCATCAAGTTATTTTTATTTCGACGTTTTATTTGTGTTTTTATTAATGTTGTACGAATTTATTTGTTCTTTCGTTATTTAAAATAAAAATTATATCAATTTGTATAATTTGGCGAGTGGTTTGGCGATTTATATAATTTGGCGAAATTGGTCGACAGGATAATCAAGTAGTACCGCAGCGGATTTGGCGTTAAAATTCCCCAATCAAAGAGAAATGAATAGAAATTCGTTTATAGGGAGATCGCCACTGTTTTTTAAATTATAATTCAATCTTTCGAAATCTTTTTAAAGCCGATCAAATTAGCGTGCATTTAGAGTCTGCGGTGTCTGGACGGGGGTTGGCGAGCGTAGCTCGTAGGGGGCCGAGCCCCCTAGTACGGAAAATAAAAGTATTGAAAGCTGCTAATTGTTTATATGGAGGGTGATAGGATTTATAATGAGGGGACAAAAATACAGCAAGAGATTTACGGCAAACTGTCATCAAAAACTCACAATCATTTCGAATTACCAGGACATCCAGAAAAGCAAAATGTTGCTGAGTTTCAATTTTAAAGGTAAACTGGATACATGGATCAACTGAATTTAATAAATCAAGTACAATGTTAATATTATGTTTAGACAAATCAACTAAAGCAGCAGTAGAATTGACAGAAAGAAGTCACTGGTCCCAAGGAACAGTAAGTATGAAAATTTACTGGTCCGCAGTCATCATCACTGGCCCGTTACATAAAATTCTATTGGCTCTTTAACCCTTTGAGTGACTCCCCACCCCACCTCCTAGAATATAACCCAAACTTCCTGGGCCCTTAAAAACCATTAAAAACACTAGATTAAATCGGTATACTTTTGTTTAGAAGCCTAGTTATTCAGTTTACTACTTTATTATATTGTATTTTTCAAGTTTGTCCCTTCTAATCTCCCCCCCCCCCCCCTCTTCCTCGCCAATCTCAATTTACAGGGCCGTTCAAAATATGCATGCAAATTTTAAAATGCCCAATTCTTGTTCTATTTTATTATAAAGCAACATTTTGAAACCTTGACCAAAGATACATTTGAGGTCGTCTCTCTGACTGTTTGGGGCTTACCTGTCCACTCGGGTGCACATTTTTTGTTTCTTCCAAACCATATCGTGTAACATATCATTGGAAAGCTTTTAATGTGATCTTTTATTTTTTGTCCCTACCCTTCCTTCCCTTTGGTAGGATCCAATCGTGCTCCAACTTGTGTATTGATATTTTTGACAGTAATTTCAAAGCAATATATATATTTATTCTTTTGGTTTTATTATTTTAAAGGCAGAACTGCTGTCAACTGCTATCTGAGCCTTTTTCTTTCCAGGTTAAATTGTTATATTTTTAGTTTAGGAGACATGTTATTTGGGTTACTAGTTTATTAAGCTGTTTTTCCAGTTCATCAGTAATCGCATTCCCACCTCATGCTCCCCCCCCACCCCTTCCCAATCACAATTTTCTTAATTATGGTGGGATTTCAATGGGACCTTTTTTGACATTCTTCCCGAGTCATTTGCTTACCAACTTAACATTGATATTATATTTGCAGTTCTTGGTTAGCACTATTTATGAACAATAATAACAAATTTCGGCTTTTTTCCAGTTTAAACTTATTATTCTTAGTTTAAAGACACGTTACTTACGGTTCTCGTTAGTTAAGTGGTATTTTACAAGTTTGTCAAAGTGTTTGTGTAAGTTGTATTTTAAAAATTCCAGCCATTTACAACCAAACTTACTGATTTATGATACTTTGAATTTTATGAAATTTCGGAGCTTTCGGACACTGGATCCCATATGTGTTATTAATGTTTTTCACGGGTATAAGTATGAAAATACGTGCTAAAATGCTTTAAAACTTATTTCTTCAAATAATATATTTAACAATTTAAGCAAAGTGATCCCCGAGAATTTTGTACTTTGTGTTATTTTATTCCTACATATGTATAGAGGAGAAAGAATACAGTTGAGGATGTTGCAATTAAGTATCAAGTTCATATATAGGAACATTATAAAAATAAATAAAAAATAAAAGCCTTTACAGAATCAGTATTTCAAATGGATTAGAAGAGAATGTTATACAAAAAACATCCGGCGAATATTGGATAAATAAATATTCCAGAAAAGTAAATGAATTTGAGATATTTGCTGTTTATGTATTCTTAAAACACAGAGAAATTTTTTTATCAAATTTATTCTAATGTTACAGATTTCCAAGCAATATACATGTGTAAAACAAATCTTAGATTTAGAACTTCGAAAAATAATAAATTTTTAAGCAATAAAATACATACACTGACACAAATATACAGTTATATATATAACACAAAACTTAAGTCAATAATTAGAACTAATTAAATTTCAGTTAAAGAATAGTTGCATAGTTTTATTACACATATTTTTAGCAGTAACTTTATGTTAATAAATAAGTGCCCACTATCCTTTTAAGATAGTAAAATTAATTGCTTTTTTTTTTCTTCTGAGAAAATTAAAATTTCACATCTCTCAGCGATGATTTTTTTTTTTTTTTAAATCTGTAGACCGCAGGCTCAGGACTGCCAGTCTACGAATGCGGGATCTAGCGAATGGTATCCGAAGACGATGTCTTCATTATTAAATACCTTTTTGATTCATTTCCTGATGTCATGGAAAAGTTTTTAAATTGTACTTTTCATCAATAGATAATTCAGTTTAAGCTGCACTTTAATTTTTAAAGAAATATCTTCAAGTGCAGCAGATTATTTTATTGGTCAAAGATTGAATCGTTCTTAAGAACGGTGACCAACAGGAGAAGGCTTTTTCTTCTCTTCTAAGATAAAGATGAATAAAGTAAGTTTGATTTTGTTCTCAAAAGTCTCCTCATCATTTGTTTACAGCTACCACTATTCAAGTAAGAAGTTTCCTATTTTTTTTATTCTTACAACTGCTTGCCCACAAAGAACAAAATGGGTCCTGTAAAACACAATGCAATATTCTTTAAAAAGAACTCCATGACTCTTTTCCTTTAATTAACTGCTCACATAGTAATTATAATACGACAATTTATATTCATATATCTTAGAAAAAATTTTGGGGCCTAAAATTTTTAACATTGAGACCTACCTTTCCCCCACGCTGATAGGCGGCCCTAAAAAAAAAAGACTTAAAAACTATTTGAATTTGTAAATAAAATTTAGCACCTTCAAAAGTTTGTCCATCTGGGCATTTTTAAAAAGATTAAAGATTATAGAAAGTAAGCCCCCATCTGTTTGGTTGAAGTAAGTAAAAATAAAAAGTACCACTGTTCCAGATGAAATCATTCCTTCCTAACGATAAAAAATCATTACTTCCTTTTTAGTTGCGTTCATAATTATATAAATACATAGCACCTATAGTCGTCGTTCGGTTCATCTGTCTGTCCGTTAGCATATAACAGAGCAATAAACTACCCAACCGAATGGTTTGAAATTTAAATATACAATTGTTGCAAAATTTTGTCATTTCAAATTTTATGAAAATCGGATGAATATTTTAATTACAGGGACAGTCAAAAGTTTTACTTTACATTACGGCCAATGGGAAAAAATTATTTCAATTTCATTTTAATCATGTTATAGCCTTTCAAACAGAATGAAATTGATATGCAATTATGAAGTGCACTAAGTACAATATGCGGTGTAGAAAATATTTATAAAACTAGTTATAGTACGAACGCACCACATTTGCCACATTTGATATGCAATTTCTGACTTTTTTTAATCTGACCAAGATCTCCCTTAAAAAATAAATATATATTACAATATTATTAAAATTACATCAAAGTTAAAACACTTTAATATTCGACTCAAACGTCTGTAATAGCTTACGACTGGGCCCCTGACTTTGTCAACCCCCCCCCCCCCTATATGGGAGGTATGGGAGGGCGGTCACTACGGCTATGCTGATTCGCTAAGTTTTGAAATTAATATTTTTGAGCTTATCTGTGTGAATCTGTGAATATTGAAATATCGATTCTAGAATTTGGGGAATCGATTCTTATTGTGAACGATTCCGTTTTATACGATGTCGAATTTTCCAGAATTGCCCTTCACTAAAGTACATGTTTAATTTTTTTTATAGTAGATTTATATCCTGAATTTCTCGCTTCTACCTAAAACTGTTGATCGGATATGGAGAAATGACCTGAAACTTTCGACCACCCCTTTAACACCCTTAGGTGGGAAATTTCTGAAATATGATTTAATAAATTTTTTAACAGATTTATTATCCTGAATATCTCGCTCCTACTTAAAACTGCTGCTGAGATATGGCGAAATGTCCTAAAATTTTCGGTCCCCTGTTAACCCACCTCAGGGAGGAATTTCTAAAATGGCTGAAATACATGTTTAATTATTTTTAGTAGATTTATTATCCTGAATTTCTTGCTCCTACCTAAAACTGTTGCTCAGATATGGTGAAATGATCTAAAACTTTCGACCATCCTTTTAACCCACTCAGAGGAGGAGGATTGCTGAAATCACTGAAATATGTGTCTAATTATTCTTTTAATAGGTTTGTTATCTTGAATTTCACGATCCTACCTAAAACTGCTGCTGAAGTATGGCAAGATGTCCTATAATTTTCGGCGGGGCATTTCTAAAATCGCTGAAATACATGTTTAATTACTTTTTTAGATTTATTTTCGGGAATTTCATGTTCCTACTTAAAACTGCTGCTGAGATATGGCAAAATGTCGTAAAATTTTTTACCCCCCCCCCCTTTAACACCGTTAGGGGGGGGGGGGGGAATTTTCAAAAATCCTTTCTAAGCCGTTGCCTACACGATGTAAGGAACATATCTTCCAAATTTCATCGTCCTAGGTGCAATGGTTGAGTCTCGGCATTGATTATGAGTCAGTCAGGACAAACTCTTTTATATATATACAGATAGATATATAGACAGGTATAATATATAAGGTATAAGACAGGTATATATATAAGGTAGATATTGAATGATTTTCCATAAAATGTCATTTTTATTTATTTTATTAATTATGATTTCCTTTTTTTCTTTTTACAGACAAAACTTGAATTATTTAAAGAACTTACATCTTGCTTGGTATAACTAAATCTTTTGTGAACATGACCCCAACAGCAAGAGATATTGGCTAAATTTCGGCCTATTATAAGAATTGTTGATAAATGAACGGTAGTCATATAGAGAGATTAACACGATACCGTCTAGACCAGCCATACTCAACCTGTGGTCCACAGACCACATGTGGCCCGGCAACCTTTTATGTGCGGCCGAGACACATAATCATTAATCTATATTAATAAAATTAATTGAGATGTGTATAAAAAGTAATGACCTTCATTGTTGTTTTATATATTTTCATGGGAAGGCAAAATCTGTCCTGTTATTTATAGTTAATTTAAAATTATGTTGTTAAAACATCTTAAATGTTTTTTTCTTAGTCAAAATTTCTTTTTACATGTCTTTGTAGTCTTATTTGTGCTACAGAAATGTATACATTTCTTAATCATCAACACTAATGAAACATTAGTCGAAATTAACTAAATTTCCACTATATATCTGCAAATAAAAACCATAAAAATCTTTTGCATTGAGTAAAAGATTTATAAGAGAAAACTTGCTTATTAATTTTGTTTAGAACTTTGAAATTCTGCATTATTATATTATTAGTTTTATACTTACTATACAGCTAATACTGCTTTTTAGGGTTTAATGTTTGTCGCGGAAAAAAAGTTTTATTAAGAAAAAAAGAGTTTTGTGAGTAAAAAGAATTTGTTACACCATTTTTCTAAATAACAAACTTTGCCATACATTTCTACAATATTTGCTATAGAAATTTACCACGAAGTTTATTTTTTTTTTATAAATAATAGTGTTAAAATTTTCTGGTAACATTTCTTCGACGACAAATGTTCAACCTTAATGATATTAACTTTGTTATACTAATTATGTTAATTTACTATTTTAATTACCCTTTTATACATGTGTTGTGGCCCACCTAGCATCGCAAACTTATGGTTGTGGCCCGCGAGAAAAAAAAGGTTAAGTATGGCTGGTCTAGACAATAACTGATGATTCCTCTAGTTATAATTCAAATGCCAACGTTGGCAGGAAGTCAAGTTGATGTACGAAATAAATTGATCATCACATACTGGAAATATAAAGTCAGCCAATATTTTCAGACGACCAAACTTGAATTATTTTACTGGGAGCATATTAGTTTGTCTCGTCGGTAATTCTAGACCCCGTAGTGAAATGTGTCATGTGACATAAACACACCAATATGCTTCTAGATCTTCATCTCCTATCCCCTCAAACTCCTTTTCATGTTTCAAAGACAGACCAGACTCTACTTTTAAATGAACAAACGAAGGGTCACAATCAAAAATACACCCGAAGAGTTGTTTCTTGGTGAGAATAAATTCCTTATGCACAAATCAGTAAACCTTAATCTGTTAAAAGTCTGCAGATTCTCCATAACTGGATGATAGACTGTTATAGAAAGAATAATTAAAGAAAATAATGAAGAAATTTTAAAAAAAATTCTATTAAAAAAAAAAAAAAAGATACTTCAAATATTTGAACAATTGTGAGCTGTACATAGGTAATAAATAAATATTATTAATATAAAGGAATTACTGATATATAATTTGTCTTTTGATTTATATAAGTCTATCAGTAATTTCAATTTTTTACAGGATAAATTTAAAAAATCCCTGCCGGCTCGGGCCTACAGGCAGAGGTAGATTTCGAAGTTAAGTACTAAATTCTCCAACAAAACTTAAATCAAGATTAGAGATAAACCCAGTTTCTTCACAAAGAGTGAGCTGTAGGGAGCTAAACTCTTTGTGAAAATTATAATATACACGAATACACACACACATGTATATGGAATAGGTTTAAAAAATGGCTACAAAAAATTCAGAGAACCTTAAAGTGTTAAAATATGTTAATATTTCCATAGTCGGGTTTTTATCATGTTTTAATATGTTTCTTCAAACTTACATGGCGTTACATATTCACCTGCTGAGGTCCATTATATTTCCAATATGACGCAATATACATATTTTTTTAATTCGTCAAACTATTTATTTTATTTTGAGTTTTCATGCTGAAATCTTGCTCTAGAAAACTTATGACGTAATATTCAATTTGTTTTCAATTTGTCAAACTATTTAATTTTACACGTGAAAATTTTGCATTAGAAAAGTAGTTGTTGTGGTGAGAATTTTATTGTTTTTTCTTTTTTTAATTGTTGGCAACTGCTATAACGAAAAACTTTTATTTTTTTCCTGCCATTGCTGTGTAAGAGCTGGTTTTATCAGAATCATGTTAAGACAGTATTCAAAATTTTGAACCCTCCCCATTTCCACCCTCTTGGGCCGATTTCGCCCATTTTCAATCCCCGCCGAAATATTAGCCATATCAAAGTTGTTGGCGAGTTTGAGGACAATCTGCGCATAATTGCGACTTTTATCGTGTGAACAAAATTTAGTACATACATACATACATGCATACATACATATATATATATATATATAAACTTTTTAGGTGGGGGTGGTTTTGGGTTCCTGGGGTCCTATAATGAAAAGTTATGAAGGAATTTTTCAAAAGTCGCACCATGGTAATGACTGCAATAGGTAGTATTTCTTACAAAATCTACCTAAAAATAATACTTTTAATATCAAATATCAAAGCTGTGTAATCATTGTAAGAGAGAAAAGAAATGCTTACTATTTGTTGAAATTTTTTGCTACAAGACTGATAGGCATTAAAAATAGAATCTTCTTGAGCAGTAGCTTCATCTCTTTCTTTGCGTAAGTCATATGCTTCCTTTTGTACTTCTTCTCTTTCTTTTTTTAGAGCATCATATTCATAAAATATTTCATTATAAGCCTAATTAAGAAAAAGGAAGATCATATTTTAATAACAGAAAATTTTTAATTAAATACAATAATTTAAACTTTTAATTTTTAGCAATATACTGGTCTGCCATACAATAATGTGAACTATTCTGAGTGCTGTAGTGGGCATTTATTGAGAGAAATGTAACTCCATTTGGTGTACATGCACAGTTAAGAATGCAGTATTGATTTCAGCTTTCAATGTGAACTCTTTACTTATATTCAGTACAGTCAATTCTATGAAATCTGCACACTTAGGGGCCGAGGGTTTTGCGGATTATAGATCATCCTTTGTTTACATTTTATTCTTTAAAGTCTGACTATAAATTAGGAACAACTATGCAAAAATTACAATTACAATGGAAAAGAAAAACATAATGCAACATTAGTTTAATATATTTAATAACTAAAATTAAAGAAAATTTGAATTAAAGAAAAGGAAAAATTAAGTTTTATGCAATACAAATTTTACTGATTATTCATTATTTTAAACATTGACATAACACAATGGCAGTTTCAGTTTTGCTTTGTGCCAATAATTATTTTCGGTAGTATACGAACACTCATTACTTTTGCTCAAAGATAAAATTTTGTTACTCAAGGAAATTGAAATATTTATATTCAATTTATATTTAAATATTTATTAATTGAAAAACTGATAAGATAACTGAACAAAATATATACCAAATTTAGCTTTATGAGTTTAACTGTTAATGACAATTTTCATTGTTTACATTTCAATGCGTACTGTGGATAATAGACATTTGCGGATTATACATCGGCAGATTTCACAGAATTGACTGTACAAAGTATTCACAAATTGCAAGGAACTTACATCAACCCAAGATTTAAAAAAAAAAATTTAATTAAAACTTGCACATTACATATACACAGATGTCTATTCATAAGATTTCCCATTTGCTATTAAGGTTAATTAAGACATGAAAATAAATCAGGTCTTTTTTTAATTTAGTGTTATCACTTTTCACCATGCTAACTTTGCAGTATACATCATTTGTAAGATTAAAGGGTTTTTTTTTTTGTTTTTCGCAGCTCCTCTGTATAGTAATTTTTGTTAAATATAAGTATTTTTAACAAACAGTATTAAAAGCCACCACCACTGTTATTCTTCTAGCTTAATTTGTTTATTATTTGCTCAGTTTCTTAAATAGTTATTTACTTTAAATTCATTACTACTTAAAATATAATTTGTATAGCATATAAACGCAATAGTTTTGAACTTATAGAAAATCTATATACTTGTTTACTTTATTAGCATATGGCTGGGTGGTTGGTGATGAAGTTAAATATTTCGTTGGAAATGCTGCCAGGGTAGTTACTAATTTAAAATGTGTAAAGGAACAGTTAGTTCTGTTTTTGGATTACAGATAACGGCACTAAACAAAGTTTATATAGGGTCATATATAGGTTTTTTGCCACTCAAGTTGTTGCAATTTTCATGAAAAGTTTAACCCATTTGTGCCTGAATTTTGGTTTTCTCAAATGTTTTGGTAAAATCATTTTTAAACATTGCAAAATGAACTGGAAAAATACTAAAAAAAATTACACTTGAATTTTTTTGCATTTATTTAATAAAATGTAAAAAAACCTCATATGAGTATTTCTAGTAGAATAATATGCATAATTATATGTTTTGTCTATATTTACATTTAAAAAGTTTTTAAATTGTATATTATGTGCTAAAATTAGTATTTTTATGAACTTAAAAAATATATATATTTATTTATTTACAGAGACTAATAACGTTATAACTATTATTAATAATAAAATAAGAATAATCATATTGCTGACTTAAAAACAGGGTTGCAAAAAAGCCGGCTAAAATTAAAAAAAGCCACGACGGTGGCTTTTATCGGTTTTAACCGGCTTTTTTTGACCAAAATTGGCCTTTTTTGGCCGTAACTGGCTTTTATACAATGAAGCACTGTAATTATAAACTACATTTTTTAAAAGTGTTTTTAATTAGTTTTAAAGACATTTAATTGATTTAGAGTTCAATAAGTAACCCAATTTCTCAATTATAAAGACATTAATACTGGAATAAAACTGGTTTAGCTGGTGATTTGTAGACCAAATA
Source organism: Maratus speciosus (assembly GCA_963932465.1). Lineage (NCBI taxonomy): Eukaryota > Metazoa > Arthropoda > Arachnida > Araneae > Salticidae > Maratus > Maratus speciosus. The sequence continues at coordinate 339,561,607 of OZ010788.1, forward strand.
GCAAATATGTCAGTTAAATTTTAAAAGGGCCATACCAACTGCTTTATCTGGTTTACACTGACCTTTACCGCCCCCAATTTTTATTGCTTTATAAAATTAAAGAGGACAATGGTTATTTAGTTACATGTTTTATTACTTAATTTTAAGACCTATTAATATACAAGTCTTACTTTATTTGTAGTATACATTTAAAATTGTAAGTACATAGTCATATAATAAAAACACCATTTCTCACTACTAAAAACATTATGAATAGCATATGCATTAGGGCAGAGCGTAAAAAACTTTTTTTCGAAATTCTTTTTCCGCTAGCGCGGAAAAGTTGTGGAATGTTCTCAGAAATATACTTACAAAATTTCAAAATAATCAATTAATAGCTTCCGGTTCCAGTTTACAGTCTAAATATGCAATTTTAGCCGAAAATGTTGTAAATTTTCACATTTCAGTAATATTTTTAATTTACGATTTTTTCTTTGAGCTAGCGCGGAAAAATTGAAAGAGTATATAAGGTGATTACTAAAAAATATAAAAGTATCTTATAAATCTAGAACTTTCTCACCCGAGTCGTGAATTCTACGCCTTTATTGTGGCTGATCTCGTTAAGATATTTACTTCGAAGAATATAAACACTGCTGTACGAAACAAAACATTTAATAGACAAAAACTAACACTAAAAACGGTACATATACTATCTTTAAACATCTTCAATTTTTAAATTCGTACATCTCGTCTGCAGTAAATTCATGGAACAACAAATGACATAAAAATTAAATCGTAAACAAAAATGGGTCACTTTAGTTCACACAGCTTGTCTTTTTTACTTCGCACCAAAGAGTTTGGAATTTGAGTCAGAAAATACAACATCCTCCGGCCCAGAAAGATAAGTTATTCTTTATCATAGTCAAGTTCCAATGGATATAGGTGTTGGACTGCTCGCCGAATGAAATTGCCCGTTGCCAGTCTTAAAGTGCATGCACGAACCTTTCCGTCTCTACCAGGATGAATATCTGTGACAATGCCTAATTTCCATAAAAGCCTTGGCTGATTGTCTTCTTTAATTTGAACAACGGCTCCTTTTTTTACTTGTATGCCTTTGGAGTGATCTGTATAATGGACAGATTTTAAATCCATTAGGTAAAATTGTTTTCACTTCAACCAAAATTTTTCTACTAAGTTTAATCTGTATCTATATCTGCGAGTTACTTCACTTTTGGTAGAAGGAATGATCCTTATCTTTTCCGGTGGCAAAGCTGTCAGTCTTTTCCCTACCAGGAAATGTGCTGGACACAAGGGGGTTGGCTCATTTACATCACTCGATACAAAGGTTAATGGGCGGGAATTCAAAACAGCTTCCACTTCCTGTAAAGTGGTTTCAAATTCTTTGTAGTCTAATGAAGATCTTCCAAGGATTTTCTTAAGGCATATCTTCGTTGAACGTACCAATTTTTCGTAGAATCCTCCCCACCACGCTGCTCTCTCTACGATGAATTTCCATTCAATTCTTTTTTCACTAAAATAATTTTGCACCTCAGGATTCTTTATCAAATTCCATATCTGCTGTAAATCCCTGTCCGCTTTCTTGAAGGTTTTAGCATTATCGGTGTAAATAATCTTGCAAATACCACGACGTGAGATGAATCTTCGAAAGGCCATTAAAAATTCGGTCGTTGTTAAATTCATAACAATTTCTAGATGCACTGCTCTTACTACTGCACATGTAAATAAAACAACGTAAATCTTGGTACTATTTTTGAGGTATAAAGGACCTAGGAAATCTGCTCCTGTCACTTCGAACGGTGATGCTTCTTTAATTCTATCTGGAGGAAGGGGTGAAATGTCTTGGCAGTAAGGTTTAGTGCTGAATTTTTTACAGATGATACATCGCCTTAGTATACGTTTTACTTGTTGCCTACCCTTTATAATCCATAAACTTTCTCTTAATTGGGCGAGTGTTTCGGCAACTCCAACATGAGCTACTTCTTCATGAGCTCTTCTGATTTGAAGATCTGTAAAATGACTTTTGCTAGGGAGTATAATTGGATGTGCTTCTGAATAACTTAAATTTGAATTCTGGAGTCTTCCTTTTAATCGCATGATTCCATCTTCATCTAAGAACGGATTTAAATTTAGAATTTTTGATTTTCTTGGGATTAATTTCTTCTTAAACAATGCTTCTCTTTCTTCTGGAAAGCATTTCTCTTGCGTCTGTTTTATCCAATATTTCTTGGCTTTCAACATTTCTTCAGCACTCAAAGGTCCTGAAAGTTTACTTACACGTATCTTTGTATTGTTCGCAAATCTGAATATCCAACAGGTGATGCGAAATACTCTAGTCAATGTACTGTAATTTTCAATTTTAAAAATTGTATTTTCTTCTTGAGTCACACAGCTAGCTTGGAGAATTTTTGTTTTCATGGATGATCTTTTCTCTACTTCGACACCTTTAATATCAATTTCTTTCGTTTCTTGAGGCCAAAATGTTTCATTTTCTTTCAGCCACTTGAGACCATTAAACCATGCTTCATTTTTCAAAAATGATTCTGCTTTTTCACCTCTGGTTAACAGGTCGGCTGGATTTTCTGAGCCAGGGCAATGCGACCACAAGTTTGGATTTGTTTTTTGCTGTATTTCTCGAATCCTATTCTGAACAAATGGCTTCCATTCTTCAACATTGCCTCTGATCCAATGCAGAACAATCATTGAATCTGTCCAGAAATGTAGACTGATTTTCATTTCTTTGAAAAGACGTTGATTAACATAGGCTGTTAGTCTAGTCCCTACTAGTGCACTCATTAGTTCCAATCTTGGCAAAGATAATTTCTTGACTGGAGCAACTCTGACTTTGGAAATGACAAAACTAGTAAATATTTGTTCGTTAACACGATATCTTAGATAAACAACAGATCCATAAGCTTTGGAACTTGCGTCATTAAAACAGTGCAATTGTAGATCTTGAATCGCATCTTTTGAATAGTCACCAAAATAATATCTTGCAATCTTTGCAGCTTCAACAGAACTTAGTTGCTTGCACCACTTAATCCATTTATTGTGCATATCTTCATTCAATTTATCTTCCCAATTCAGACCTTCTTTCCAAATTTCTTGCATAAGAATTCTTGCAGTTACCGTAAAAGGGTTAAAAATTCCTATGGGATCATATATTCTTCCTATCATCTTTAAAACTTCTCTTTTGGTTACACCGTTATTCTTATCGTCAAATTTCAAAAGATTCTGTAATTCGACTTTCAAATAATCTTCTTGGGTATTCCATTTATAACCTAGAACTTTTGTATAAGCAGAATTTTTATGGCCAGTTTCTTCTTTTAAGTCAAATTGCAATTGAAGACTTTCAGAATTTGTAGTCCACTTGCGCATATTGAAATTAGCCTCTTTCAAAATGGTCTTAACCTCAGCATATACCTTCAAACCTTGTGATTCTTCATTTACACCAGCGAGTAAATCATCAACGTACAGACAATCATTAAGCAGATCAAACGTATCTGGAAATGTGGATTTGTATTTCTTGATATGATGTTTTATAGTTGCAGATAACAGAAATGAACTAGGCTTCGCTCTGAATAAAACTCTGGTCATTCGTAATGTTTTCAACTTCAAATTTGATCCTGGATTAGGAGAATTTTCAATCCATAAAAATCTAACAGCATCTCTATCTGCAGGATCTAAACTAATTTGCAAATATGCCTGTTCAATATCGCCGGTGCAAACACAAGTCCAAAATTTCAGAGCAATTAAGAAACATCTTCTGGTTCCACTTTAGGGTGTAAATATGGAAAATTAGCCGAAAATGATGTAAATTTTCACATTTTAGTGATTTCTATTATTTTCGATTTTGTATTCTCGCTAGCACGGAAAAGTTGAACGAATTTAAAAGAAACATAGGTGCAAACTTTTAGAATAATCAATAAATATCTTCCGGTTTCTCTTTGGAATTTAAAAATATCAAAGTAGCCAACACTTATGTAAAATTTCACATTTCAGTGATTTTTTTTAAATTATCAATTTTCTCTTCTCGCTAGCGAGGAAAAGTCAGAAGGTCATATGAGAAACATAAGTACAAAAAATTAAGGTTATTGCGATACAGCTGGCCCTAAAATGCATGCCGTCCAATTGGAAAACATGCTTCAGAATTGTGAACATCAGGGATGTAGTGGAGGGTATACGAGGGTATACGCCGTATCAGGGTTGGGTTTTTGACGTCAAAAACTGGTTTTTGACATGACAAGCGTCAAAAACTGGTTTAAACTGTCATAAACTGGTTTAAACTGTCGAAAACTGGTTTAAACCGTCGAAAACTGCCAAATACATTAACACATTAAAACATTTTAACAATAGATAAACATTAAATAAGTCAATGATTTATGTGATCTTTTATTGAAATTTAATAATTTAAAAAATATATTATTTGCAATAAAATATTTTTTGATTTTTCAACCAGAAGAAAATAATTTTGTACAATTAAATAATCCGGATAAATTTTACCCCGCAGCATGCTGCAGCACACCACGTGTTTAGCACATTTATTTACACCCAAAAGAATTTTGAGTTTAGAGTGTATGAAGTGTTAGAAAATAGTCTCTCTTAATTGATGCTGAGCTAGTAGGACTTGATAGCAAAAGCATTGCTAGATGAGCAAGTTTTGAAGCAGGCTCAAAAAGCTGTTGCATTTAGTGATACCTTTCCACCAAACAATGGAGTCCTCCCTATAGCACTGAAATAGGAAGACTGGAAAGGGGATTCTTTAGCTTCATACACAATCAGTATGGGTAAGCATCCATAAACTCTCTCTGTAGCTCAAGCGCGAGCTGAATCAACTGATACAGCAGCAGGGTTGCCGGCTTTTAGTCAGGCCAAAAAAAGCCGGCTGGCTTTTTTTGGTTTTAACCACTTAAAAAAAGCCGGTTTTTATTTTTTAAAGTTGGTTTTCAGTTAATTCATTTTAAATTTGGGTCAATTAATTTTTAATACACTTATAAATATTTTCTACTAAAAGAAGTTATGGATTTCTATTAAATTTTCTCAAATAAATAAGTCTTTATAACTTCTAGAAGGCAACTGTAAAGGCATTATGTCTGGGAAAAAAAAAATTATAAACATTGAAAAAAATGTAAGTTAGGCTCCAAACTGGTGTTTTGAAATTCTATATTACATAGCTCCACATATACTACACATTTTAAAGATTATATTTAATTATGACAAAATGAAGCACATCAAAATGGAAATATTCTTTGTGTCCATATGGAGCGATTAAGTTATAATAAGTTAAAAGAGAAATTTGAAAGGATGTAATATTTGAGGTGAGTGGTACATAAGTGTATAAAAAATAGAGCATTTAAACAAGGAAAAAAAAATCTTTAAATAAATTTTTGAAAAGTTTCTTGCTAAGCATATTTATGCATATGCTATTCATAATGTTTTTAATAGTGAGAAATGGTGATTTTATTAATATGACTGTATATAATTTTAAATGTTTACTAGAAATAAAATAAGACTTGTATATTAATAGCTCTTAAAATTAAGTAATAAAACATGTAACTATTGTCCTCTTTAATTTTATAAAGCAATAAAAATGAAAAAAATGGCAGTTGGTATGGCCCTTTTTAAATTTAGCTGACATATTTGCAATTCTGACTACAAATCACTAGCAAAACCACCTAAGTTTTATTCCAGTATTAATGTCCTCATTATTGAGAAATTGGGTTACTTATTAAACTTTAAATCAATTAAATGTCATTAAAACTAATTAAAAACACTTTAAAATGTGTAGTTTATAATTACAATGCTTCATTGTATAAAAGCCAATTATGGCCAAAAAATCCAGTTAAAACCAATAAAAGCCACCGGTCTGGCTTTTTTTTAATTTTAGCCGGCTTTTTTGCAACCCTGCACAGCAGTCAACCCATGCCCCTGATGGTTGGGATGCAAAGTATAAGCCAAACAATGGTATGGTTTCATGATTTGATTCCTTCTATTATGCACTTTTTCAATATGGGCTTACAGGAATTTTCTTTTAGATGACCGAGACAATTTTGTTCAGTTTTAAAATCGAAAACATTTTTATATATTGAAAGAAAGCATGTTTTAAAAAGATTTTGACTTTAATCTTTTTTTTTTTTTAATTACTTCTGTTATTTTGTAAATGTTTGAAATTAATAATCCAATTTCAATTTTGAATGGAATGGTTGAATGCCTAGACTAGAATAACATTGATGCACATTATCTTGTTATATATACAAAAAAATCTACACTTTTCTAAGTTTTTTTTCCCTATAAAAAAAGCTAGCTAATGCTTTAAGTTCTCAAAAGTAAGCGAAATTAAAACGATTTTAAGTAAGAGAAAAAATGTACAGCTCAGGTGAGCTTAATGTCTACTTTTTAGAAAAACACAATTTTACAAAAAAAAAAAAAAAAAAAAAAAATACCCTGTTAAAAAGTTGTACTTAACAATAATACTTTACTATGTACTAATTACTGATATACAGTAAGGGTGAATTTAAAATATTACATGTAATGTTGTAATGTGTGACAGACATTTAATTTGAATTTTTACAGATCAATTTAGTATTTGAGGTTTTTGACATGACGGTTTAAACTATGGTTTAAACCCGACATAAAGTGGCACATGTCAAAAACCTGCCAACCCTGTAATTATTACTAATACTATATACTAATTACACAATTACAGTAATAGTGAATTTTAAATATTACATCTAATGTATGACATTTAATGTGAAATTTTACAGATCACTGTAAGTATTTGAGGTTTTTGACGAGGTTTTTGACAAGGGGTTTTTGACATGACGGTTTAAACCGCAGTTTAAACTGTCAAAAACTGACATGTGTCAAAAACCTGCCAACCCTGCGCCGTATACCTTCTGGATTTTTTTCAGGAACACCGTATACCCTCTGTTTCTCAAGAAAGCTATAGTATATACACTCTAGGGTATACGCTCTGCCTTGAGCGTATACCCTCTGCTTAGATCGTATACCCTCTGTTTTTTTTACGACTACACCACTGGTGAACATTTACCTGTTGTGGACGTTAAGAAAATTAACACCGATGTTCTTTCTGCTGACAAAACTGATCTCAGCACAGACCAGAAATACCTGCAAGATATCTGCACTGTAGTGATAAATGGTTTTTGTCCTGAGAATTAATCCCACAAAGATCCTGGAAAAAATTCCCATGCCTGCTGGTTGACAACAGCTAACCGAATTTTTGGAAAACAATTCAAGCTTCACTTTATCTTACAGATGATCTGAAGCTAGTTGTGGATCACGTCATCCAGAGAAATGGTTATTTTGGTCATGATGAAGCAATAATCCCTGCAATGCTTGTCAACCCAAACCAGAATGTGCGAGAACTTGCGCTACGTAGGATATTGAAAGCAAGGGAAAAACGGGAGCAGGAGGTCGTATGTTCCAAATTCCTGAACTTAACTTTAAAGCTAAATCTTACATTGATCTCATAGACTGGCAGAATTGCCAACTAACGGAACCTCCGAATACCACTCACTTGTCGAACGAACACATGATGCAATTGATAAAGTTTGGCGAATGTCCGGCATCAGCATTGGGAAACTAACTTCCATGCCACACTCAATGTATTGAAAGGGGAGTAAAACCGACAACAGAAGCTTCCCTTGCAGTCATCGGAGAGAATAAGCGTGCTGGCTACATCAGATCCAGAATAGAGTCAAGATGTGGCAAGCCATCATTTGAAACCAAAAACCAGTATGAAGGGGAAAACATGGAAACAAGTGAACGAAATGCATTTAATGCACATTTGCAACTTTTCTTCTGGAACTCCAAATGCACTTAGTTATACAAAGTATGTGTATTGCGTGAATAATAAGATTTGTTGTTTAATGTAATAATTATTATTTACGAATGTCTAATTTTATAAAAAGAAATGTTTAAAGCTTCCATAAATAAATTGTTATGCAAAAGTTTACCATTTTTTTTATATTTCGACCCCTAAATTTTCTACACTTTTACATAATTTATCATATTTAGACCACAAAGGGGAACCGGAAGATACTTATTGATTATTCTAAAATTTTGCACTTATCTTTCTTGTATATTTTTCCAACTTTTCCGTGCTAGCAGAAATAGAAAATCAAAAATTAAAAAAATCACTAAAATGTGAAAAATTACTCATTTTCGGCTAATTTTTCATATTTAGACCCCAAAGTGGAACCAGAAGATATTTATTAATCGCTCTAAAATTTTGGACTTATGTTCCTTATATATTCTTTCATCTTTTCTGCGCTGGCACGAAGAAAATGTCGGAAGTTAAAAATATTACTAAAATGTGAAAATTTACAACATTTTCCACAAAAATTGCATTTTTAGACCCTAAATTTTCCTCCCATTTTTAGACCCGGAAGCTATTTATTGATTATTTTGAAATTTTGCGAGTATATTTCTGAGACCATTCCACAACTTTTCCGCACTAGCAGAAAAAGAATTTCAAAAAAAAGATTTTTACGCTCCGCCCTAATATGCATGCTTAGCAACAAGCTTTTAAAAATTTTATTTAGAGAATTTATTTTTTTCTTGTTTAAATGCTCCATTTTTTATACACTTAGGTACCAAACTCTCCTCAAATATTATAATCCTTTCTAATTTCTCTTTTAACATTTATAACTTTATCTCTCCATGTGGACACATAAGAATGTTTCCAGAATTTCCATAGTGTGCTACATTTTGTCATTGTTTAATTAAATATAATCTTTAAAATGTGTAGTATATGTGTACCTATATAATGTCATTTCAAAACACCAATTTGGAGTCTAACTTATATTCTATTCAATATTTATAATTTTTTTTCACACATAATTGCCTTCACAGTTGCCTTCCAGAAGTTATAAAAACTTATTTATTTGACAAAAATTAATAATTTTTTTAGTAGAAAATATTTTTAAGTGTATTAAAAATCAATTGATCCAAATTTAAAATGAATTAGCTGTAAACCAACTTTTAAAAATAAAAGCCGGCTTTTTTTAAGCGGTTAAAACCAAAAAAAGCCAGCCGGTTTTTTTTTTGGCCTGGCTAAAAGCCGGCAACCCTGCTTAAAAACAATTTATTTCATAAATATCTTCAAAAGGAGATTACATAAATAACTGTCTCCTAAATGTCCAACAAAAATATGTGCCCATTTGTGCCTAGAACCCTATATTTTGGACGTTACAAAAGTGCATAAAAATAGGCTTGAACATTTAATTTCGCAATTAAAAAAAATATGTATTTAAAAAAAGTCTACAAGCTAAGATTATGACTTGCGATCAAGGATCCTTCATAGAAAAAATACAAATAAACTTACTTTTTACATTTCGCCATCTTGAAAAATTAAAAATTTATAAACACCGAAAAAAGCCTACATTTAAACAAATAAATATCCACCTTATACTGTCATCTCTCGGAAATAGATAAAGACATTTATAAATAATTATTTCATGCAATTTTCATGTTATAAAGGAGAAGAAAAATATACTTATTCATGAAAATTTGAAACGTCCCAAAAATGGGATGCTAGGCACAAATGGGTTAAGCATAACTCTATTTCAAATTAAATTAAATATGTATTTCAATACGTATGAGGATATATTCAATTTACTGCATGAAAAATAAAATATATATAAGAAATGTGATCATTCTTTCTTTAAGAATCATCTCTTCTTCTTTCAAAATATGAAAAATGTTACCAACATTTTGTTTTTTATACAAAAACGCACATGTATAGTATTTTTGATAGTTTATGTACACATACGCATGTAGAGTGAGAGGTGCCCGCTATACAGAGATATAAGCATTCAAAAATATATGAATTTTAGAAATTGAAAAGTGTTCGCTAAATACAGTTGTCTGCCTTAGAGGCACGGTTGTATGTAACGCGAACCCGAAAATTCCATTTGAAGTTGACCCGAACCCAAAATGATGTAAATCATGTTTTAATGCAATGTGAAATATGATTAATAAAAATCTACAATGTATATCAATAAATAGAACTATTACTATAATAAAATTCACCCTCAATTAAATGAATATCACAGATATGATAAATTATACCCGAACTTTGATACAATGAATACAAAGAAAGAAGAAACAATAATGTTTCAATCGATATGTAATGGTATAAAACTAAAAATTTAATCTTTAAATATGCTTTAAAATCAGTTGCAGCTTCAAAATTTCCACTTATAACGGTACACCTTGTTTTACACAACTGGCATTTACCCTTTAATTTATCATCATTACCAACAGTTATTTTGAAAATTTTTCCCTCTAATATAGCGCATCCTGAATATCACAATTAAATTATTCACTTTATACATTTTTAACGAGAGCTCTAGAAATAATAGTCATTCTTTCCCGAGTCTTCAAAATAACAAAGTGCATTCTATTTCTACAGTATAGTTTAAAAATACAATATGCAGCAAAACATTAAAATGATCTTTCCTTTCTTCCTGTATTCTACATAGTAGGTTTTTGTCATAACAACATTAGAAGTATCAAGAATTATATTTGTAACTATTCAGCAGAAATGTTCAGCAGTGCAAAAGTGTTCGATAAAATATTTTATCATACCAATAGTTGAAAAAGCATGTTTATTTTAACTTCCAGAGATGAATTCTAAATGACCAGACAAAACAGACAGGCATCATTTTGCTTTTGTGAAACTTTGATCTGTGGTTTGCATAGACTTTTAAACATGAAAAAATTATTTGGACACATTTTTTTTTTTTTTAAATCGAGTCAACCCAAACCAGAACCACAAAACTCAAAAAGCTAACCCGAAACAATGAAAGCCAACCCGACCCAGAACAAAAAAGTTAAAGTCAACCCGAACCCGAACTACAATGAGAAAATATAGCTCCAACCCTACCCGATCCAAACCACAGGTCGGGTTGGGTTTGGGTAAAAGCAGGTAACCCGACCCGATGCAGGACTCTAATACCAGACTATACAATTTAAATATGTCTAATATACAGCCCAGTATACAAATTAGATGAAAACCGTTTTTGATAGATATTCTAGCAGATATTTTACATTTTGTATATAAGTATTTTCCCTTAGATTTGTGGGGATTGGTGAAACCCGGGGTAGAGAGCCCAAGGCATGCAAAATGAAGGCAATTTTTCAAATGGGCCGAGTGAGCAGAAAATTTATAAGACAGTTTTTGTTAATGGGCTGGACTGGAATGATAAAAAAATTAAGCAGGCTGACCAGCCAAATATAACAAATTTGAAAGAATCAAACTATGCCGATAAAATAGGAACAATTTTCAATTAGCATGACTGGGGTGAATAATCATTAATGTTGCTATTCTGTATCCTATGGCTTATGAACAGATCGTAATCTGAAATATACGGTAAAATTTCCCCATAAATATGAATGCAGCATTCTTTAAAAGAATCTTAATTGTATATTATAAAAAATGGAATTTTTTTGTAGAAATTAAGTCGAGCCAGGCAAGGTTTTATTGATTTTTACATGGACCGGGCTTGTTTTCACTGATTTTTGCACAGGCCGGGGCAAGAACTTCAAAAATATAAATGGTCAGGGCCGAACTTTTAAAGGTCCGAGCCTGGAAATTTTGTTCCATGCAGATTTTTAACACGAGATTAGGCGAAATTTGTAAATTTCTGCTGTTTTGGAGGCCAAGGAATCTGAAAAAGCATTGTAATAGATGTGATGTCTTTTTGTCCACAGATTCTTCGTCTCTGTAGGACCAGAAGTAACCCAAAATTGTAAATCCCCCCCCCCCCCCCTTCCTTTATTTTCACATGTACAGGACTCTAAATAATGTGAAATTGTAATTATTTATTTCTGAATCTGCGGTACCCAAAATAATGATAAAATGAGAAAATTTTGCTATCGTTCTCCTTTTTGTTTTAAAATTTTTCAGGCCTATAGAATGCGAAATAAAGTCAAAATTGTAAAATTAATGGGGAAATTTCAAAATTTTCATTTTTTATTTCGAATCCGCAGAATCTGAATTAATTCCAAAATAAAAACTTTCATCTACCTTTCCTTTCCAAAACTTTTTTCTTCCTTTCCATCAAAATTTTTCGGATCTGAAGGACACGAACTAACAACAAATTCTAAGAATTTCGCCTTTTCTTTTCAGAGCCCGCAGAACCGAAATAGAAAAATTTACGTTTTGTTTTTACCTTTAGATTTTGGTAGTTCGATTTTTCGGGTTTGCAGGAATGCGAAACTTCGAAATTAATGAAGCAGAATTTTTTTTTTCTTTTATCTTTTGAAGCCCTAAAAACAGAATTAATGCCGAAAAGTGAAAATTTTGCTTTATTTTTCTTGCGTGCACTCATAACAGGCAGCACTAATATTAGCCAGCCTGGAGACGGAGTCGTAATCGTTAAAATTTCTGGAGTCAGAGTCTGAGTCGGCAGTTTTTCCCACTTACTCTGCAGCCCTGGACAAACCACTGTGCATTCAATTTAAGCCTCTGATTTGCTACAAATTTTGGTTATTGACTGAAAACAAAAATGCCAACTTGAAGAAAAAGGTAATTAATATTTTGATTCAGGTTGCATCAACCTACTTATGTGAAGCCGACTTTTCGAAAATAGTTGCCATTAAAACAAAATATTGATCTTGATTGGATACAGAGAAAGACTTGCGTATTGTGATTTCCAATATAGATCCGAACACAAAAGCAATCATGAGCTCTTTGCAAGCGCATAACTCGCATTAAATTCTTACAAAGTTCTTTAAAAGTATTTTTCAGTAAAAAAATCTTTATACACATATATGCATAAATAAAACCATTGCTTCATAAAATTATGTGTTTTATTCAGACCTCTAATAAGGCAGAAACATTAACCCAAATCCTAAAATGAATTCCATTTTAACTACATTGAGAATTTTAAAAAAGCCTACTGTCTATCCAGAGGTTGCAACAAAATTTTACACAAAATAGGAAGAAGAGAAATTAAATTGTGCACCACTGCTTTAAAGGACAAAAATAATATCATTTTGAACTTAAATAATGATATTTCAAATGAAAATCAAATTTCAAATTGATTGCTTAAAAAGCGAAAGGCCAACATAGTGAAAAAGATTCCATGCCAGGACTCAAACCTGGGCCATCAGTATAGTGCACTGACATTCTACCGACTAAACTGTTGTCCTGGTCCAGGTACCAAACCAGGGTCTGAAACAAAATGAAATTGGGTAGCAGGGTATTGGTACAACTTTAGTAGCTGGGGCACGGCATAGACCATAAAAATAAATGACAAGGTAGAGGATGTAGGTGTGTAAGGTAGATCAACACAGTGATAAAACAAGATTTAAGTTTTTCTGAAAACTAACGTTTATTAAAATTAAAAAAAGTAAAAAAATAAATAAGTACATAAATAACTTAAAATAAACTCAAAGTAAATTAGGTAGAAGTTTGTGAGCAATGACACTTCAACCATTAAATATAATAATAATAGATGGCAGCAAGCAGTAATACAATTCAATTGATAATATAATATAAAGATAACTCACGTTGGGTTGACTCAAACAGCATCTTAAGTAAATATCATTAGTTGGAAGTAGAAGAAGATTTCAAAGTAATAGATGATGAATTCATATGATAAAAAACAATGTATTGAAAAAACATCTTGAAAAAAAGAATATTCACTTCATCTAGCCTTATGGCAATGTCCTTGAATTGAATTGAGACACTTGATATTTCCCTTAAATACAGCAAACAACGTGTCTAATCTAAGACCGTAACAAAAGTTCAAACAACTTCATACTAGTGTAAAAGTTTGGTAAAAATCAGAGTCATTATATGCAGCACAGTCTTGAAGTTATCACACATGGAGATACTGAAGTATAACTCTCATCGTTCATTGACTTATGCTTATTTAATAACTGCTTTCAAATTCAAATTAAAAATAATAAACAGCACTGATATACTTTATATCAAAATTATAAAACGAACTAGCCATCTATCTCTAAACACTTTTGAAAAACTACATTTCCAAATAATAACGACGAACACCAAACATCAAACTAAAATAAACGAACACAAACGAAAAACACCAATGACAGAGAACCACGTTCAAAAGCTAACGTCCCTTTCAAATAGCTTCCGACTCTAGCACATGCTATCGGTGAAAACACCCCCTTTCTCAAAACAACGTTCAGTGGAATTGAGTAACACCTGTACTGCTGTACGGAAAAACTATTTTCAAACTCTGGAATGGAAGAGATACGATTATGCAGTGCATACGAGTTACGTAGTTGTACTGAATGAAAGTGCCGATCGGAAATGAAAAGTCCGATGACGTGAATCGATTCTCAATCGAATCGCAAAACGAATAACCAGACCAGATTTACAGCAGAATGGAAACAACAGGTAAGTAAACTACATAGCGACATTTGAATAAACTGAAAGAAATAAAGATAACCATAGGTAAGTAGAATATTAGAATGAACTTAGTTGAAAAGGAAAAGTAAAGAAATGATTGAAATAAAGTAATTAACTTCTAAAGGTATAAACGTCAAGGAAAAATAGGGCTAACATAAACCACATGGAATGATACCCAGCCTGGAAAATTTCTCACTATTACATATTGCCAAGGCTACAAATGCAGCACAAGATGGAATATTTTTCATGTGCCACCGACATGGGGCAAACACGAAACCTAATTAAATCCAGCATCGATTGAAACTATATTTTCATATCATATTTATTAATATAGTTTCAATCGATGCTGGATTTAATTAGGTTTTGTGTTTGCCCCCATGTCGGTGGCCTACGAAAAATATTCTATCTTGTGCTGCATTTGTAGCCTTGCCAACATGTAATAGTGAGAAATTTTCCAGGCTAGGTATCATTCCATATGGTTTAGTCGGTAGAAAGTCAGTACGCTATACTGATGGCCAGGGTTCGAGTCCTGGCATGGAATCTTTTTCACTATGTTGGCCTTTGCGCCTTTTTTAAGCAATTAATTTGAAATTTGATATTCATTTGAAATATTGCATGCAAGGCAAATGTTTTCCCTCTGGAAAAATTTCCAAGTATTAATTAAATAATGAGTACTTCTTGATTGAGCAGGATAACAACTAAGAACAGGATAAATCAATTCTTTTTTTTTTTCAAGCCGAATTCATACAAAAATAATCTGAAGTTCACAAAAAATTCAGGAAAAACATTTAAAATGTCCCAAAACTTTTTACACAAAAATATTATTTATTTTTATTTATAAAAAAAACTCACATATAACAAAAATATGACCTATATAAATAAACATACAAAAATTATATGTTTTCTTCATTTTTGAATATTCTGTCGTACAGGGATGAGAATATCTCAAAAATCAAAAAACTGCTTGAACAAAACTTCATGCAATACTTTGTACAACAAATTTAACTGTAATTAAACAAAACTGATTCATCAATAACTTTCATTAGTTATTCATTAACACTTTTAATAAGCAATACATACAAATATTTAATTCTTTCCTATAAAATTACTCTATTGATAGCCTAAAACTGTATAAAAAAACAAAAGAATTTAATTAAATAGAACTAAGCATACATATATATATATATATATATATATATACTAGGGGGCTCTGCCCCCTGCAAGCTACAGTCGCCAGCCCCCTCCGTTCAGACACCGCAAAATCTAAAAGCACGCATATTTGATCGGTTTTAAAAAGATTAGAGAAGATTGAATTATAATGAAAAAAACTATAGCGATCTTCGGTAAATAGGTTTCTATTCAATTCCCTTTGATTGTGAAAATTTAAAGCCGAATAGTTGCTGTTAAGACATCCAGTGGTTGTTTTCGTGTTTGATTAAAGAAGATCAGTTAAACATTTGAAAAGAAGCTAAAATAAAATGAATTAAGTAAACAGAGTCTTTGCCTCCCGGTATTTTTTAACAGTTGTATAAAACGATTGACATAATAAAATTTACAACAATTACTACAATTTACTGCTTTAAATGCATATTAATGTATTTATTATTTTAAAGTTTCCTTTCTCTTTTGATATTCACGAGTAAACACAATTTTTAAGACATAATTTTCAACATTTCGCTGCTTTTAACACGTACTCATTTAATAGTAATTTTAAAGTTTTTTTCTGTTTTTAATAGTCACACGTAAATAAATTTTGAATCGTTAAGAAATATTATTCTTTGCTGTGTTCTTAGAATTGAAAACGATCTCTATAATAGGTAATAAGTCGCCAAATATTATTCTATCGCCATCATTTCCCCTTTTCATAAGAAAGGTTTCCATTTTGATTAAAGAATCAAAGTTATTTTTTTTTCGAATAAAACTACATAAAAGTTGTCATGATCGCAAAGAATTATTGGTACTTTTATGTTAACCGGGTTCAAATCTCACCAATAGCTTTTTTTTTAACTCACCAGTTTGCATTTTTTTTTATTTTTCGAGTGGTAAATTAAAACAGTACTACTTGGTTATCCCATCGACCAAAAATCTATCACCAGACTATAAGATTTTAATCTTATAGTCTGGTGATAGATTTTGCCAATAACGTAAATGTCACATTCACTTGACTGTAAGGAAGTTACACATGATAAGAACAAAAAACTTCTTAAAACACCATCAAAAATTATTAAATGCACTAGGCCTTTCGAAAGATCTGAGTCTTTCTTCGTCAGGCGCAAAGAAGACGTCCTTCTACTATGAAAGCAGCAGGAAGACTGAAATGAGAGATAAGGGAAAGGAAACAAGCTGAAGAAACAGCCAATAGGAAGTTAGAAATGAACAGCCAATAGGAAAGTAGAAGACAACAGTCAATCACAAAAGAGTATAATCAAAACAAAAGAACACAGAGTAGGAGGGGCAAAAATTGGGAGGGGAAAAAAATAATTAAAAATGGGAACACATGAAAATAAATAAATAAATAAAATAAACAGACTAATATTAATTAATACAAAAATAAATTAAATGGTAGTACTGAAAAGGTTTTTCCAAGCTGCAGAGAGCATTGTGGAATCAGATTTATCATTAACAATGACATCACGATTAAGATAAATAGCAAGATTTTCAAGGAAGTCCAATTCAGAGATACTATTGGCATTAGAGATAATTTTAGCATTTTGAAAATTAAAACTATGGCCAGAATCCCAAGAGTGCTTGGCAATAGAAGATTTAGAAAAATCTTGATTGATTACATAATGAGAGTGTTCTTTTAAGCGGATTTCGAGATTTCTTTTAGTTTGACCAATATAAGATAAATCACAACCATTACAAGGAACTTTATAAATTCCCCATTTACGAAGATCAGGAACAGGAGATTTAGTGGAGGGGAATCTGAATTTATTGACAGGTTTAAAGATAATGTTAAAATTGAAACGACGTAAAACTTTAGCTAACTTGAAACATAAAGGAGGATAAAAGGGGAGGACAACCAAATTATCAGGTTTGCTTTTGAGAGATTTGGAAAGGGTAGATTTATTAGATGGTCTATTGAATTTCTTCACAGCATTATTGATAACAGAAGGATTAAAACCTCTTTTGACAGCAACAGTTTTTAAGTAATTAAGTTCTTCCTTAAGAGATAAAGAATCGGAACAAATTTTGAGAGCACGATTTACATACGTGTAAAAAACACCGATTTTTTGGTTTACAGGATGATTTGAGAGAGCATGAGGTGGGTTAGAAACAGAAAAAGGTTTTCTATAAACACAAGTTTTGAAAGAAGAATCACATTTGGTAACTAAAACATCAAGGAAAGGAAGTTTATTACAATTTTCTAATTCAAAAGTAAACTGAATATGTGGGTCGATAGAATTGACAGTATGAAGAATGGTAGAAATATCAAAAGGATTATCAACTAAAACAAAAGTATCGTCAAACAAAAGTATTCTTATTTTCTTTTAAGTTACACATGTTTACGCCATCAAGTGATTTTTATTTCGACTTTTTATTTGTATTTTTATACTAATTTATTCGTTCTTTCGCTATTTAAAATAAAAATTACGCCAATTTGTATAATTTGGCGAGTGGTTTGGAGATATTGATCGACGGGATAACTAAGTAGAACCATTAAAACATTGCTTTGAATTTGAAATTAAATATCATGATTTGTTGCATTATTTAATATTTAACACAGATGTCATATACGCACCGGGTTTGGCGAGATTTTTTTTTTATGACAATTTGGTGAAAACCTCGTTTTCGAATACCAGTTACATATGTATTTTTAAATTATTTTCTATTATTTTTAAAATGAAAACACAATAAATAAAAAAAAAATTATTATTACTATAGAACAAAACAATTTATAACTTTTTTTTTAAATAAACAGAAAATAAATGTAAATAAACATTTATTAATAAATAAGTAACGATAGCCGGGTTACCATGTCAGGCAAAATAATGCCATTTTGGTGCAATTAGGTACCCCGGTGCATATATCACATCTGCGCCTAATAGTTTTCTTTTCGTTTCATTTTAAAAAAAAGAAAGAAGTGCAAGCCATTAATTTTAAATGTTTCAATTTTAAATAAAGTTTTGTATTAAATAAAATGATAATGAAATTTTTAAAAAAAGCATTGTTCTTAGCATACATTTAAGGGAGGCCAAACTGGTCGCCAATTTAGTTTAAAATAATAGCCTTTTCTAAAATATGAAAAAAAAATATCTGTTATGATTAAAATTTGAGTTGCCATCATTAGAAAACAGTATTTAAAATTAGAAAAAAAATTAATATTTCGAAAACTAATTCGAATTAAAAAATTCTAATACCAGTTTTGAGATCAGTGGATCAATACGGATTTTTGGTGTTAATTTCATAGCAAAGAATTCCATATTTTAGGAGAAATCGCTGTGAAACATAATCAGTTGTTTAATCAGTCGTTTCATAGAATCACTTCATAAATCGGTTTCATTTCAGCCGTTTCATTAGGATTTTATATATATAGGATAGATATAGGGGAGAGTTGTACAAAACCGGGTAGGTGGGTAAAACCAGGTAGTGCAGATTCTTCCAACACTGATATCTGTCAGCTAACACAAGGATTTAGTTGTCGATCACCATTACGGAATTTATAGCCGAACAAAACACTAATGTGTGTGGTTCTTTTTTGTGTGAAGGATTTTGTTTGAATTACTCTTAAAAATTGTTTTCTTCGATTCTAGCTTTTACGCATATAATCAACTATTTATAAGCATATTAACATTATTTCTACTGCGATTTTGTCCGTACCTATTTCTACCAAACGGTATCTTTTGACACCTTTGTGTTTGGATGCAAATAATTGCCAAAACTGTTCGAATTTCAAATTAACAGTTAAATACAGATAATTTGAGTAATATATTTATTAATACATTGATGCATATTTATTAGAGATTATATAATCAGGTTATAAAGTCTAGCTTAATTAAACAATCTACAAAATATAAATATACATAAATGTAATCAAACATGATTTACATCAAGAGGAACAACAATAAAAATATATTATTTTCAAAATAATATTTCAATATATTTCAATAAAATGCAACATGGTGAAAAACAAGCGAATATCAAAGTTATGCAGCAAACTCCTGTGTTTTTCTTTACAACTGAAATGTGGATTCTCTAATCTGATTATAATTGATATGATGCTGTAAAATTGTGTTGATATTTATATTGTTTAAAATTATAAATTATGAAATCTTTAAGGTGTCTAAAGACACCTCATGGTAGAAATAGGTATACCCTATGCATATTTTTATATCAAGGATGAGCTGGAGGAAAATGATATTGCTGAATTAATTTAACAACTGTTGTATGAAAAGTCAAAAAAAAATAATTGTGGAGAAATGACTAAACTTTGAGAATAATGTTAAGTTAAAATCTGAAAGGTGTCTTTTGACACCTCTTGGTAGAAATAGTGTTAAATACTGCTAAGTACTATATCTAATTATTCACTTTCCAGCTAGTATTTTAACATTTTTACTGATATTTTACTATTGGATTGTGAGTAGTGAACCCATATTTATAAATCAGTGTCATGTTGGGGTAAAAGCGGGTATTTTAGAGTGGATACTGGTTTTGTCCTTCACTTATGGAATGATTTTTTTAGTATAGTTAATAAATGAGCATGGAGTTTTAAATTGCATTTTTAATACTGTTAAGTTGACTTATAATAATAAATTTATCTAGTTATAGTGAAAACGTTAATTTTGATTTTATTTTTATTAAAAAGTGGGACTAATTTTTAGCTTAAATTTGTGAAATTAAATAATCTGCATTATTAATGAATTTTGTTAAAAAAAAAATATAGAGTTTCTCAATCCTTCTCCTAGAAAACATGGTTTTTAAACCTCGCTGGACATTCAACTCATGCTACAAGCATCAAGTTAATCTAGCAAGAGAAAGAAATGTATTTATCTTATGCTCCCCTACACACAAAACTAATTGACTTTAGCCCCTCCATGTGTCATTCATGGCACCTCCAAACTCATACTATGAACAAGAGGTGAGAAAGTGATTACTTTCCAATCCTGGGTGATCTGTAACAATTTACCAAATTGGAAAATTATTTAAAGCTGCATTTTCGAAAGCAACAGTTAGAAATAATGCAACCAAAGGGTTTGAGAAAACAGGTATTTTACCCTACAACAACGTTTTTTGCTCATTCGGAAAGGACAGAGAAACCCATGAAAGCTAGTCAAAACATACCTAGGTCTATGCAGTCACAGATTGGCATAGCTGCAGCAATAAATATTTCTGAAATATTACAGGACAATGGATCTCAACCTTCCATAACTAAAAGTGTTGTCATCACACATCCAGCCTCTTCCAACTGCTTCCACATGCAGCAGTTGACAACACAATTACAGACGTCATCAGCTATTCAAAATGTTAACTCTACAGAATAACATTAGTAAACTTATCCCATCGACCTCTTTAGAATGTACAGCACAGCAATATGTAATTCCAGCTTCGCCTGCAATGTTATTATCCCCTCCCCAGGAAGACTTTAGAATTGAGAAAAGAGCTGACAAAGAAGGGAAAAACTGTTATTTTGACTTCTTCACCCTATAAATTAGATCTGGAAATAGATATCAAAGTGAAAGAAGCCAAATAGTCTGCAAAACGAAAAAGAAAGATTCTTAAAAAGAGATTAAGAATCAATAGAAAAAGAAACTCAAAAAGTTTGAAGAGACATCTTCAGAATATAAAAAAGTAATGAAGCCTGCATGTTTTGCAATGAACTTTACTCCAATTCTAAATCCAAAGAAAATTAGATACAATGTTTGAAATTCTACGGATGGGCACACAAAGCTTGTAATAATGCAGAAGAATAAGATGACAAATTCATTTGTGATTTTTGGAGCTAAAAGAACTGTGAGACTTTTAGTATGAAGAAGGTTGGCCTATACAATGTAGAAAATTTGATGTAGGTTTATTTTTGACACTTTGAAGAAGACATGTGCAAGTTTCAATTTGTTAAAAATAACAAAAAAGTATTTTTTTTTTTTTTTTTTTTTTTTTTTTTTACTATATTAAACTAGAATTTTTTGACCAAAATAAGTTTTCAAGAAGTTTTAAATGGATACCTGGTTTTGCCCAATCAGTGGGGTAAAACTGGATTTCTGCATATGTCTGAGAAAAAGCTATTTTTTATATAATAAATTATACTTTTTATTGAAAAGAATGTGTTTCATTATAGCCAAAGATTCATTTCATTTTAAAAACAGCGTTCAGAGTTTCTTTTCCCATTTCACTGCATTTGAGAACAACAAACATTTACGGTACCTGATTTTGCCCCTCCTTCTCCTATATATTATCAAGATATTTCAGGAATTATATTTAACTCAGAGCTTGAAATTATTTTTTTTACGAGGGAAAAACTCCTTTAGAGATCTAAACAGGTTGAAATTTTTATGGGCAGCTTATAAGCTATAAATTCATCATGACTTGTTTATTTATTTCTCTTTTCAGCAATTTACGGCCATGCCCAATCTCAATTTCTACAGAACAAGCTGACTTAAGCAACATTACTGATTTTAAAAATACAATTAGTTTTAAATGAAGATTCAGAAGGAAAATTAATAAAGTTTAGACTGAAATAAAAAGATGTTTAAAGAAAATCATAATTTTTAAAAGTCTATAAAGGGTAGAATTAAAAAAAATATTTCTTAGTAATTTATTACACCAAATTCAATTTTTAAAGGTTTTGTTAAATGTATAACATCACTAATATTTTTACAAAAAAAAAAAAAAAGCCAACCTGACATATGCTTGGGCAAATATTCTTTCATTAGACTTGTGTCCGGAAAGAATGAAGCCCAGTACCGGCCTGGGCACATGCAAGTCTTTAATCTCACTACCAACACCAACTTTTGTAAATGGTGGGAAGAGGAATTGTTTGAGACGGACAGAAAATTAATCTTTAACTTTTTTTCTTATTTTAACATGCTATTTAAGTGCTAACTGTAAGTTTTATTAGATGGCAAAGTATAATAGAAAGAGTTTATGTTGACAATTCAGAAAATTTGAAACAAATATTATACGCTCTTAATAATTGTATTGTATTGATTTTTTAGTGTTACTTTCATAGTGGTCACTGCATTGCTACTTAATTATTATTCCTAAAATTGGTAATATTTCTTGGATGGGAGGTTTCAGATCCATGAAATTCTCTTGGAAGAGATTTCAAAATTTTGGATATGAATACTTTTATCCCACCCTGAATTTCAGGCCCCGTAACTTATTAATGAAAAGTTATTAACTAAATATTGATTTCATAATAAGCTGAAATACATTTGCTTCAATGACATAACATTTTAAAGCTATTTAGACAAAACATGAGCAGATTCAATAAGTTTAGTGATGAAATTACTTTTCCTTTGACAAATCAATAAGAATGTCTACAAAATGAAACAGATACAGGGCTCGAAATGTACCGTAGCAAACCAGAACGATGCAGTTTTAGTACTGAGTTTGTGTGAACATCTCAAAAGGAATTTTCTTCAATTCGGAACCTAGCTAGGTCATTTTCTCATGCTCAATTTAGTATAGGAGGCAAGTTTCATGAAATTTAATTTCAGCTGTTTTCAATATCATTCGTAATTAGGAAAACTACTTGCTCATTTAATATATACAAGTGTGAACCAGTCGAATTTGACGGATGAAAATGTTTAAGAAACTGTTAAATAGAATTTATAAAAACTTGCAAAAATAATTGCAATAAAAAATCAATCTTATATTCATTAGGCTAACTCTTAATTATTATCTAAATTATTATTAACCTTCCGTCTACCAGACGGGTCCATTGGACCCGACAGCAATATTTAATGTAAATTTTTCTCATGAAAAATAGCATTCAAAGTTTCGCGATTACATGACTTTTCCTGCAATTGTCTCCTCTATGTATATGCAATTGCGATTAAAATTTTGTTCGAAATTTTTTACCTATTTTTAATTTATTTCATTGTTTACCACGCGGGTCCATTGGACCCAACATTAAAACAAACGTAATATACTGTTGCTTTCTTTTTCTAGGGTTGCCATAAATCATGAGGAGGAACAGGGTTACCATAATTGGCTGTTTATCGCCCATTTGGCGATGGATTTTTAGCGCCAATCTCGCCAAATTTGGCGACTTTATAATGAAGTTTTGAGAACATTCTAGACTGATCTAGTAAACTTCGTGCTCTATATATAAAAGGTTACTTCTGGTTCAGAGAGTCATTTATCAACAGACACAGTTAGTGAGCGAATGGTGTCTATTGATGTTTTTGAGTTTTTTCATTGAAAATAGGACTTGATATTTGAAGACAAGTAATAAGTGTAGTTTGTACGTGCTTTGTTATTTTACAAATATTCATCATTTTCTTATTTCCTAACTTATTTTTTGTTAAAAACTGAATTGAAGATGAACAGAAAAAAAGTATTGACTCAAGAGGAAATTCAAAAAATTATGGAAAATCCGGACGATATAGAATTCGACACTGATGATGAAAATCTGTCGTCTGATGAAGGTGAAGTAGATTATGTTGAAATACATAATGAAATTTCTGATTCCTACTCAGAATCTGATAATGATTCCAATGAAGTAAATGTAGCAACCACAAGTACTTCAAATTCTACTTTTGTTTCCAAAAATAATTCACAGATCTGGTATAAGAATGAAGTTGCCAGACCACAAGGAAGACGTACTGAAATCAATATTTTACGTGAAAAATCTGGACCTTCAAGATTTGCAAATCGTGAAGTGGATTCCATATCATCCTCATTTCTTATCTATTTCCGAAAAAGACTTTTGGAAATTATAGTAAAATGGACAAACGCGGAAGGCAATAGAGTATTCGATAAAGAGTGGAAACCTATAGATATTATAGAACTTAAAAAATTCATCGGACTTTTATTACTTATTGGAGTATATAAATCGAAAAATGAAACAGTAAGCGAACTTTGGAGCATAAAAAATGGAAGACAAATATTTCGGGACATTATGAGTCGCAATAGATTCACAAGTATATTACGTGTCATAAGATTTGATGATGCTGCTGAGAGGCGTAAAAGAAGATCAACTGATAAATTAGAGCCAATAAGAGAATGCTTTGAATTGTGGAATAGCTATTTACAAGACCCTTATATTCCTAATTGGTCTATGACTGTCGATGAGCAATTAGTTTCTTTTCGTGGAAAATGTCCTTTCCGTCAGTATATGCCATCTAAACCTGGAAAGTATGGATTGAAGTTCTGGGTTATTTGTGACAGCGTAACATCGTATGCTTGGAAACTGGAACTATATACAGGCAAAAATGAAGTAAGAGAATCTCATCAGGGAGAAAATGTAGTTAAAAGATTGACGAAGGAAATTGAAAATTCTGGTCGTAATATTACATGCGATAACTTTTTTACGTCATATGCATTAGCAACACATCTTACTTCAAAAAAATTATCTCTTATTGGAACAATTCGAAAAAATAAACCTGAATTACCCACTGTGTTCACAAATCCAAAACATCGTTCTGTATATTCTACTTTATTTGGGTTTCAAGAGAAGGCGACCATCATCTCTTACTGTCCCAGAAAAGGTAGAATTGTTACTTTGCTAAGCACAATGCATAACACTTATGATATTGACAACAGCTTAGAAAAAAAGCCACAAATAATCCTAGATTATAATAAAACCAAAGGCGGAGTAGATACGATGGACAAAATGGTAAGAGCATATAGTGTGAAACGCATGACACGTCGGTGGCCTTTGATTGTATTTTATAATATGATCGATATAAGTGCGATGAATGCATACATAATATGGTTGTCACTGAATGCTGAATGTGATCCGAAAATGAAAAAAAGGCGGAATTTCATTATTCAACTTGCAGAAGAATTAGTAGGTGAAGGAGGTATCGCCGTCTCAACATCTACTTCAGAACAACTTTACGCAAATAGTTTTGAACCGCCACGAAAAAAATCAAGATGTCATATTTGTCCCTCTAAAAAAGATCGAAAAACACGAACATTATGCAAGAAGTGTACGAAAAATGTTTGCGGAGAACATTCCGTCGTTATTTGTACTTCATGTACAGAATAATTTTATTATGATGAAAAACGTTTTGTAGTCATTATAATATACTATATATATTACTTTCTTACTGTATGTGTTACTTTCTTACTCTATTACTATATATATCACTTTTATATATTGTATAAGATGCATTAATAACAAATATATTCATTGTAGATAAATGGGTGTTTTGTATATTTTGAAATCCTATATATTTTACATATGGGTCCAATGGACCCGAATGGTAGTTCTTGCATATACTTTTTTTTGGTAGTCTGAAGGTTAAATATTATTTTTAACTAAAGTTACCAAATTGCTGTTTCCATTAACTTAATAAGCTTTTTAAATTAGTTTATTTGTATAAGTAATCAGTAACATGTAATCAAGATAAATAGTTATGAAGTTATCAATTGAGGCTTTGACCTTTGGTATTATGGAATGAAAAATCAACAAAAATTGCACTACTATTACACAATCAATTTTTTTTCTTCAACGAAATCTAAACATTACGTCATTTTCACCATCACAAAGTTTACATGCACACTTTGCATATTCATATTCACTATTTTAAAAATAATTTAACTTGCAATAGATGATTAATAGATGCTTGCAATAGATTAACTTGCAATAGATGATTTCCAAGCTACAACTTTGCATGTGAACATTCGTACTCTCGATTTAAGGTTCTAATCTCAGTACCTACGAAATCCAAAAATTTATTCTTTTTGAAGTATTCATAGTAGTAAAATATTTAGTTTTATCAAAGAAAACATTAGTTTCCTTTTTATTATGATGTGATTTTCACTCACCAAAGCAGCATTTCATCTCCCACTGAGATTAGCGTGTCAAAAATAATATTAGCGGAATGAATAAATATTCAAATATAACAATTTTATGAGGGAAAATGCGTACTTTTTTTTAACACAACGTCATTTCACATTAAAATAAATTTATATAAAAACATGGGGATTCCTATTATTTCCTTTTTCTCTGTAACAATGGAAGTATCCTGATTGCCACCAATGTGAAGAAATTTCATAAAACAACTTTTAAAATTAAAATTAAAACATAAAAATGGAGTGTAGGCACATCTACAAATAAAGTGCTTTCATTTAAAAAAATAACTATCAAAATCGGTTCAATAGAAAGCTCAGGCCAGATGACTAAAAATATAGCCTGGTCTTTTAAATATATAGATGATAGATATAGCAGTAGCAGAGTTTGGAGAGACACATAAATATGAAAAACATTACATACCAAAATCTTTTTCTGTTTCTCCAGAACTTCTAATTCTTTTTTCAACCTACATCTACCTTCTTGTTTCTGTACTTCATCACTTATTTTTTCATTTTCTTCCTCAGCAGCATATTTATTGTTTTCATGCTTTTTTACAGTCTGCTCAAAATCAGTAATTTCATTATATAAATCTTTAAGTTCATTAAAGAGCCTAAAAAGATGAGGTTCACCAATCTAGGAAGGAAAAAAGACAATATAAAAAAATATGTATAGAATAAATTTCACAATTATCACGCGAAATTTATCTAAGGTAGTGTTATTTACTTAAAGTATTCATATATGTTAAAAGCAGTACTGTTCACTAAGAATGGATGGTGGTGACCCACAAGGGAAAGACATGGTCATTCCATTCAATCAATTCAGGGAGTAACGGGGGTGGGGTGGGGTGGGGTGGGGGATTAGAAACAATTAAAAAAAGTCACTTGTCCCAAATACCAGTAAGCACAAGAATTTACTGGTCCACATGCATCAATACTGGTCTGTTGCATAAAATTCTATTAAGTCCATTTAACCTTATGTTTGACCCCTCCCTACCTAGAATATAAACCAAACTTACTTTTCAGCATAATAAATAAAATGTGAAATTATAATTTGCTAAAAATTAAATAAACAATGGTACATAAACAAAAACTATAAAATTATTAATTAAATATTTTATTTTGGATTATTTATTTCAACTCATTGTAAGGTTTAATACATTTTTTTTTTAGAAACAATTAAAAAAAGTCACTTGTCCCAAATACCAGTAAGCACAAGAATTTACTGGTCCACATGCATCAATACTGGTCTGTTGCATAAAATTCTATTAAGTCCATTTAACCTTATGTTTGACCCCCCCCACCTAGAATATAAACCAAACTTACTTTTCAGCACAATAAATAAAATGTGAAATTATAATTTGCTAAAAATTAAACAAACAACGGTACATAAACAAAACTATAAAATTATTAATTAAATATTTTATTTTGGATTATTTATTTCAACTCATTGTAAGGTTTAATACAATTTTTTTCTTTTTTTATTTATTTTTAAAATAAAATAAAATTGTGTGATTTGTGATCAGTTACAGTTTTCTCAGGGCCGGAAAATTTACATTTATCTGCCAGAGAAGGAAAAGAAGTTTCCGGTCCCGTGGACCAGTAAATTTTTTAAATCAGTGGCTACTTGAATTTTCGTGCTCTTGCAGGGTTCATACGCATTTCTTAAAATAAAAATCAAGGACTTTCAAGGACCAAGACCAAAAAAAATTTAAGGACCTAAAAATTGAATAAATTAATGAGTTATAATACGCATATTTGTAAATATGAGATTTAAACATTCAAATGGCCTGGGGGGTGGGGGGTGGGGGGGGTGGCTTTTAGCGTGCGCTAATACAACTTTAGAAGACTATCACATAATTATTTCAAATAACAAATACAGCAGGGAAAAAAGGAAATTTAAAGATTGTAAACTTAGTATGCAGAAGGAAAAGGAAAGGTGAGGGCAGAGGGATCCAAAATTTTGGAAGGGGAATTAAGATGATTAATTAAATTACCACTGCAAAGTGTAGGGAGT
This sequence comes from Maratus speciosus, assembly GCA_963932465.1. Classification (NCBI taxonomy): domain Eukaryota; kingdom Metazoa; phylum Arthropoda; class Arachnida; order Araneae; family Salticidae; genus Maratus; species Maratus speciosus. Next base: position 339,589,992 of record OZ010788.1, read on the forward strand.
AAAGGGGGATAAGCAAAGTATTTTTTTTTGGGGGGGGGGGGAGTTTAATTAGATTATTATTTATTTACCATTACAATAGAGGTACAAATAGGGCAGAAAAATAATTCACCATTTTTTAACTTTGTAAATTTTGAACAGGGAAAGAAGAGGGAAGCAGAATATATTTTTTTTTTTTTTGGAGGGGGGGGAGTAAGGATTTAAATGACAGATTATTAAATGTTGCAATAAAGAATCAAAACAAATTTATTTTTAATTAAAAAGTTTAACAAATTTTAAACTTTGTAAACTGGAGAGGGAGGGGCAAATTCTTTTTCCTTTTTTTATTTGGGGGGGGGGGGGGGGGTAAAGAAGTTGATTAGATGACTGCTTAGTTATTTATCATTACTAAAGATTTACAATTGGGGCAAAAAAAGAAAAAAAATGAAAGAGAAATACTAAATTTTATGAGGTAGGAAAGATGGGGGGGGGGGGGGGGGATAGTTTTTAAATGATTATTTATTGTTATAGTTACAATAAAGTATCAAATAGAGCAAAATAAGTTAAAAAAATTTAAAAAGGTTTAAAGATTTTTAACTTTGTTAGCTGGGATGGAGGAACAAATGGGGGGAAGCAGAAATTTTATGGGGAAGGGAAAGAGTTTATTAAATGACTTATTATTTATTTACTGTGCTAAACATTTAAGATTTAAAAATAGCACAAAAAGAATTAAAGGGATTTAAAGATTTTTAAATTTATGTGCTTGGTAAGACACGGGAGGGGGGAGCAAAACTATATGATTGATTATTTATTGTTACAATAAGTAACAGATAGACCAAAAAAAAAGTTTTTAAAAAGCAACAACTTTTAAGGTTTTACAATTTGTAAGCTAAGGAGGCAAAAGGAGGAAAAGCAGATTTTTTTTTTTTTTTTTTTTTTTTTTTTGGGGGGGGGGGGGGTTATTTGATGACTTATTATTTATTTACTAAAGATTTACAAATTGGTAAAAAAAAAAATAAGGAGTTTCAAGACTTTAAATTTTATGTGCATTGGTAAGAGTGGGGGAAACATTTTTATGATCGATCATTTGTTCAATTCCTATTATTAGTTCACACTCTCCCTATATTTCCTGTACATACTCGCGTATAGGTCGACTCACGTATAAGTCAAACCCCTAACTTTCGAATGCAAATTCTGAAAAAAATCAAAAACCCGTGTATAAGTCGACCCCTAACTTTTTCCTTCAATTTTGCGCAAAATCAAACCAAATATTTCACTTGCCTATGCGAAAAAGTAATAAGTAAATAAAAATAAATCATTGAAAAAATTTTTAATGATAAATTATTATTATTTGTATATTTTCTGTACTATTTTTTTATTCATACACATAAAAAGTCAGAATTTTGCAGTATTCGAAGTTTTATTTTTTAACTGACTTGCATATAAGTCGACCCCCCAAATTTGCTTGCCAAAAATTGTCAGCAATTCCTCGACTTATACGCGAGTATATACAGTATTTATTTATTTATTTATATATATATATATATATATCTTGTTCAAATTTTCAATCGTTAATAAAATACTTATTATTCATCCTATCAAGTTGAAACAAATTTTTTTAAACTTGTACTGGATGACAATTGATGTTAATACAGCTTTTTCAAATATTAATTCATTAATTAAATTTTAATTAATTAATTTTAGTTTTACATGGGAGACAAAATGGTGGCCATTGGTTATAGAAGCATTTAATGCATCTTCATATCTATAAGGGGGTTACCATAGGGGGGACCCTGTTCTGTCAACAAATACTGCCAAGTTTGTCACCAACTTGGCGATATATCGCCAAATTTGGCGACCAAAATGAGTCACCAAAACTGACGCCAACTTGGTGATATCTCTAATATCTCGCCAAATTCCCATAAACTTCCATTGTACCCAATAGCAGAAAATTCTCCAAGTGTCTGCGACAGATCTTTCAGGGACTGAAAATAATCTGCAGGTAAAATGTTACAAATAAACCTTTAATTAATTAATCATTTACTTTTAATGTTTTTAAGCATTTTACTCATTTTTATTAATAATAATCTTAAGTTTTAGTAATAAATAATAAAGAACTAAACATAATATAAAGTTGGAAAAAGATCCAATAGAAAAAAAATCTGCAAAAGGGAAAAGAAAATCTGCGACGCACGTCACCCGTCAGGAACTTTCTGCTACCGGGCCATTGTAAACCTACTTGCTTATAGAAAATCAACAAATTGAGATATTTTGATGCAACAAAAACTAATATTAGCTTAAGGGATTATATTAAATTTTTCTTTGATGACCTAAGTAGGAATTGACTTTAAAAACAAAATTTTTATATTACTTGTTTTTACAATAAAGAAACAAATAGTGCAGAAAAGCTTTTAAAAAATTAGGGTTTTGAAACTTCCGATACTGTGAGGGGGAAGCAAAATTTTGTGAAAAGGGGGGTGGGGGGTAGATGAAATCTTAATGAAATGAATGTGATGTAATGAAATATATAATTGATTGTTTATTGCTACTATATGGTAAAAGATTAGAGGAGAAAAAGTTATTAAAAAAAGAATTAAAAAAGAATTTAAACTTTGGTATTGTGGGAGGAGGGGGGGAAGCAAGAGTAGGGATGCAAAAGTTCGGAAAAAGGGGAGGCAAGGAGGATGTAGATATGTTTTTTTAATCAGAAATTTAAAGAAATATAGAAGAATTTCACCCCTGATTGTGAAATAATACCAGAGTAAAATTAAGCACTTTTAAGGACTTTTTGCAGATTTTGTATAAAAATAAGTACTTTTAAGGACCAAGAAATCTCTCTATTCTAAAAAAAAGTAACTACCGCTGTCACCGCCGCCGCCGGTTTTGAATTTTTTGTGACCGGAGGTCTTTCTTCGTTAATATTAAGAAAAATAATGCATACAAAAATATGAAAATCGGTAGTATTATACAGAAATGTTTGATAAACACGCTAATGCAGACAGTTTTCAGATCGAAGAATTATTTTAAGAGATATTTCATGCTAAAGTTGGACAAAATCGTTCCACTAAAAAAGTTTTATAGGAGCAAAAACTGTTCATAGGAATTTAATCATTTTTAGATCATTTTATGTGTTAGAATTTGCCGGAGTGCAGATTGCGTTAATTTTTTTATTTTGACTAATTTTTTGAGGTTTTATTTCTATTTTAAATTCAGATTTTCAGCATTTCTAGAGATATTTTTAACAGATTTTAGAAAGTGATATTAATTTAAACTGTTGCCAACTGTATAAACAGCGGAAACAATAATGTTTGCTTCAAAAAAAAAAAAATTTATACGTGTAAATAAATTAAAAATTTATTTACACGTGACTATTATAAACAGAAAAAAACATTTGGAATTAGAATTAAATAATTATGTACAAAAAGCAGGAACTTATTAAAAATTACGTCATAAAAACTATAATTACACGTGAATTTTAAGAGAGAAAGGAATTTGTAAAACAATAAATTTATTAACATGCGTTAGAAGTCTTAAATAGGAGAAATTACGTCATATTTACGTCACATTACAGTTATTACATAAAATGAACACAAAATAATATTGCAAAACGGTTTAAATTTAGAAATTGCGCTAGACATTTATTTGATATTTTAAGAGTATATTTTTCAACTATTTTTGTTAGGAAAGCGCAAATAATATTTCATTTCTAACACAAGTACATTCACGTGAATATTAAAAAGAGAAAGAATAGTTTGGTCAAAATTACGTCAGATTAAAAACGATTAATTTAAAATGTCTCATTTAAAAGAACTTTCTTTTCACTTTGTTAAAAAATACCAGGAGATAAAGACTCTGTTTACTTAATTCCTTTTATATTAGCTTATTTTGAAGTGTTGTTACACGTGTCTACGTCATCAAGTTATTTTTATTTCGACGTTTTATTTGTATTTTTATTAATGTTGTACTAATTTATTTGTTTTTTCGTTATTTAAAATAAAAATTATGTCAATTTGTATAATTTGGCGATTTATATAATTTGGCGAAATTGGTCGACGGGATAATCAAGTAGTACCGCAACGGATTTGGCGTTAAAATTCTCCAATCAAAGAGAAATGAATAGAAATCCGTTTATAGAGAGATCGCCACTGTTTTTTAAATTGTAATTCAAACTTTCGAAATCATTTTAAAGCCGATCAAATTAGCGTGCATTTAGAGTCTACGGTGTCTGGACGGGGGTTGGCGAGCGTAGCTCGTAGGGGGCTGAGCCCCCTAGTACTTTTGAAAAATGTAAGCACTTTTAAGGACTTTCAAGAACCGTACAAACCCTGTCTCGGACCAACAGACCACCAAGGATTTTGAATGCTTGGGGGGAGGGGGGGGCTTAATTTCTAACAAACAAAGTGCCAGAGCCCTAATATTCTGTGGTATCGGTACTAACAGCTGTACCCTACCCCCTCCCTGTCACTCCAATCTGCATATTTATATTTCGTACATTTTGCAACATTTAAAACAATTTTTTTTCTTTACCAAAATAAATTTTAAATATATCTATCAGCATATACTCAGCTGTCAACTATTCTACTTTTTAGTTATCACTCCTTCCGAATAATAATCTTTGCCCAATTTTAGTATTAATTAATTGCAGAATTCTGTGATTAAATATAGTAACGATTATGATTCAAAAATAGTGTTAACACAAAAAAGGGATAGTTCACAGCTATGCATTTTTATGAAAAAATGAATGAAATTTACAGAAATTAATATTTATATGCTGAAGAATGGAACAATGTTTTTTAATTTCCTATAAAAGGTGCATATCTTAAACTTTAATCAATTCCTTCCGCATAACAATCTTTTGTGGTGAGTCCCTGAAAATGAGATTAAATTAAAAATTTGACACCGTTATCGGAAAGATTCAATGCTTTTCTAGAAAAAGGGAAAACACTGCTCGATTGCTTTCTATCAGAATAACAGTACTACATTGCAATTATATCTACTTACAAATGAAGGTGACTTCATAAATGTGCAGAGCATAGCCTTAGCATGGACAGTGTTCATGATACAAAATAAATAGAAAAATCGCTAACGTGATTTTTTATACTCGTACACAATAGAAGACAAAAAACCCCAAACAAACAAAACATCAAGCTGATGCTCGTTGATTCAAAACAGAAAATATTGTTTTCGCTTTTCGGGTTAGATATATAAATAATAATAATAATAATAATAATAATAAAAACAGCCAATGAAAAATTATCCTAGTGTCACAAAAAAAAAAAAATCGAACTGAAAGCAAATTCATTGTTCAGTCTATTATTGAGTGGTGCTCTATCAGCATATCGCCACCATTAATGCCAGACATAAATTTGCAAATATCACTAGAATAGAAAAACACAATTTCTGTTTTCCCTTCATTTTGATCAAAATAGCATTCATTAAAATGATTTGAAATAGAATATAATATGTAATTTTGAAGGAGGAAAAGTTTTTTTTCTTATATACATGAATAAATAAAATTTTGAATGTAAGACAGATTGAACTCGAGTCAGTCCAATCCCAAAAACTGATAAAAAAAATTGAGCTTGTTTTATCTCCATCTCCTATGTGTGTGACACATTACGTCACATATAAGTGTTTTGATAAAAAAGAATACAAAAGCTTGGAGATGGGAAGGAAAGGAAATTGTAATTTTAGGCTTCTGTTTTTCGGAAGCGCTATTGCACTGGGTTCCGGAGCCCTGTATTTATGAGATCTGGTGAATTCCAACCAGTATTTAAATATTTACTAAAAATAACGAAGTGCCGGAGCTTGGCTCCGATACAAATTAAGCCAGAGAGGAGAGGGGGGGGGGGGGTAAATAGCATGTGTTGCCATCTAGAATTTGAATGAATAACTGTATTATTAGATGTGAAGTGAATGGATGAGAAAAACATATATGAAGATTAATAAAAAAGCTAAAATCTTTAACAATGATTTTACACACAAATAATGTACCGACACGACAAAAAAATCCCATACGATCATTTCGAGGATTACTGGATCCCCTTCCTCAGTGGGAAAAAAAAAAAGAATTAAAATGGGTTCAAAGAAACTCTCGGTTACAGCCCTGAGTACTGGCTTATGGACTGATTGAAAAGCCGAAAACAAGATTTTATATATCTTAAAGAAATGATGTAATGAATCAGAACCAACTAAAAAAAAAAAGGAGTCACTGCACAGGATCACTCCATACTGGCAAAAGAAAAGGGGTGCTGGTCATATCATTTACTAAGCAGGAAGTATGTTTATAAATATAGTGGACTTCGTAAAAGTCTAGATCAAAAACTAAATTACATTTTTGAATAATTTTAGCCTCTGGATAATTAAACTGGTGGTTGGAATTTCAACAATGTTTCACTATAGTAGATTTCTCAAATTCCTGCTTTCTAGCGTAATTCTGGTGTTTTTTTAGCCTAATTCTAAGTGACGCTTCGTCTGCCCAATGTAAGAGAGGCCGCACTCACAAAAAATTCTGTAAATGCCCCAGGTATTATGGTCGTCAATAGGATCTTTAAGATTGGAGAAAGAAATTTTATTAGTTGGAGAGAAAACAACTTAAAAAAAAAAACCTATTGAGAGTACGAGAAATTTGTGTACTGATTTTAGGAAAATAAGGTAAGATAATAACATTTTTAAATTCTTTATTTGCTGAAACAGAATCAGTGATTATCGGAGGTTTAGATAAAATACGGTTAATGATATTCAAACTAAATCCACGATCGATGGCAACTGATTTTATATAGTTAATTTTACTATTAAATAACTCAGAATTTGAACAAATTTTACATGCACAGAAAATAAAAGAAAGCTGCAAGTTTTTGATGTGGGGATGACTAGGCTTATAATGAGGGGGTAAACTTACAGCAAAAGGTTTTTAATAAACTGTCATCAAAAACTCACAATCATTATGAATTATCAGGACATCCAGAAAAGCTAGACGTTGTTGAGTTTCAATTTCAAAAGTAAACTGTATACACAGATCAATTGAATTAAATAAATCAAGAACAGTGTTAATATTATGTTTAGATAAATCAAGTAAAGCAAAGGAATCATCTACGTAATGTGTATAAAATGGAAATTGTATTAATTTAAATAATTTAACTTCAAAACAATGCATATAAATATCACTCAAAACTGGGTTAAAGGATTACCCATAGCTAAACCTTCCAACATTTTATAAAACTTCCCTTGAAACATAAAAGTATTTTGAGACAAACAAATGCTGGTTAAAGAAATCAGGTTCTCAATATCATATTGAAAACTGTGAAACTCATTTAATCTTTTTCTCAAACAATCTAAAGCACTTTGTACAGGAACATTTGTAAAAATAGAGTTGACATTGAACGAAACCATAGCCTGTTGGATTGAAGTTACGAAATTCTATTGGCAAATTGAACTGAGATTTTTGACGTATAAATATTGTTAACCATGAGGGGGGGGAAACTTGGAAACTAAATGTTTTACAAGCTTATAGGCCGCAGTACCAATATTGGAAACGATAGGGCGAAACGGAATATCAGGTTTATGAACCTTAGGTAAAGCATATAAACGAGCACAGTTTGCCACAGAAGGTATGAGAGAGTATTTGCTAGAATCAGTAATAATGGGGGAGGAATTCACCACAGGTTTTATGTTTTTAAGTTCTGAGGTAGATGGATCTTTTTTAATATTGATGTAAGGCCCCTCATTTATTAATTTCATAACACTTTGAACATAGTCAGTTTTATTTAATACTACAATTTAGCCTCCTTTGTCTGCTTTTCTCTCTCTCTCTCACACTGAGGAAGGGGATCCAGGAATCCTCGAAATGATCATATGGGATTTTTAGCCATGTCTGTATGTTATTTGTGCATAAAATCGTTGTTAAAGATTTTGGCTTTTTTATTAAAATTCGCACAAAGTTTGATCTATGCTTATGCATATATGAAGATTATATATATATATGTGAGTGTGTACTGGCAGACCAGCCCAGTGTTGCCCAGGTCCATGATATTATTCTTAAATGAACCTTAAATTTGTATGATTTTATATCTACCTTTTTGTCTGAAATACGTGCCTGCTCACTGCATGAAAAATCGGTAAAAAATATATTCAGTGGTATAGAGGCTTGAAGTAATTGCAAAAGGAAATAGGAGGGAGTTGCGATATGTTTCCGATGACTAGATAATTTTCATGCTAAAATATTGATATTTAACTGTAAAAACCACTTTTATGCATAAGGTTTTTTTTTTTTTCTCCACATCAAAATCCTCAATGATTTTGTTTTATTTTCAAGTATATAGTAAAAAAATTTCAGAGCAGTTGTGTAAAATTAAGTATATTTTTTTAATTCAAAATATGCGTAACGTTAATCCTGCGACAAACGAAAAGTGACTTCGGGGAATTAATTTTTTTCTTCAAATGGTTAATTTATCAAATTTTTTAAAAAGGTTTGCAGTTTTGCAAAGAGAATTGAAAGTATATGATGTTTTGTATTTTCTTTTTTGCATATTTTGTTTATCGGTGTCAATGAGTATTTTTGAAATATGCCAGATAAAGGGAGGGGGGGATGGGAACTTGTTGGTATTTGAAATGTTTTTAAAGAATAGCCGTTATTGATCATCCAAACCCTTTCAAATTTTTAGAAGTTAAAATCATAATATTTTCATAGCCTGTGTAAAACAATCCAGAAAAAATATCCATATTTAGTGATAAAATGGCTCGCAAAAAGATTTTTTTTTTTTTTTTTCATTTGGTCTATTTGAGTAGTTAAAAATAATAATCCTTGTTCTCTGAACTCTGAGATTTTCAGCAGTCATAAATATAATAGTTATGCACCTCGTGGGAAAATATCATGAAAAAACATCAATATCTAGTTGAAAAAGGAATATGTTTTCTTCTCGCTTTTTTTCTTGTTTTCGGCAATAGGTTATAAATATAACTATATCCAATCTTTCTTTAAAATTTCATGAAAAAAAATATGCATATTTAGTAGTAAAAACCTAAACTGAAGTTGAGCAAAACCACATTGAATCCCCTCAGTTTTTTTTTTTTTTTTGTTTTCATCGAAATTTTCACACATTTTATTTTGTAAAAAATACTTCTACTCGTCCGAACGTTTCGAAATTTTAATAAGTGATGTAAAGCCAGTCTACAAAGATGCTGTGAAAAGATTGTATTGAAATACGAACTTTTAGGCACTTTTATACTGTAGAAAGAAGATCATCTATGTAAAGACGCAAAGTAACTTGCCGGTTGTGAATTTTTTCGAAAGGGTTAAAACTTATTTTTAAAAAACAATTGTACCTTCGAAGAGAAGGTCTCAGCTTTACATATGTATTTTTTGTTAACCAGTACCTACAAAATTGCATTCTAGCAAAGTGATACAGTATGGGAGAAAAAGAAAACGACCCATTTTGAAATTTTTTCGCCAAAGGGTTAACATTGGTCTTTTTTCTAACTGATTACGGCATTTAAGACATAACAGTACGATCTTTGAGAATATCTTCAGTTTTTAACTTTACTAAGCAGTTTGGCCAATGGAGTTTAAAACAGAATGACAAAAAAATCCTTAAAATTATTGCTTTTCGTTTTTCCTTGTCATCCCTGTAAATGAGATTCTGGCCATGTGTGAGCACTCAAAAGAAAAGAGAAGAGTTTTTGATGATAGTTCTTTCTGATTTTTACTTATTAATTCTACTAATTATCAGAAATTTAAAATTGTGAGTATCAGGCGCAGCAGGAGAGACCTTGGACTACCCTCATCCAAATTTTTAGACTTGTATGTGCGGCAGATTTTGTTAGCCATCGCAGACAGACACACACACACACACACACACACACACACACACACACACAGAGTGAAACTTCCTTTTAATAGTATAGAATATAGACAGACACAGATAGAGGGAAAGGGATAATGGTGAAGATTTTATAAGTAATCTTGTGAATATTAAAGATAATAAAAAAATCACAAATTGTATATCTTAAAAAATCTAATTGCTGAAGTACAGATAAATAAACATAAGATAGACATAAATTTATTAAAATATATAAATATAAATTAAAATATTAAAATTATAAAAACAATTAAAAATAGAACTTTAATTTATTTATTTTTATTCGATCAAAGAAAGCATAAAAATCAAATAAATAAGAAAGGAAAGGGAGAAAGAGAAAAATTAATAAGTTCTTAAATTAGTTTTTTAAAGATTTTAATTAAAAACATATGTAACAGATAGTTCAAATTCAACATAATCCCAGTGGCAGAAACAGGGCAGCATGGAAGGAGGAGATACAAATTAATTTAGAACTTGCAGATAAATCTAACTGCAAAGAAAGGCAAGGTTTTAAAAAATTCCTAAAAATTTATATCACTTGATGTACTGTATCTTATTATTATAAATACAAATTCTACTTATTTTATGGGTTATTGTTATTTCTTATGATAATAACTTGTTGGGTCATAGATAAATTTTGGTTTGCAGATGATTGACACAGAAAATTCTGTTAATGGGATCATAATAAAAACCTGAAAAAATTAAGCTCACAAACTATACTTACTGCTTGTAACATATTTTCCAATCTCTGTTTCTTATCCATCCTAGAGAATTCTACAACTTTCTCTTGAGGAAGAAATTGACATAAATTACTTGTATCAATGTTAAATTTTTTAACAGCATTTGCTACCTAAACCAAGGGAAAGACATAATTATGAATCAATTAGACAAAAACTTTGTTTTCATTTATATTTAAATGATAAAGACAATAAAAATTACATTTATAAATTAAAGCATCATTTAGAAACCAATTAAGTAAAGAAATAAAATATTTTTGTTAATTAAAGTCAATTTTTTGTACTTAAATTGGATTTTTACTATTTCTGTTTTTCAATAACAAAATAGCTACCAAACATTATTAGTTTTTGAAGTTATTTTCTTCGAACCTTGGATTTCCTTGCGTTAATACGGGTTTAATAATTTTATAAAAAGGGCTTTTTTGAAAACACAAATTAATTATAGCATGCACAAGAAACTAATCAACAAATATATAGTAAGTACAGTCACTTTATATATGTTTCCTTTTTCTGCTGCTTGGCCCATTAGTTTTTGAAGTAATTAAAACTGTATTAAAAAGCATAATAAATACCTTTATATAGTAATTAATAAAATTATAATTAATTTAAAATAAATTCAAACTTAAACATTTATGCATAGTAATTAAAACCATCATTTAGTATGCATATACATACAGAATAGCTATAAGAATTATATCTGCAATTCACATTAAGTTCTTAAAATATTAAAATTGCATCACTAACATTGGCATTTGATGTTCTGAACAACAACTAAAGCAATTTTAGTGCCTTCTCAATACCTCAGGAGTCAATCCAAGCAAAATTTGGTGCCTTTTTAGCCTTCTTCACAAAAATCCATTTAATAAAACAGACTCCTTCACAAAATTCCTTTTAATAATACAGGACCTTTGCAAAATTCCTTTTCATAAAACAGGCCCCTTCACAAAATTCCCTTTCATAAAAGAGGCCTCTTGACAAAATTTCATTCCACAAAAACATACTCTTCATTAATTATTTTTATGTTGTTAGGTTTTGAAATGTGTAATTTCCAACCAAAACAAGTTCACCTAAAAGGAAAACTTTAACAGGAGGATTTAAAGAAGTTATTATCAATAAATGCTTGATTTGAATTTGAATAATAGAATTTCATACTATTTCGTTACAAAATGTTATTTTTCACAAAAATATAATAAATTTCGCAAAAGTAACTTTTACTTTTCACAAAATGGGCCCCCAAAAAAACAAACCTGGATCAACCTCTGCACCTAATTGATTTCTTAGATGATAGATTATTTATTGTTGCTTCAAAGTTTCTACAAAGCAAACTGTGCGAAAATTTAAGAAACAAAATAGTTTTAAGGATTTCAAAACTTTGACAATAGAGGAAGCTGAAATTGGGGGGAGGGGGAGTGAATTTAGATGATTATTTATTCATGGATACAAAAATGTAACAAATAGATAGATATTTTTTTAATTATTATTAAAGAGCTAATAAGATTTTAATCTTTGTGTGTTGGGTAAAGCAAAGAAAAGAAGAAGAAAAAATTTTGAGGGCGAGAAAATTTAGATACATTTTTTTAAGTAGAAGTTTGCTGAAATGTAGAACATTATCATACCTGTCATTAAGATTTCTTAAGGCATCTTATTTTTTTTATTTTAAAGTACATTGATTTTTGTTAGAATATAACATTCATTTTCTCGTACCCTCTCTTTCAGTGCATGTGTGTACAGTAATGATTATCCAGGCCCGCTCTGCAAGCGAGAGTATGTTTTTGCAGTTCAGTAAACATGTCAGTGCTTAGTCGCACTTAAGCTATGTATATTTTTGTCTTCGTGTCAGTGTAAATAAATATTTTATGTCGAGCTATTCTGCTAACTCTGCTTGCCCTATAAACCAACAATGGTTATGGGTACCAGAGACGCTACTTCTCTGTGCTGTAATTAGCAGAAATTATTTCTAATTCGAACTTTTTCATTTGGAATTCTTAAGCCTAAAGCAAAACTAAGAGCTTATATGTTCTGTTCATTAACTGTTTTGATTTCTGGCTGTGAGATAATCTGTGTATGCCTCATCTTACGACAATTGAAAAGCTCGGAAAAGATAACTTTGACAGCTGGAAGTTTCAAATTGAAGCTGTATTAATAAAAAATGACCATTAGGATTATGTAACCAGCAAAGAAGAAAAACCGGCCGAAGGTAACACAGACGAAAAGAAATGGCTCAAGGTTGATCAAAAACTTCATGTTGACATAATTCTTGTCATAAATACTAGTGAACTATATCATATTAACCTCTTCACTCCCAGGATGTACACCCTCTCATTTCAGTAATCAGCAACATGGACGAACTCTGCGTACGTCCTCTCATTTCAGTAATCAGTTACCATTACGTACACCAATAAGTATATACTGTATGTACTATGTATATAATGTGCAAGTTTTATATATTATTTTATACGTATTATGATAATGTTGTAAATCCTTTAACGACCTTAAATTTATTACTATAATATAACAGATGTTATGAAATGATTTATGACACAAACATTTTACACACACAGCCTGGTATATAGTAAAGATGAGACGGGCTTAGCACGGGTCCGAGAGCCCGAGCCCGATACGGGCTCGGGCTCGATTTTTATACCAGCCTTCGGGGTCGGACGGGCTCGGGCTCATTTTTTTTAACTGAAAATTTTATTTATTCACGCATGGGAAAAAAAAGCTTTTTAAAAAATGTAAGAAGTAATCATGTATTAATTAATATATAATCATCAAAATTTATTGTGTCCCCTATATTATTCTGTTAATGCTTTTTAAGGTGTGTTAATATCGAAAATCTATTTATATTTCTAAAATAAATTCTATTTTAATCTCTGTTAAAAAGCTTTTATTCTAATAAAAGTAATTTATTCCTTTCATAATAATCATTAATCTTTCAGTTTCCCGTGGTTTCAATAAATAAATGATTCATCTGTCAATCTCCTACTTCTCCTCCTTACGCCAAAGCCAAAAGCCAGCAGCCAGCGTTGAAAATTACATTTTCCATAAGAAATCATTTTAATGCTGTTTTGATCAGAATGAAAGGAAAACAGAAAGTGTTTTGCTATTGTAGTATAAGAATGCTACTTAAAAATAAATAAATAAGTAAATAAAAATATTTGTGATATTTTCATATTATGTCTGAGATTTGTGGTGTCGAATCAGTAACTGTTTAGATTACTGCACAAAAGAAAAGCAAATGATCAAAAATACAGTTTTATTTATGAGCAGAAATAAAAGCATTTAATTTCACTGTTTGTTAATGATTTTTAAGTTGAGAAAGGTTTTTTTTTTTTGGCTTTGTTTTGTTAACAGTTGATAATTTGGTAAACATTAAAAGGAATATTTATTGGATGTATAAGAGATAAAGAGATATATATGTTTTTAAAAGGGAAGGAAGTTTAAGTTAAATATGTTTGTAAAAGGAGAATTGTGGTTTTAAATTGGGTATAATTAATTATATGTGATGATTGATTAATGTTACAACATCACAGTTATTTTAAAAGAAATTCGCAATATTTGCAGATTTATATCATTGACGCTCACTGGATACACTTGATTGTTAATAATGCATACACTTGATAGTTAATAATGCGTCATCGGAAAAGGCGCCAGGACAAATAAATAGTAGGATATTTTTAAATTGGATCTCATTTATTTTATTTTATTGTATTATTTGACAATCTAGGCGAAAAAAGTAATCTGTTCTGTTATTAGTCAATGAGCGTTAGCTAGATGTCTCTGACTTTCTTTTCTATTGTATATGAACCATAATCTCCTTTGTTTGTGATTCCTTCAAGTCTTTTTTCATCATGAGTTCTGCTTCAGCTGACTCTAAGACTATCATTGATAAAATTAATTCTGAAGACTATAAATGCATGAAAAATGAAATTGGAAAATCCACAGTGTGGCAACATTTCCTAGAAATCTTTGATGCTCAAACAAATTTGAAATTAGAATACATTCAGTGTTGTCACTGTAAATCCGTTTTAAAATATAAAAGTTCACTTGGTTCAAGCAAACTTTCTCGACATTCTAAAACATGTGCTCCTTCAAAAATTAAAAAACCCCTGGAAAAATATTTATATTCTTCTTCCAAACAAGTAACAGCGATTGAAAAAAATACTATCTTAGAAAGTTGTGTAAAACTGTGCACTGAAGATCTGTGACCATTTGATATAGTTGAAGGACAAGGATTTCTGCATTTAGCCCAAAACCTAATTAACTTAGGTGCATCTTTGGGTAAAGTGAAAGCTTCAGATGTTCTGCCTCATCGTACAACAATTTCGAAACACGTACGTCAGACAGCAGAAAATTCCAGAAATGAAATTTTGCCAGGTATTAATAAAATCTTACAAAATTTTGGAGGTGCTTTGACTACTGATATGTGGGCTGAACCATTTCGTCAAGTATCATACATTGCCCTCTCTTGTCACTATATTAATGATGATTTTAAGCTAAAACCCACTATACTATTGACATGCTCTTTCCCAAATATTCCCAAAACTGGTGTGAATATTTTAAGTGAAATTTTGGATACTTTGAAAAAGGTAGGTTTTGATGTATCAGTTTTGAATCAATGTACATTTGTTACAGATGAAGGATCAAATATAGTGTCTGCGTTAAATTGCTACAAAAGACTTACTTGTATATGTCACTTATTAAATACTGTTCTGAAACACAGTTACAATGAAACTGCTGATGAATTTCCTATTTTAAAATCTTCAGTTGAAAATTGTAAAATGTTAGTCAGATATTTAAAGAAATACGGTGCTGTAAACGAACTAGAAAAAACTGTACATCAGCAGATTGAGAGGAGGTGGAATACTCTCAGCTTCATGTTGCGATCCGTTCTCACACAATATTCTGACATTCAGAAAATAATGGAGAAAAGGAAAGAAAATAATCGCTTACAAAACATAGAACCTGAAATGTTGCAAACACTGCAAAATTTTCTTAAAATATTTGAAGAAGCAAGTTCACAGCTGGAAGGCGATTTATATCCAACGTTACATCGTGTCTTATTGTGGAATCAATATCTGAAAAAATACTGTGCACCAAAAGTTACAGACTCTGAATTAGAAAAGTGCTTAAAAGAGAAAACAGAAAAGTGGTTTAAAAAAAAATTCAAATTGACCAATATCACAAAATTGCTACATTTCTGCATCCGAACTTTAAATCTTTAAAAATGCTTGCTGATCACGAAAAGATGGAAGTACAGTCTCAAGTACGAAAAATGATACCACAATATCCTCTGGAAAATCGCACTGTGTCGGATGCTAATCTTTGCATTTCAAGTCAACGTAGTGGTATATTTGAAGAATGGGCCGATAATAGCGTACAGGTAGAATCCGATGATGAGATTCGCAATTATATTGACTTCTCAGTAAATGCGGAGGTCGAAGACAAAAATCTATTGAATTGGTGGAAAAATTGTCCATTTCCAAATTTAGCTAATGCTGCAAGGAAAATTTTAAGCATACCTGCAAGCAGCACAACATGCGAAAGAGATTTCAGTATTGCTGGACATGTTCTAGAAGAAAGGCGATGTAACTCGAGTCCTGAAGCTGTGGACGCAATACTTTTTTAAAAACATTTTGGAAAAAAATAAACAGGGCTTTTTAGAAAAAAAAAAACCTTTAAAAGGACAAAATCAAAAGTAACTTTTGCTATAAATGATGTTATTTTTTAATATTATATGCTATTTTTTTTTTAATTTGTGAATGAAATTGTGAAATTTAACTGTACTGAAAAGAAAAAGAAGTTTAGCGGGAAAAAAATACTTAGAATTCGGTAAGTTATCTTCAATTTTTCTAATACATAGTATTAGAAAATAAAATGTTTTTTTAACCGACGGCTGAATCCATATCAACTCAGGCAAGGGGGTTACCTTCATAGTCTCAGAAGTTTTTGAATTGAACATATGTTAAAATTTAAGAAAAAGTAAGATACTTGTATATTTTCCTTTTGCCCCAAAAAATTCCTGGCCCAAGATACATGCCGCCACAGATGACATCCCCGGCATCCTTTCTGATTCGCGATTTTCGATAAAAATTTTAAAGTGCTCTATCTCTAGAACAGTGCAAGATATTTTGTTGCGGTTTATTTTATTTTAAAGATAATATTCTTCTGTTTAAAATGATATACCCAATTTTGAAAAATGTATTCAACTTTTCTTGTGGCAATCTTTTTCAAAAAAAAATTTTTTTTCAAAAAAAATTTTTTTTTTCGAAAATGCCAATCCTAAAAATTTTGATTTTTTTGCTGTTGATCAATACCATTGGGAATTATCTTCACTGTAAAGGAGAACTTCCACTTTTGAGTTTAACAAATTTTAGAAACATTTGAAAAATTCAGAGAATTTTACAGGAACTGTATACATACAGTTCCAGTAAAAGTCACTGAATTTTTGCTTATTTGTATCATATTTGTAAGGATAAGCCTACTATATATCCTAAACAAGTTAGAAATTGCAATATCAAATGTGGCAAATGAGGTGTGTGCATAGTATTAACTAGTTTTATAAATATTCAGATCTTGGTGGAATAAGTGTTACACTCTTGGGCAAAAAGGCATGAATACAAAATTTACTATAATACCATATATTAAATTCAGTAATACGGAAGTAATATGAATCTATCTTAAAAGGACTTAATCACCATGGCAACTTAGAATCATTGCCTATCAAGGTATATCATTGAATCAATTATGAATTATAGGATTTTTAAATAGAATGAAGAAAACTTTTATTAATGTATTTTATGTTTTAATTTGATTTTCATAGCATTTGAAGTGATACATACTTTATTTTCAATACCGAACATAGTAAAACAATCTCAATAACATACATCAATTACACAGCAATACAAATTATATTAATACAAGTTAGAGTTCAGACAGATGGGCAGACAAATCAAATCCATAAAGACTTTCAACTATGTTGGAAATTGTTAAAAACACATAAATAGGTCGGAATTTGACTTTTAGAAATTTATGTCAATAGACGGAAGCATACTTGAATACAACCCTGTATTTTACCTACTATCTTTATATACATGCCACTATTTAGCTAATATTTAATTAAGATTAAAAGATTATCATCTAGAGATTATCATCCATAGACAGCCATGTATCTAATTCTTTGCGTGGACCTGTATATCATTTTATCTATATTCTCCAAACATATCTTAGTATACTAAATGTAGTTCGGCGTAAAAATGCATAACTCATTTAAAAATCACCTTTAAGCTACTTTCATTCATACTCAGTAAACCCTTAAGATTTCTTTTGTGTAGCCCTGTAAATGATCTACAGCATTTATGCACACAACGTAATGTGGAAAAATTTAGTTAAACTTAAAAACTCAAACACAACTAAAAATGCACTTCCAGCAATACCCTTACGATTTCTTTTGTGTAGCCCTGTATATGATCTACAGCCTTTATACACACAACGTAATATGGAAATATTTAATTAAACTTAAAAACTCATATCGCAACTAAAAATGCACCTCTAGCAATCATCGCTAATGTACAGTATTTCCAATAAGATAAAGTATCCGAAATCTTTTGTGTGCCCCTGTAAACACTATGCACTTTCTATGACACAGGAAGTAATTTTTTGTAAACCTCTGCAATAAAGTATGTATCACTTTAAATGCTATGAAAATCAAATTAAAACATAAAAGACATTAATAAAAGTTTTCTTCATTCTATTTAAAAATCCTATAATACATAATTGATTCAATGATATACCATGATAGGCAATGATTCTAGGTTGCCATGGCGATTAAGTCCTTTTAAGATAGATTCGTATTACTTCCGTATTACTGAATTTAATATATGGTATTATAGTAAATTTTGTATTCATGCCTTTTTGCCCAAGAGTGTAACACTTATTGCACCAAGATCTGAATATTTATAAAACTAGTTAATACTATGCATGCACCTCATTTGCCACATTTGATATTGCAATTTCTAACTTGTTTAGGATATATGGTAGGCTTATCCTTACAAATATGATACAAATAAGCAAAAATTCAGTGACTTTTACTGGAACTGTATGTATACAGTTCCTGTAAAATTCTCTGAATCTTTTAAATGTTTCTAAAATTTGTTAAACTCAAAAGTGGAAGTTCTCCTTTACAGTGAAGATAGTTCCCAGTGGTATTGATCAACAACAAAAAAAATCAAAATTTTTAGGATTGGCATTTTCAAAAAAAATTTTTTTTTTTTTTAAATTTTTTTTTTCAAAAGGTAGCCACAAAAAAAGTTGAATACATTTTTCAAAATTGGATATATCATTTTAAACAGAAGAATATTATCTTTAAAATAAAAAAAAACGCAACAAAATATCTTGCACCGTTCTAGAGATAGAGCACTTTAAAAATTTTATCGAAAATGGCGAATTGGAAATGGTGCCCAGGATGCCATTTTTGGCGGCCTGTATCTCGGGCCAGGAATTTTTTTGGGCAAAACCAAAATATACAAGTATCTTATTTTTTATTGAATTTTAACATATGTTCAATTCAAAAACTTCTGAGACTATGAAGGTAAGATTTTTTCTTTGGCTGCCTGAATTGACATGGATCATACCCGACATTTTTATAGCCCAAAATATATTTTTATTCATAATGTAATGCCTATGCTTAAATTGTTATAAGAATGCATATTGGTTATAATCACGATATTGATGTAATAGAATCAGATAGCATTTTATAATTGGTTAATGAAAATTTTCTGCGAATGTTTTGTCTATTTAATTCGATTAATTTTTCTGTGAGTATTTTCTTTTCCATAATTTACAGCCTACAGTGTTTTAACGTTTTAATTGTTTACTATAACATAATAGTGTTTTTCCTGCATGTAGAGTTATGAGAATATTTTAACAACATCATTTTACAATCCATATACATTTTTAAAATCATTTGTGACATTCGGTGATTTGCTCTTTTCTAAATCCCAATGTTCCCTTGGCTCCAATGGGGTAGAAGTGATTACAATGTTTTAGTGATGTATTTTTTAAAATAATTTTATGATACTACTTACATATTTACGTAACAATAAATAACAAAATGAAATTAAATTTTAATCTTACACTAATTGTTTTCCCCAATAGTTTTCTTGATAGAAATTATTTAAATTTTGTGATATTTTTAAGATTTAAGGTTATTTATAAATCCAAACATGTATATGCATCGGAAACTTTCACGAAGTCATTTTCATTCGCAAATACACATATTTCGCAGGTATTTTTTATCCAGATAGAAAGAAATCGAGCAACTTTTCCTATTTTCCTATAAAGGTAACAGATATTTCAAACTGTGTATAATTTTTAATTTCATCTGTTTTTCAGATACATGACAATCACAAAAGACTTATGAGGAAGAAGTCTATAACAATGAATGATGTACACATTTAATGGAAAATAGAAAAACGTTGTTCGATCACCGGCAGTAACGGCACATTTCATGCATTTATTTATAAAACTCACTTCGTTAACGTATCCATCAGATTTGTTCGTTAAGGAAATTAAAAAAGAGAATCTTCTGAAACATGAAGTATATTTTTTATACCAAATTTTTCTTTTGATACGATTTAATGTATATTTCATTTAATTAATTGCATGCTGATTAACAGTTATTTCTTTGTAGGGACTTAAAAATGAGATACTAATTTTGAAACAGCTTTTAAATATTACGGAAAAATTTTCTGTTGCAAACTTCTAGTTTCGGGCTCAGGCTCTCATGAAACAAAGTTTTTCGGGCTCGGATTTTAAATCGGCGGGCTCGGACTCCAAAAAAAGGGCCCGAACTCATCTCTAGTATATAGCCTTTGACCAGTGAAATTAAGCCTGGAAGTGAAGTGGTTAAGCACTGTGCAACTTCAAATTTTTATGGAATAAACTGAAAGACGTTTATGAATCAAGAGGACCCGCAAAGAAGGCAACAAACAGCCCATATTTTATATATTTAATATATCTTAATTATATATTATATATGTATATTATATTATATAATATATTATATTATATATTATATAATGCACAACTTCTCAGATGTAAACAATGATTTTTGCAGTTAAAAAACACCTGCATTTTCACATTGTAAAATATTGCTACTCTCTAGAGGACTAAATTTGATACATTAGTTCAACTTTATCTTCTAATTTAAGACCTTTTTATTGAAAAAAATGCTATTATTACAATAAACATTTTTACTTTCTTCTATCTTTACAAGAAGAAAGTATTGGATTCATGAAAAATTTCGAATTCCGGTTTTTGACGGATTTACACGCTTTAGAGGTCAGAGAACTTGAAAAACATGTTTTTACAAAATGTCTGTCTGTGAGTCTGTCTGTCTGTGTGTGACACAAATTTTGTGGGCGCTCTATCTCAAGAACTAATGCACGGAATTTAATAAAAATTCATATTCAGTTAGTCCCTGATACAAATTGATGCTGATTAGTTTTTGGTGCAAATCGCTCAACAGGTGGCGCTGCTATGCTGCATTTTTTATGATTTCCAAAATGGCTCTATCTCAAGAACTAATGCACAGATTTTCATGAAACTTCAGATTCAGTTAGTCCTTGATATGACTTGATGCTGATTACGTGTTGGTGTAAATCGCTCAACAGGTGGCGCTGCAATGCTGCATTTTTTATGATTTCCGCAATGGCTCTATCTCAAGAACTGATGCACGGATTTTCATGAAACTTCAGATTCAGTTAGTCCTTGATAAGACTTGATGTTGATTACGTGCTGGTGCAAATCGTTCAACAGGTGGCCCTGCTATGTTGCATTTTTTACGATTTCCGCAATGGCTCTATCTCAAGAACTAATGCACGTATTTTCATCAAACTTCAGATTTAGTTAGTCCTTGATATGACTTGATGCAGATTACGTGTTGGTGTAAATCTCTCAACAGGTGGCGCTGCTGTGCTGCATTTTGCACGATTCCCGCAATAGCTCTATCTCAAAAACTAATGCACGAATTTTCATCTAACTTCAGATTTAGTTAGATGTTAACACAAGTTGTTGCTGATTAGGTTTTGGTGTTAATCATCCAATAGGTGGCGCTGCTATGCTTTCATTTTCATGATTTTCGCAATAGCTCTATCTAAAAAACTAATGCACGGATTTTCCCCAAACTTCAGATTCAGTTAGACTTTGACGTAAGTGGTTGCTTGGTAGTTTAGTTTAACATAAGTTTTGGTGTAAAGTACCCAATAGGTGGCGCTGCTAGGCTGAATTTTGCTGGATTTACACGATTTCGGAGATAGCCATATCTCAAGAACTAATGCACGGAATTTCATATCTATAGAATCCTCATGATGGGCATAGATTGCCGTTTAATTTTGGTAGTGTGATAGCGAATTTTCAAGTATTAACATGCATGGGATAGAAGAAAGTTTTGGGATTGGTATATCGAAAATTTTAGTTGTGCTATAGAGTAAAGAGATGAGTTACCTAAACCCAATTCTGTGAAAATTAAGATGCTAGAAGAATGGGAAGCCAGAAAAGAAAAAACACTCATGATTCACAAAATAACTATTTTATAGAAAATAAAAGAAGTATCAAGAACAGAAGAAAAATGAAAAATTAATCTGAATAAAAGTGTTCCTGCGGAAAGATATTACCGTAATTTCAAGTGCAACTATTATTCAAAAACGGGACATAAAGCTTCCGAATGTAGAAAGAAAATAGCTGACAGAAAGCTTGCATTTTTAAATAAAGGAAATCAAGGATTGATGATGGCTACTAATTATGAAGAACCGGTTAGTATGGCATTTAATGACACATATCATCAACCTACTGCACGGTGTTTAGATAGCAGTTGTACATTGCATATGTGTAAAGATAGGAATTTATTTACAGAATTCTATCTTCATGAGAATTCTACAATACAGCTTGCAGTTGATAAAACAGAAAAAATTACAGGGATAGGAACAGTGCCTAACGGGAGCGGGACTACTAATCTCACACTTAAGAACGTTCTGTGTGTGCCTGAATTAAAATGTAATTTAATTTCAACATCAAAAGCAATGGCCAATAAAATTGTTCTGTGCTTTTTGAAGAAGGATTTGCTAAAATAATTGAATCTAATGGTTCTATTCTAGTACAAGCTGTTCGTCAAAGTGATTTGTACTATGTACATCCAAGCCTAGAAAGAGTTGCGATAGCACAGGTAAGTGATTTTGTAAAATAGCACATTCAACTAGAGCATTTAAATGAGTCTGATTTAAAGAAACTTCAAAGAATATGGTTCAGAGAATATGGTTGGAAATTTCAATTTCAATGATGACGAATCTCTTTGTAAAATTTGTATTCAAGGTAAACAAACTGTGCACCCTTTCCCTAAAGAATCAAATTTTCAAAGTAATGATTTATTGTTTCTGATCCATTTAGACCTATGTAGGTCCATGAGGGTCCCTTGTCATGGAGGATCGCGATATTGTTACTTTTATTGATGATAAATCATGTATATTGAAGTTAGTTTTCTTAAAAGAAGGATGAGGTTAAGAATGCATTTGTTAAGTACAAAGCAGCAGTCAAAAACCACCTAGGAAAGAAAATAAAATCCCTTCGTACATATATTGGCTTAAAATATTGCACCAAAGAATTTGATAAATATATCGAAGAATGCGGTATAAAACAAGAATTTTCTTCCCCTTAACTCCCCAACAAAACGACACAGCAGAGAGATCAAATAGAACTTTAACTGAAATGGCAAGGTGCTTACTATTACAAAGTAATCTTTCACAATTTTTTTGGCCCAAAGCTTTAAACTGTGCTGTTTACATACGCAATCGCTGCTCAACACAACATTTAAGCATAAACAAAACTCCATATGAAATATTCTTTGGCATCAGGCCAACTTTTATCATACTTCAAAATAGGGCAAAAATGTTTCATGCTTAATAATAAAGAACAAAATAAGGGAAAATTTGGTACTCGATTAGAAGAACATACTTTTGTAAGTTACTCTAATGTAGGGATGCACAACCTGTGGCCCGCGGGCCAAAAGTGACCTGCGATGGGTCAGCGTGTGGCCCGCGAATTTCGTCAATTTATAACTGGAAAAAAATTGCAATTTTTATCCATAGGTCGCAAGAAAAAATCCTGAATTTCGTCAGCCAGTTAAGAATCGTGAATTTTGTCGATCAGGCGCAGAAAAATTGCAAATATCGTTGATAGGAGATGGAAAAATTGCGAATTTTGTCGATAAGGCATGAAAATAAATCGCAAATTTTGTCTATCGGGCTCAGGAAAAATTGAGAATTTTGTGCTTGGGCACAGAAAAATCTTCAATTTTGTTGATACACGAAAAAAATTGAAAGTTTTATATTGATCGGCTGTGGAAAAATCATGAGTTTCGCCAGTCGGGAGAAAATAACCACAAATTTCATCAATTTGCGACGGGAAATTTTGTCAGGTCAGTTAAGAATCGCTATTGTATTTGTATTACAATGACCACCAAGCGAACTAATCACATACACAGCTTCGGAAAAATCGCATGTTTGTCTGTCTGTCACGAGAAAAAAAATCGAGAATTTCGTCAATTTGCTGCGGGAAAAATTACAAATTTCATCAGAGCCAGTTAAGAATCGTGAATTTTACTGATCGGGCTCAGAAAAATTGCGAATTTCGTCAATTTGACGTGAGATAAATTACGAATTTCGTGAATTTGACGCGAGATAAATTACGAATTTCGTCAATTTGACGCGAGATAAATTACAAATTTCATAAGAGCCAGTTAAGAACAGTGAATTTTGCTGATCCGGCACGGAAAAGTTGCAAATTTCGTTGGTCGGGATAAAATAAAATTGCGAATTTTGTCGATCAGGCACGTAAAAATCACAAATTTTGTTGATTGGGCACGGAAAAATCCCAAATTTAGTCGATGATGTACTGAAAAATTGAAAATTTTGTTGATCAGCAGCAGAAAAATCGTGAGTTTCGTCAGATTATCGGGAGTAAAAACGCTAATTTTGTCAATTTGCTGTGGGAAAAAATTGCAAATTTCGTCAGAGTCAGTTAAAAATCGCGAATTTCGTTTATCTGGCGCGGTAAAATCCTGAATTTTGTCAATCAGGGGCAGAAAAATCGCAAATTTTGTCGAACAAGCACAGAAAAATCACGAGTTTTGTCAATCAGGTGCGGAAAAATCAAAAATTTCGTCTATCAATCGCGGAAAAATAGCAAATTTCGTCGATCAGATGCGGGAAAAAGCAAATTTCGTCGATCAGATGCGGGAAAAAGCAAATTTTTATGGTGGTGGTGGGGGGGGGGGGGGGGGGAAATAGCGAATTTTGTCGATAAGGCATGTAAAAATCGCAAATTTTTTTGATTGGGTGCAGAGAAATCGCGAATTTCATTGATCAGGCGCAGAAAAATCTCAAATTTCGTTGACTGACTTCTTCTCTCCTCTTCATTCATGAAGTTCAATTTTTTTTTTTCAGCAATACCCACTTTCATGCCTATGTTTGTTTTTTAGCAGTTATAATAAATCAAAATTTACTGCCCCGAATCAAGTCAAAGTATATTATCCCTCCTTGAAAACAATCCTTGATATATCTGTGTTATATATACAAACGTGAACTGTTGATATATCCTTACCAACTGAATTGGATATTTTGACTGGGTAAGGGAACCTAGAGGAGCAAAACTCCCCCCGGTATCTGAAACCATATTTTTATCTGATTATAGGTCACAGATCACCTCCCCGAAATGAAATTCTCTCTGTGTTACTGATATGGCCCTCGACAACCCAGACATTTTTGTAAGTGGCCCTTGTCTAAAAAAGGTTGTGCACCCCTATTCTAATGCATCGAAAGCATATAGACTGTGGAACAAGAAATCCAGAAAAATTACCATACGTCTGGATGTTTGATTCCTTAAGTTTGAAAAGGATCCCTTCTGTAACAGCAAAATAAAATTAATTTTTCCTTTCTCTCAAAATAATGAAAATACGAGCATAAACACCAATTATGCAAGAGTCAGAAATATTTCCGATCATGAAGAAAGAACCAGACACTAGTACTGGCGGCAGTGACAGCAAAATTGAATCGCAATCTGATGAAATTACCACCCCGTTCCCCCCCCCCCCCCTACTTTCAGAGCATGCGGGAGACCAAGAAAAATAAAAATGGGTAAAAAAGGTAGACCGAAAAAGGAATATCAAATAAATATTCAGAAAGAAGAAAAATCTCAAATTGCAGTAAATAATTCTTTTGAGTCTTGTCCTGAATTTTTTTAGACTTTAAATGGCCCATTTAAAAAGGAATGGATAAATGTGATAAATTTAGAATTTAACTCGTTAATGCAAGAAAATGCATGGCAAATACACTGCTCAAAACAATTAAAGGATATTGCAGTTTTAGGTGGATTTTGTATCTGGTAAACTGTTTAGCTGATTGATACATGGTCGACAGACATAGTAGGTTATATGAGAATAAATTACACATGTTTGGCAGAAAAAAATGCATTTTATTGCGCATTTGTGTACTAAAGGAAAAAAACACAATTTGTGCATATGAGAAAAAAAGAATAAGAAAAGGTGTTTTCTTCAAAGAAAATCATTTTCAGTAGGGGGTATGGTTTCCACGAGCGGCCAGCAACGTTGAACACCTTTGAGGCATGGACTCAATGAGGCTATTAATGACGAGTTGGGGTATTCTGCCCCACTCTTCCAGAAGAGCTCTTTCCAGTTCTTGGAGAGTTTGTGGGGGTTGTTGGCAGCCAGAAACTCGTCTTCCTAGAGCGTCCCAAACGTGCTCGATTGGATTCATGTCTGGAGAACACGCTGGCCATTCCATTCGAACGATTCCTTCCTCGAAAAGGAAATCCTCCACCAGGTTTGCACGATGTGGCCTGCAGTTATCGTCCATTAAAATGAAGTTATCTCCGATTGCTGCAGCGTAAAGGACTACAATAGGTCTGAGGATCTCATCCCTATATCGGCGACCAGTCAGAGCTCCATCTCGAATGATGTAGAGGTCAGTGCGCCCTGTCAATGGAGATGCCACCATACACCAACACACCTCCACCGCCAAATCTGACACTTTCGTGCACGAACGCGGGACTATTCCTACTACCACGGTCCCTCCAGATGAAAATACGCCTATTATCCGGATGCACAGAAAAACGGGACTCGTCAGAAAACAGAATATTGCTCCATTCATTTCTCCTCCAGTTGACATGCTCGGTTGCCCACTCCCTGCGGTCGCGACGATGCCTTGATGTTAATCTAACACATACCATCGGTCGGCGAGCATACAGACCTACAGCATGGAGCCGGTTTCGGACAGTCTGAGTTGAAATCGTGGTGCCTGTAGCCGAGCGAAGGTGTTGTTGGAGAAGAGTAGAGTTCATGGTTCGGTGTCTCCGAGCTGTTAACGCTAAATACTGATCTTCATTGGGCGTTGTTGCCCGTCTACGACCTTGCCCTGGTCTTCTGCCTGCACATCCACTCTCCAAAAAACGGTTCCAGATCCTGGAAATGACACTTTGTGACACTCCAATGGCTTGCGCTACTTCGGCTTGAGTTTGGCCGCCTTCTAACCTACCAACAATTCTCAAAGCTTCTGAATCTGTCAAATGACTTCACTGAGACATCGTACTCATCGAAACAAAGCAATCACTGAATGCCGATCATCCTTGTCTTCATTCTCTTTTATCCAGTTGAAAGTCAAATTTCATTCGCTGCCGCTGAAGCGACGTTTTTGACGTCGAACTCAAAATTTGCATACTCCACAGTTTGAAAACCAGAAAAATTTGCATTTGTGATTCTCTTCTTCTATTTTCGGCAAAAAAAATTCGTTTATATCTTTATTTTATATAAAACTTCAAATATCCTTTAATTGTTTTGAGCAGTGTAGTAGATAGGCCAAAACATAAGAAAATTATAGGATCTAAGTGGGTTTTAAAACAAAATACAAACCAGATGGGTCATTCAATAAGTTTAAAGCCAGGTTTGTAGCGAAAGGCTGTACACAAAAGCCTGGTATTGATTTTGATGAAACTTTTTCTCCTGTAACATGATTAAGTTCAATCAGAACTGCAATCTCATTTTCAAATTGTTTCATTTCATATCAATTAGATTTTATTACGGCTTATGTAAGTGGTGTTTTAACTGAAGAAATATACATGGAATTACCTGATAAGGTAACCCCTGGGGTATCTGAAGGTTTAAAAAATGAATATAATGCTGATAAAGTTTGTTTATTAAAAAAATCCCTTTATGGATTAATACAATCAGGTCGTCAATGGTTCATAAAATTAGATGAGAAATTGAAACAAATGAAGTTTGATGCACTTAATGCTGATAAATGTGTGTACTTTTCTAGATCTCCAATTGAAGCTATTATCATTGTTTAGATTGATGATCTTATAATTCTTACTAAATGTAAAGAAGATTATCAGTATATTAGAGATTAATTAACAAAATCATTTAAAATAAAATATTTAGGTTTTTTACACTATTGTTTGGGCATAGAATTTATGCAAAAGGGGACAATATTAAAATTACTCAAAAGAAGTACATTGAAGACATTCTGAGCAAATTTAGCAAGCCTACACCATCTACACCTTTCGATAATAATGTGAAGCTTCCTAAGGATATGTGTCCCAAAACTGAAGAAAAATCTGAAACGAATAACATTCCCTACCATCAACTAATAGGATCTGTTATGTATTTACCAGTTGCTACTAGACCTGACACAACTCATGCTGTGAATTTCCTAAGTCAATTTAACAACAATCTAGGCAAACCTCATTGGATAGCTGTAAAGATAATTTGGCAATACCTAAAAGGTACCCAAGATCACGAACTGATCTTTAAACGTAATGGCTGAGTCCTTAATTGAATTTGTTGATGTCGATTGGGCATCAGATGTAAATGATAGAAAATCATACGCTGGTTACATCATTAAATACACCAATAGTGCTAAATGTTGGGAAATGAAAAAGCAACGAACTGTTGCATTATCTACAACTGAAGCAGATATTGGAGACTGCTAAAGAAATTTTGCATCTCGGATGGTTCTTAAGTGAACTTTCTCCTGAAACAGTGACTGTGCCTACTTTAATATTTTGTAATAAGCAGTCTGCTCAAAAATTAGTACAGAATCCAGACTATCATTCACGCACTAAACACGTTGACATCTGTCATCATTTTGTGTGCAAAATATATGAAATATGACAGTGGTGAAACAGAAGTTAAATACCTAGAGACAGAAAATATGGCAACAGATATATTAAACTAAAGCTTTAAATGCTTATAAACATGAAAAAGCGTTGTGAAATGATAGGACTAAGTGTTTAAAAATATTCAGCATTATTTTTCATATAAGCTTTAAGTATATATTTGTAATCTTTATATTAATATTGTTTCTCTGTAATTTGCACCTATAATATCTGCTTAATAGGAGAATAGTGTTTTTCTTTTTAAGAAAAATGCACTTTGTAAAGGGGGAATTGTTGGAACATAAGGTTCATTTTCTCCTAACCTTTCTTTCAGCACATGCACATACAGTAATGATTCTCCAAGCTCACTCTGCGAGAGAGAGTATGTTGTTGCAGTTCTGTTAAAAACATGTCAGCACTCAGACGCACTTAAGCTATGTATACATTCTTGTCTTCGTGTTGGTGTAAATAAATAGTTTATGTCGAGCTATTCTGCTAACTCTGTGTGTCCTATAAACCAACAATTTTTTAATGAATCTCCATTTGTGCTTATTTGTTTACATGATCATTACTATTGTTAATCTATATTCCATGCTTTGAAAAGTCTGAAAAATACTATATTTTAAAATTTTTACACAGAAAAGTAAGCAATATCCTTTAAGGGGAATTTTAATTGTAAAATAATGATGATTTAAAAGTATCTGCATTTTTTTC
Organism: Maratus speciosus; assembly: GCA_963932465.1. Lineage (NCBI taxonomy): Eukaryota > Metazoa > Arthropoda > Arachnida > Araneae > Salticidae > Maratus > Maratus speciosus. Next base: position 339,619,498 of record OZ010788.1, read on the forward strand.
TAGAAATTGAGTTGAGCTGGGCCCGATTTCTATTATTTTTTGCATTAAAAAAATAAATAAGTTGGGCAGTGCTTGGGCAGAACTTTTAGCTTTAATAACTTGTTGGGCAAATTAAAGCTTTGATACGGGCTGGACTGGGCCCCGATTTTTATGTTATCCTAATATCCAAATAGCAATATTTACTTACCTGCCAACCACAACACCTGCGTCTGATGAATAATTTTAATAATATCTCGCATATGAAAGAAACATAACAAAACAGAAACTGAATGTATATCTAACTTATAACTAATTTAGAAATCTAATGTTTTTACAATTTCTGTTTCCGAAAAACAGTTTTGCTAGTCATTCTATCCTATAAAATTACATAAGAAAATCACTTATTATCATTAGACTAAAGTTCATGCTAAAAATGAATTCATATCTTCTTCATAGACAGAGCTTTCTTTATTTCGCAACTGCTTTATTTGTAAAGGATGAGATACTTATAGATGACAAACTAGAATAACTGAACCAATTAAGAATACCAAGCATACTATAATAAAACACATCACTGTAAACTTCTACTTGAAGCACTAACTTAAATAAGGGGAAAAAAAAAGTTTAAAAAGATTTCGCCAAAGTGAAAATAAATTCGAACCATTATGAAAATGCAGACATAACTGTAAGACTCGCATTAACTTTAATATTTACGAAGCACGGTTATTGGCGGTCGCCAAACAGTGAACTCTCGACAAGGCAGAACTATTCGAACTGGAACAGGGAGCAGTCGCTGCGGAGATCGTGGAGTGAGTGAAAATCAGTGGTGTGTCGCCCTGATTGTTTTTGATAACATCGGCATCTTAATGTCTTTGTGAAATAGTGTAAAATATCCAAAAGTTAATGTTATAATATTCGTTGTGTGTGTGTGTGTGTGTTTGTCATATTAATAAACAAGTGTTCGTCAAGTCAGCAGTTCTCATTTTAGCAGTGTGTTTAGCAGTGTTTTAGCATCCCAAGTATTACTTAATGATATAAATAAGAAACCTTTTTCTAAGGTTAAGAAGATATCGATGAGAAACCCTTTTAATAAAAAGGTAATAAAGAAATAGAGGAGGAAAAGTTGTACTGGCGCAGCCGGCACGATTGTTCTTACGGGGTTTGGTAATATAAAAGAGTTAAGAGTCTTGTTCGTTTTTATGCTAGCCCAAAAATAAAATTATATTATTCTGTTATGCAATAAAATAATTAAAAATATTATTGTGTAGATTCATGAAGAACAGAATGAGTAATTAAATGAAGGTTATTAAAATTACTTATCATTGGATTGAATATTCCTTTGAATGTGAAATTTGAAATGAAGGTATTGATTGTTGCATCTGAAATTTCATTAAATAAAAAAGGTGTATATTGCATTATATTTTAAATATGCAGTAATGTTAAAATAAGATAAATGTAGTGTAAAATAATGGAAATATTTCACTGATATGTGATTAAAGTTCAATTGTGACTGCGTAAAATATTATGGAATTTTTTTTCTTTCTTCTTAAATGTTTTCGAAAAACTTAACAGGTGTGAATATTTTGTTTTCTGCTATTGCATAAGAGCGAAATAAATAAATGAGATTAATATCATAATTTGAAAGTGCTTTGGAAATACTTACATTACTTAACGTTGACGTAATAGAATTATCGAATATGTTTTGTTTTTAAATTGGTTATTTATCACCTTCGCAATTTGAAAATGCAGGATGATAATTAAAGTTGTGTTCATTTATGATTTCCTCATTCTACAAAGGAAAAAAAAAAAGAGGTTGTTTATTTCATATTTTATTAGAGGTGAAATTGATATTTTTATTATTTGATTGTGCAACCAAGTTTTGTAGGTTGAAAATAGTGATTAAATTTTTTTTTTGTTTGTTTAAGAATGCTCTTTCATAGATCGGAATTAGTATTTTTTTTTTCCTTCATGCTTTATTTAAGTATCCTGAGTTTCGTAAATCGAAACTAGTGTTATGAAGGCATTCTTTTAAGAGTGTTATTTTTTTTAAAATCAAAACTAACATTATGATTTAAATTGTATTTATGCGTACGGAGTGTTGAATCGAAACAAATATTATGAGTGCATTTGTTATTTATAGACATTGAATGTACGTCCTAATTTATAATTCTTTGGTGTTCTACTATTTTAGGGTTAATGGTTATTGAAAGCAATTTGGTGAAAGGGAATATTAGTACATTTTAATCATTGTTGAATGTGTTTTTTTTTTTAACTCATTCAAAACGAAAGTAAATAATTGATTTAATTATGTGTTCATATATTTTTTTTTTCTCGTAATAATTCGGAAAGTTCATTTTGACTATATTTAAAATACCGTTGATAGAATTATTTAATTAAAAGATTGGAATAAGTATTTAAATTCCAAAAGGTTCTATTGAAAATTATTTGAATGATTAGTTATAGTTACATTTTTGTGGGAATTAATAAGTCGTGAGGTTTATTACGCTGTTTTTAATTCACTACTAGCATTTTGAATTATTTGGAATAATTTTTTTTTACCATGGCATTCCTGGGTAGGGGCAGGAAGGAAGATCTAATCGAGCTAGCAACAGAACTGGGTATAGAAGCTAGCATGGATAATAAGAGGGCAGATATTAGGAAATTAATATCTGAAAATGAAAATTTCGTCGAAGATGAGGCCAAAGTATCTCTGAGTAGAATCATAGAAGAACGAATTCGGCATGGTACAAAAGAGGAAGAAGAACGAATTCGGCGTGAGACAAAAGAGGAAGAAGAACGAATTCGCAAAGAAGAAAGTGAGGATCGAATCCGAAAAGAAGAAAGAGATCACGATCTCGAACTGAAACGGTTGGAATTAAGAAGAAATAACGTAGATTTGGGTGATGGAGTTGAAAATTCAAACGAAACAAGATCTAGAGTACAACTGATGCAGATAACTCCTAAATATGACGAAAAAGTAGACGAAATGCAACTGTATTTAGTAAACTTTGAGCGTCTGGCGGCAATGGTGCGTATACATAAATCAGAATGGGTAGCATATTTATTGGGACTGTTACCAACAGATATGGCTAATAATATAGCGCGAGAGCCACCTGAGAGAGCAAATGACTATGATTTCGTAAAGGATATGTTATTAAAGCGTTACAAGCTAAATCCCGAAAAGTTGAGGCAATTATTTTTCCACCATCAAAAGGGACCAGAAGAGAATTGGAGAAGATACAGTCATGCATTGAACAATTATTTCAACGAATGGATAAACGAATTAAAAGTTGAGAATTTCGACCAATTAAAGAAATTATTGGTAGCGGACCAACTCAAACGCAGGATACCAAACGAAGTGAAAGAACACTTCTTGCATCAATGGAATAAATTGATCGACCCTCTAGAAGTTGCAGAAAAAGTTGATGAATACGAAAGTTTGAGAGACGGGTTCAAGAAAAGCTCAGTACCCGCTAAACTAAAAGATGTTCCTCGATGGCAATTGGAAGAGAAAAATAAGTACAAATCTAAGGAAAGGTTCGAAAATAACAAAAACGGTCATTTTGCGGGAACGACTAAATATGAAGGAAATGACAAACAATTTGACAAAACAAAATATCAAGGGACTTGCCAAAAGTATAGGGATTCCAGGGCGTTTAAACCTACATGTTTTGCATGCGGAGATTCAACTCATTTTGCACGGGTTTGTCCTGAAAATAATAGTCAGAGAACACGAAGCAGAATTGAAAGTGCTATTAGTAATTTGGTTACCACAGAAAGAATTATAGAAAATAAAGATGTGTTGTCAGCTCGAATCACAGGGCCGGTATTGTCACCGATTAAAACAAATTCAGTAAAGTGTGATGAACTGGAAAGACTAGAAATAAAGAATACCAACATTTTACTCAAAACGAATTCAGAAGTTTCTGAAACTACTACAATTGCTTCTCATCAAACTGAATCTGAAGCAAAGAATGAAATTGAGAATCTGAAAACAGTTCACCGAAAAGAAATAAATAAATTAAGTGATTCTCTTGAAAAATATAAATTTGATGCTAATGAGGCTAAAGAAACATTAAAATATGCTAATGAGGTCCTTGAAAATTCAAAAGAAGTTATTGAAAAACAGAAGAAAGAAATCAATTCAATAGAAGAAGAATGTATGTTTCTGAAAGAAGAATTATCAAAAGTGCAGTCCGAAAAGAAAGACTTACAAATAAAACTGCAATCTTTAACCCTTGAATTTCAGAAACAGAAAGGATCCGAATTTGCTAATGAACTAAACAAAGTCAAAGAACAAGTTGCAAAGTTCGATTTATTACAAGCAGATTATTTAGCCTGCAAGAATGAAGTGGTTATGTTGGAAAAGACTAACCGTGATTTAGAAAAAAAACTTTGGCTTGCTTATAAAAAGTCTGAATGTGAGATGAATTTTAAGAAACAATTCGAGAGCCGAAAGTTAGAAGAAGTTCTTAGGACTATAAATTCACAAAAAGATGAATTGGAAAAACTGAGATGTGAGAAAGGGAAATATTATGAATTAAATGATTTTAAAAATGTGAAGAAAAATTTAAAGAACAAGTTTGACAAAACTTATTTTGAAATTGAACCTGAAATGAAGTTTAAAGAACGATTAGAATGTGAGTGCGAAAGATTAGAAGAAGATGTTAATACCATCATTTTTCAAAAGAATGAAACAGGGAAATATAGATCCAAGAACAGAAAGTGTAATGGTGAATTAGTCAAGTTTAAAAAAATTAACAATGATCTTCAAAACAAGCTAAATGTTACTATTTCTCCAAATGAGGATGTCGATGAGTTTGTGCAAGTACTTGAAAAATGTGAGATTAAAGAGACTTTTAAAATTGAAGAAATGCAGTCTAATTTGAAACAGTTGAAGGAGAACTTTACAGTCAGTCCTGTTAATCATGAAAAAGAAAACACAGTCTTGCAGCAGTTGATTGTTATCTTAGAAACATATGAAGCGGTGTCTAGAATCAAATTAAAACAATGTCATACGACCAACTGTAAATGTAGTGAGCAGATTATGGATTTAGAAAGTAAGCTCAAAGCAAAGGAAAAAATTATTCGTGTCCTGAATAATGATATTAATGGTCTACATAAAGCATACAAGTACTTAAAAACATTTTCAAAGGAGCAACAAGCAGAAATACAGAAATTTATGTGAGCAAGTGAGAAAATGAAAATACGGCTGGCAAAGTCTAAAAATTTAAATAATTCATTAAACTATGATCTTATTAAGATTGAAGCGGAAAAGAACAAACTTGAAAATGAGTATAAAAATTTGAAAGTTAAGGAAGAAACATCTAAAAGAGTTGATGATGAAGAACATCACCTGAAAAACGAAACGCTTGAAAGAATTTCGAGAAAAAGAAAAGAAGAGACTGTTTCAGATGAAAAGTCACCAGATTTCACAGTGCTGAAAGAAGTTAAAAAACTAGAAGATAAAGGAAGAATTAGAAGAGCTGATGAAAAGTCAGAAAAAAAATACCAAAAATAAGAAAAAATTAACAGAAATAGTTGAAATTCAGGATGATACAAGAAGAAACAGAAAAACTTCTGAGCAGTCAAAAGTTAGTATAGAAAATAGGAAACAAAAAACAAAAATATTTGACACTCGTAAAGACAAAAGAAGAAATAGAAAGGGAATTGAGAAAAAAGAAATTGCTACTGACAGCAAGAAATACATAGGTGAAGTTTTACAGGCCTTTCGTGAAATAGGCCTTACAGTAAATCTGGAAAAGTGTGATTTCGGAAAAAGAGAAGTAAAATTTTTAGGGCATATAGTTGGATCAGGAAGACATGCCCCAGACCCAGAAAAGGTGGAAGCTATGAAGAAACTAGCGGCGCCTACCAACAAGAAAGAATTGAGAACAGTTCTGGGGATAACAAGTTATTATAGAGACTATATCCCGAATTTTGCAAGTATCGTACTACCTTTAACTAACTTGACAAAACAGAGGGTTCCCAAGGAGATCCCATGGGGAAAGTTAGAAGAAGAAGCCTTTCAAAGCTTGAAGGAACACTTAGTCAAAATGCCTTCTTTATATACCCCACAATTTGACAAACCTTTTCAGCTTTATACTGATGCTTCTGCTGCTGCAGTCGGAGCATGTTTATCCCAGGTCGATGAAAAAGGAAAAGAGCATCCCATAGCTTTCTACAGTAAAAAGCTTACCCCATGGCCAGACCAGATGGTCTACTATAGAGAGGCCTACAGTGTCTTAGCTACACTTCAGAAGTTCGACACCTGGATTTTCGGATCTCAAATAGAAGTGATTTCTGATCACAATCCCCTTGCTTACCTTACACAGCGATTGCCATATGGGGCCAAGCTAGCTCGCTGGGCGTTAGCTCTTCAAAGATATAATCTAAAAACTACCTATAGGAAGGGAAGTAGGCATGGTAATGCTGATGCACTTTCTCGATTCCCTTAGGGAAAGATATTAAACTTATCATATTATGATTGTATTATTATATATTCTGATATTTTATGTTATGTGTAATTACGACTGTTGTTTACATTATTATTATATATATGCATATTTTTTTTTTTTTTTTTCATTTAAGTGTTTAAAAAGTTTGGGCTAGCGCACAGGCTCTTTCCTTTAACAATGTATTTGTGAAACTAACTGTATTTTTCTCAGCAGCATAGTCTCTAAGGAGAACTATGTGCTCCTTAAGGAGGGACGTGTAAGACTCGCATTAACTTTAATATTTGCGAAGCATGGTTATTGGCAGTCGCCAAACAGTGAACTCTCGACAAGGCAGAACTATTCGAACTGGAACAGGGAGCAGTCGCTACGGAGATCGTGGAGTGAGTGAAAATCAGTGGTGTGTCACCCTGATTGTTTTTGATAACATCGGCATCTTAATGTCTTTGTGAAATAGTGTAAAATATCCAAAAGTTAATGTTATAATATTCGTTGTGTGTGTGTGTGTGTGTTTGTCATATTAATAAACAAGTGTTCGTCAAGCCAGCAGTTCTCATTTTAGCAGTGTGTTTAGCATCTCAAGTATTACTTAATGAGATAAATAAGAAACCTTTTTCTAAGGTTAAGAAGATATCGATGAGAAACCCTTTTAATAAAAAGGTAATAAAGAAATAGAGGAGGAAAAGTTGTACTTAACGAAGCTGCTAGGACCTTACGGTAATGGTATATTACAGCAGGGCTTGAATTTCAGGGCGGGATGGCAGGATTCGCGCCCAAAATTTTGAAATCCCGCCCAAAAGAATACCGTGGGCGGGAGGCTCCCGTCCAAAAAATTTTACCTTTTTCAGGAAAATTTTGCATTTTGAAACTACGATCAACTCTTGCGAACGCTTTGCGAATTTCATATTTTACAAGTTTTTACCGCGAAAGATCGTTGAAAGTCCCGATTTTTTACTGCGACCGATAAACAAATTTCGCTATTTTTTCCCCGAGATCTGTTGTGAAGTTTAGCGTTATTTGCCGCGACCGATTGGCAAGTTCAGAAGTGATTCTATTCCGAATTTTCCAAAAATATATGGCAATCGGTTCCGAAAATTATGAAAAAACTGTCATCAATTCGGGCATAAAAAATATAACAGAAAAATAGTATCTCGAATTTTGACAAATGATCGCCAAAAAAATCCATTTCGTCTGTTGTTCGCAGAAAAAAATCGCCAATTTCGTCGCAAAGGATCGCGGAATAACTCAGGGGTGATTCTGAGTGCATTTTCTCCGCTGCCCTTTGACGAAATTTGCGGTTTTTTCGCGATCTTTTAACGAAATTTGTGGGTTTTTTCGCGGTCTTTTGGTGAAATTTGCAATTTTCTCGCGATCTTTTGACGAAATTTGCGGTTTTTTCGTGATCTTTTGGTGAAATTTGCAGTTTTCTCGCGATCTTTTGACGAAATTTGCGATTTTTTTCGCGGTCTGTTGACGAAATTTGCGGTCTTCTCGCAATCTTTTGACGAAATTTGCGGTCTTCTTGCGATCTTTTCACGAAATTTGCGGTCTTCTCGCGATCTTTTGTCGGAATTTGCGGTCTTCTCGCGATCTTTTGTCGAAATTTGCGGTCTCCTTGCGATCTTTTATCGAAGTTTGCGATTTTCTCGCGATCTTTTGACGAAATTTGCGGTTTTTTCACGATCTTTTGATGAAATTTGCGATCTTCTCGCGATCTTTTGACGAAATTTGCGATCTTCTCGCGATCTTTTGTCGAAATTTCTGGTCTTCTCGCAATCTTTTGTCGAAATTTGCGGTCTTCTCGCGATCTTTTGTCGAAATTTGCGGTTTTCTGGCGATCTTTTGACGAAATTTGCGATTTTCCCGCGATTCTTTCACGAAATTTGTGTTTCCCGCGATCCTTTGACGAAATTGGCGATTTTTCTGCAAGCGATTGACAAAATTTATTTTTTTCGGCGACAATTTGTCGAAATTCGCGATATTTTTTATGTCTGAATTTTCGGATTGGTGACCGATTTTTTTTTATTTTCGGAAATGAATGCCTTAAATTTTTGGAAAATTCGGAGCAGAGTCACCCCTAGAAAAACTCTAATTTCGCCAAAAGGTCGCGAATAAAACGCGAATTGCGCAAAGAAATCGAGAATAAAACGCAAATTTCATCAAAAGATCGCGGAAAAACGTGAATTTCGGTAAAAGATCGCGGGAAAATGCGCAATTCATCAAAGGATCGCGAAAAAACTCATATTTCGGCAAAGGATGAAGGAAAAAACGCAAATTGTGGCAAAGGATCACGGGGGAAAACGTAAATTTCGTCAAAGGATAGCAGAATAACGCGAATTTCGTCAAAGAATCGCAAAATAGCAAAATTTATCAAATGATGGCGGAAAAAAACTAGAATTTCGTTAGGGTTATGAAATATACTCAAATTTAGTTAAAGGGCCACTGAAAAAATTTCACTAATTTCATCAAAGTATCACACAAATACGCAAATTCCATCAAAATATCGCAAAAAGGAAAAAAAACCGCAAAGTTTATCAAAAAATCGAAAAAAAAACCCCGCAAATTTCTTCAAACGATCGCAGAAAAACCTAAATTTCATCAAAAGATCGCGAGAAAAAGCGAATTTTGTCAAAGTGTCGCGAAAAAAAACTTTTTTTGCGCCAAAAATATCGCGAATTTCGTCAAAGGGCTGCAGAAAATATGGAAATTTCTTCAAAGGGCTGCAAAATATACAGAAATTTCGTCAAAGGATCGCGGAAAAAACGCAACAATCTCTTTAGAAAAAACAGCACACAAATATCTATGTTTATTATTATAGGTATAGTTTTAAATCTGAAATAATATACGGAATTAACTTTTGAAAAATTGGATTTAGCCTGAACCCAACTTGCAGGAATCTACACTCAGTCTGAAATCAACCAGAACCAAAAACAGTTTACTCGACCTGCAACAAAAATAATTAGCGCCCCTTTCAGAAAATTTGCTGTGAATTTCAGAATTTTTATGTATATACATAGAATCGTCCTCGAATTTCACAGATACTTTTTGTAACAAACTGACGAAATTCAGTTTTATCCCGTGACATTTGGTTGAAAGTTGGAAAATAGACTGTATGAAAGATTGATTTTCTTCCTTTTTTAAATAAAAAACATTTTGCATAATTATTCTGAGTTGTTGATTTAAATTGTTTCAATGGTATTTTGTCATGTCTGTATTAATGTAATTCTTTAAATATATTGGTGGGATATATTATATCCCAAGTAATTTTAGTGCAGATTCGTACCAGAAACTTTTAATTAAATTTTACTTTTTAAACTTTGGTGGAAAAAAGTCAAAAAATTGCTTTTCCTCTTTTTAAAGTAATTCTTTTTTTTTTAATTCCGGTGTGGATTCAACATTTCACAAACACAATTGCTTGCCCCACAGAGGGTTAAAGATTTTTTTCTCCCTCCCAAATAGCTCAACTCCCCTCCATTTATAAATGTTGGTAGGCAGACTCCCCTCCTAGGAAAAATTGAATTTCAAGCCCTGTACAGGAATTGAATTTTGAAATACTGTTGTGTGTATACCACATATATGATGTAAAATTTGTAATATTGAAAGACCCAGGAAATGAAGATTGCCCTTTCCAGTAATGACCAAAATTGTGTGGAATCTTTTTCTTATGTGGATTTGTCTGCCTATAAAGGTTAGGCGACTGGCGAGACGTTTAGTATTAATTTTCTTTGTAAAGTGTGATATTTTCATATTATTTTTCAACAATATAATTTGTACAGTCATTCAAAAAAAGGGCGGAGGACTACTAATACATTTTAATTTCCAAATTGTCAAAGGAACATGTTAATACCCAATCTACTGGAAATTATGCCTACTTTCAATGTATATTGTTAAAAAATAAGCTTAAGGGTTGTCTTCATACTGAAATTGTATCAAACCGCAAATTTTTTATATAAACGCCTAATTTTGACATCATAAATTAATTGTATTAATAAATTGTACCTTAATAGACATCATAAATTGTACCTTAAGAGACCAAATAAGAAATCACTCAGTCAAGTAGTTTAGGACTCCAAGTGTAAAATTCATTTGTAATTGTTGCAAAACAGATTGCAATGTGTATATTTTTAAAGCATAACTAAAGAACTACTTGGCAGAATGAGCCGCAATTTTGGATTCACATATTTGAAGTTTCTATATATCGACTTTTGTTCTTAAAAAAATTATAAGTTACAATTCTTATTTTGAAAATTTAGTTTTAAAAAAATGTGTGGTTTTTTTTTTTTTCAAATTAAAAATATGAATATGACCTGTAGTAAAGGTTAAAATTCCCGTCGCCACCGGCCACAGGGCGACTAAATGTAAAAAATTGGCGACTTTATGATGTGCATCTGATCGCCAAAGTGGCGATCTTTATTTTTCATGTAATAGTACATGTCAGAAATGCCACTTTTCCGTTTTTTTTTTAATCGATCAGTGATTTCCGCGGAATCGTAAAAGAAAAAGAAAATCGCGTTGATGTTCACATTGAAGGCATTTGGTTCCGAAAATTAAAAAAAATCGGCATAAAAGTATCGCGAATTTCGACAAATGGTGGCCGAAAGATATCAATTTCGTCAATCGTTCGCAAAAAAATCGTCAAAGAATCACGGGAAAAACGAGAATTTCGTAAGAATCTCGAAAAAAAAATGCGATTTCCGTCAAAGAATCGCGGAAAAAACATAAATTTCGTGAAAGGAATGCGTAAAAATCGCAAATTTCATCAAAGTATCGCAAAAACCCGCAATTTTCATCAAAAGATCGCGAAAACCCCTTAAATTTCGCCAATAGATAGGGGGAAAACCGCAAATTTCGTCAAAAGATCGCAAAAAAAAAAACTATAAATTTCGTGAAAAAATCACGAAAAACCGCAAATTTTGTCAAAAGATCGCAAAAAACCCCACAAATTTTATTAAAAGAACGCGAAAAACCGTAAATTTCGTCAAAAAATCGCGAAAAAACCGCAAATTTCGCCTAAAGATTGCGAAATAACATAAATTTCGTCAAAAAAATCACGAAAAACCGCAAATTTTGTCAAAAGATCGCCAAAACCCCCGCAAATTTCGTTAAAAGAACGCGAAAAAAACCGTAAATTTCGTCAAAAAATCGCGAAAAAATCGCAAAATTCGTCAAAAAATCGCGAAAAAACCGCAAATTTCGTCTAAAGATCGCGAAATAACGTAAATTCCGTCAAAGGATATCGAAAAACCGCAAATTTTGTCAAAAGTTCGCGAAAAAAGTGCAAATTTTGTGAAAAGTCGCGAAAAAACCGCAAATTTCGTCAAGAGATCGCGGAAAAAAGTAAATTTCGTCAAAGGATCTCGAAAGAACGGGAATTTCGTCAATCAGGTGCAGAAAAAACACAGCTCCACCCTTCTGTAACCTTTCAGAAAATTTGCTGTGAATTTCAGAATCGCGAAAAAAACTATCGATTTCCATAAAAAAATCGCTGAAAAACCGCAAATTTCGTGAAAGGATCGCGTAAAAACCGCAAATTTCATCAAAAGATCGCGAAAAATCCGCAATTTTCGTCAAAAGATCGCGAAAACCTAGTAAATTTCGCCGGAGGATCGCGAAAAAAACTACACATTTCGTCAAAAAATCGCGAAAAAAAACGCAAATTTCGTCAAAAAATCGCGAAAAAAACGCAAATTTCATCAAAAGATTGCGAAAAAAAACGCAAATTTCATCAAAAGATTGCGAAAAAAACGCAAATTTCATCAAAGATTGCGAAAAAACGCAAACTTTGTCAAAAGATCGCGAAAAAAACGCAAACTTCGTCAAAAGATCGCGAAAAAAAACGCAAACTTCGTCAAAAGATCGCGAAAAAACGCAAATTTCGTCTAAAGATCACAAAAAACGTAAATTTCGTCAAACGACCGCGGAATAAAATCGCGAATTTTGTCGAAAGATCGTGGAAATAAAGTCGCGAATTTCGTCAATTGATCGTGGAAAAAAAAACGAATTTCATCAACAGATCGCATAATAAAATCGTCACTTTCGTCAAATGATCGCGAAAAAAACTCGTGAATTCTGTTGAACGATCTGCGAAAAAATTGTGAATTTTAGCAAGAGGTTGCGTAAAATAATTGCAAATTTCTTAAAACAATTTCAAAAATTAATTGCGAATTTTGTCAAATGGGAAATATTTTAGGCCTATTTTCAGAAAGAATTCTGATCTCGGGCTACACAGTGATGTATTGGAGATGTGAACCAATCTTTGACCTTGGTCCACGACATTGTTCGATAAATTCTCTCTTTTTTTAATGTAATATAACTGTTAATTGTTTTTGTTGGGGTAAGTAAACTGACACTGCGGATAGTTTTATTTTTATATATTTTAAAAGATGTCATCATAACATAAATATTTTAAAAACATTACTTGTAAAACTATTTAAATCTACAAACTACGATAAGTGGCCACTAACTTGACAGTAGTGGCTACTAAACATACAGCCTCTACCGGCCACTGGCTACTAAAGCAAATATTGAATTTTAACCTTTAACCTGTAGATTTTTTAACATAACTCAATTAACAAAAAAATTCCCAAGTTGCAACTCATCTTTTTCTGAAAAATTAATTAAAAAAAGATTTCTTTTTTAATTGCTGCTCATTCCTTCAAGCTATTTTTGAGTTAGGCTTAAAAAAGCACCCGCATTACAATCTGATTGCAAATAAATTTAACATTAGGATTTCCAATTTTTAAACCTTCATAATTCCTAAACTATTTAACCAAATGATTTCCAGTTTGGTATCCTAGGATGAAAATCTCTGAAAAAGTTAAATATGACGTCAAAATTAGGTGTTCCTATTCAAAGTTTCAGAGCTTGGCACAATTTCAGCATGATGGTGAACCTCTAAGCCTATTTTTTTAAACATAAATTGAAAAAAGAGATACAGTATAGCCATGAAAATATGGCATCGTCGGGACCGAAACTAAGCCAGATTTTTGAAAGAATTATCAAAAGTACTTCCAACATTCGTAATGGAGCCTTCATTCATAATTAACTCATGGTCAAGTGATATTTAGGTTAGAAAGAGAAAAAATTAAATATTTAAAAAGAATTACTTTAATTGATATTTTCTATGCTAAAAAAACATTCTAATAAACAGTGAAGTCATTTCTTCTCATGTAATTTTCAAAACATCATTGTCATTTTTTTTTTCCCCCCGGTCGTACTTTAAAATATTTTTCTCAGATTTTATACAAGTGGGTCCCCTTATGGACACATATTTACAGTAGCTGATGATGGGCTGTTAATTTTCAAGCTCGGAATGCATCCTATGCATTGTTTTGATTTTATGGTGATTTTTACAAAATTTTATTATTTTAATTGCAAGTTATCACCAGTTTTCGGTGCTTTTTCTGTGTTAAAATTTTACTCTCAGTTTGTCGGCTTTTAACACACAGAATATTAAGTTAAGCATAGATTATAGAAATATTTTGACAACTAAGAAAAAAAGAGACATCCTTCAAGAAGAGTATGATGAAAGAAGAAGTTACAAATATTAATTTCCTGAGGAGATATTTTAAATAAAGAATGCATCAAATGCCCATAGACTTAAAGTTACCAAAGGAGAATTCGAAAACTGACTGAATAGCAGCCTTAAATACTAAGATAATATCCTCGCACTTTGCCAGCTGACCTTATACTTTAGAAAAATAAAATAGAATTTAAAGATGAATAAAAATACTGATGTTTTTGCAAATAAGATTACATTTAATGAAGGAATAAATACACCACAAAAATTCTGGACAAATTTTGATTAAAATAATTCATTTGGTACTTAAAAATGACAAGGTAATAATAACACAATTTCATTTTTTATATGACATGAAAAACTTTATCATACTTCATTTTGATTAGATGGTGACTTATTTAACTTCCATTCACATCTTTCTCCCTTCAATTTTCGGTGAATTACAACATTTCTTCTGTTAACAGATTCTCTAGGGGGAAAAAAAATAACATTTTGAATTTATTTGAAATTTCATAATGATATTTGACATAAAACTAACTTTATAGTTTTAGCGCATGACAACAATTTCTAAAAGATAATATTAAAAAAAAAAAAAAAAAAAAAAAAAGCTGTCGTTTTTGAATCAGTCAGGTACTTTTCACTTTCTCAGCTTATACTTAAAAACCTATCCTATTGCACATAAAAATTTGGAAACTTAAAAGAGCTTTATGCATGATAAACATGCTGAAGCAAACAGTTTTTAAATTGAAGAATTATTTTAAATGCTATTCAATGTTGAAATCAACCAAGATAATTCAGTTAGATGAGTTTTATAGGATCAAAACTATACATAGCAATTTAACCATATTTTGCAGACACATGCTTGATCAGATTGTGGTGTGCATTGTGTTACTTAAAGCATTCAAAATTGTTATAAAAATACTGGGTTGTTATTCTAACAACCCAGCTTTCAAAATATAGTGCAGACGCAAATTAACAACATGTACAAAAAGAAGTCAATTAACCTCTTAAACACAAATAATTTAACGGTAAAGCTTTCTACCTTTTTCCATAAAATATATTCAAGCATTAAAAAATACAATTTCTTATTCACCTTACATCATATACATTAATTAAAGATGAGAGGATAATAATAAAAATAAACATGGATAAAGAACTTAACAAGGAATTAACAAGGGGGGGAGGAATTTTGAATCTTTTTATTTATTTATTTACTTTTGTGGATTTCCATATGTTTTTACATAATCTTAATGATATCCCCCTTGCATGAAATGTCTGCTTCCCTTTTTTGCCCTTCCTCCCCGGCACAAAAAGTTTAACATTTTGATAATCTTAATTCTTTTGTTCTATTTGTTGCTCACTAGTAACAATAAGTAGATAATCAATTATCAAAATTACATTCCTTTCTCCAACAGCAGGGTTCCCAGCAAAACATGACTGGCAAATTCCCTGACTTTCTCTGACCTAAATGCAAAAAATTCCCTGACCATACAGGCATACAACGAAATTTGTTACTTATTTTCACAATCCTTTGTCAAAATTAGCGATTTTTCTCTGCAATTGTTCTTCAAATTTCTCTTTTTTTTTGCCGATCATTTGGTGAATTTCGTGATTTTTTTCCCCCGAGACTAATTTCATGAATTTCAAGTCATTTTTCATTTTTTCTCAAAGACTTTTTACAAAATATTTGTAAATTCCCTGACTTTTCCTATATATTTTGAAATTTCGGAACAGATGTCATAAGTTCCCATGGCCGCCATCTTGGAATTTTTCTTGGTGTGAAAACCCCTTTTCCGCCAAGTAGTAAATGTCGCCAAGCACCGGTTTATACGCATGTTTGGCTTAACAAAAATAAAATGTAAATAATAAACAAAATTCGCTAAAGTGGCAATCAATAATCATTGTATGAGCGCTTCACGCACATTAACCGAAAAAAAACATCACTGCATTCAGCATTTTTCACAGTGTAGAATTCTTAAAATTCAGCAGTTCTCACTTTGTAGCAATCTCAAAATGTAAAAAACTCTTAAAGCAGCAAAATGTACATAAAATTACCAACATACCTTAACAGACATCTGCTTTCTTGAAAGCTCCAGCATGAAATCTCTCTCATAACATCACCGTCATTTTCCAAAATAGGCTTATGAATAAGCATTGATACGCTATAAACAAACCTCCTTTTCTTGTCAAAATTTCCTCATATTTCTTAATTACTTCAGCAAGAGCATTTAAACAGACTACAGAAATCATAGTCAGTGAAACACATCCAATAAATTTAACATAAAAATAAAAAGACAGAAATATACAACACGATATCAAAATACATCCACAAAATTCTAAGCTAAAATGAGCTTCTCAGGGGTTGCCAGAACACGACACGTCACACGGGGTTCCACATATCGAGGTTGCCATATCCATCAACACGGCAACAAAAAATCGCCAAACAATTCAAAACAACGGCTGAGGGAACATAAAGCATCTAAGCCGAAATTTCCCTGACTATTTTGAAAGTCCCTGACCTTCCATGACAGACATTTCATTTAATGAATTCAGGATTAATATGAATCCTTGTTTAATTGTCTATTTATTAGAATGCTGATCTAAGTATTTCTAGTCATTTTTACAATTGTTATATTTCGTTCAATAAATGTTTATTTTAAATATAACTTTTGGTTTTTACTCCTTTTTACACACTGACTTTATATATAGACATTTGCACATATTTGTTTTTCAGCTTTGGTTCATCTTTAGCTCATCTTTTATGTTGATCTGTTGAGTTTTGCTTTTCAGTAACAGTGTTTCCAGTTTGCATACCTGAAAACGCTGCTGCTATTTTGTTTAAATTTTGGTCTGGCATTTACTCACGTAAATACTGGGCATCAAGATTTTTCTTTCTCACCTTTACACACAGATACACCTCCTCAACGAGGTGGCAATTTACAGCATTTTCAATATTAGTGCCATCTTGATTTTTTTTTTTTTTTTGAAGTAAATTCATATTTTTTTTCATGAAAAAACTTGTGTTTAGTCATACAGTCAGACCTCGTTATCCCGACACCCGGTTTTCACGTCCGTTTTTCAAAGTTCCAATTTTCTGTATATGATTTTAATGTAAAGAAACTCTGCATTTTACGTCGTTGAATAATTTTCAATTCCGGATATCCCGACGGTTTAGAAAAATTGACCATTTTTCCTAATCCATCTTATAAGCAAAGAAATTAATCGGAAAGAAATGTCTTAGCCAAACTTTTCACAAAAAGTGTCTAAAGTATCCATCGAGATAAAGTAGATACTTTATTTCAATCCTTTAGCTGGAAGCTGAATAAACAAACCAACACACTATAAATGACCCACTCAACAGATGATCAGTTCATCAGATCCTGAGTGTATAGAAGGCAATGAAGAAGAGGACGTCTCTCTTCCAATATTGCTTAACCCTTCACTGCACGGCGTGCCATATCTGGTACATACTTAAAAAAATTATAATTTTCATTATGTGCCATGAATTTTGCTAATGTGATCACTATAACTGATCAAAAACAATACAAAGAATGGAATAACACTTATTTTGTCTATGTCAGATGGCTGCATTAGACAAAAAATTAGAATTCGTTCTTCGGAAACAACAACAACAAAACAAAATCGATCAAGCTATTAAGATAAAATTTACTTTCATTATTTTTACTGAATACTTAAAAATATTAATATAAAAAAGTTGCACTATGTTAAGAAGATAAAATTAATTATTTTAAGCTCATTTAGTTGCAAAATATAGCAATAAGATTTTTAAAAACCCTAATTGTGTGCATAGGGTACACACCATAAAATATCAAATTTTAGCTGAAAGTTTGAAAATTAATTTTTTTTACTACTTTTCCCTTTATTATACCGATATATAGATTTCAAATAATTTTTTTCATAAAAATAGAAAAAATCGTGTAGTGAAGGGTTAAAGAGTTGTTAGATCATGAAATAGATATAACTTGGTTGTCCAGATGTATATCGATTTTGATAAGCATGTTACCACTTAACCAGATGAAATTGTAAAAGAGATAAAAGCAGAGCTTTTTTCAGACTCTGAAAATGAAAGTAATATAGAGCAGGAACAAAACAATCTTCCAACTAAAACCAAAGCACTCCATTGCATTGAAATGAGCAGAAATTATCTAACCTGTATTTCTGAAACAATGGATATTGATTACAATTCATTCTAAAATATTGAAAAAAGAATCGTAGGATAAGCAAACAACCGAAACTCGCAATATTTCATGCAACAATAAAAAAGTAAGTCACCAGAAATCTGATTTTTATTCATTTCAATTTTGTTTTTGTGTTTGTTTATTTTGTTTAATAATAATGTTTTATTGCATAAAATGCCAGATCAGTTATGAATTTAAAATTGTCTTAAATTAATTAAAAATAGTTTTTTATAAACATACTTTTCTCCAACTCTGGTTAGCGCGACACTTTTTTATGATAATGAGTGTCAGGATAACGAGGTTCGACTGTATTAACCAGAATTACATTTTAAAATGTAAAAAATAAAAATAAATATTGAACACGGGGAAATGAACGAAAGAAAAATAAACAATTCAACTACAGTTTACACTTGCTAATAATCTGCAGAACCTACAATAAGGCGAAATTTTCAAGGCTCAAAATGTACTGGAGCAAACTGGAGCGATATTCCAGTTCCTGAAATTATGAAAAATAATGTTCCAATTTATAAAATTATGGTAGATATCATTCCGGTTCATGTAATTACTAGAACATATTGTTACAGTTTTATATATAGTATAGCTTATTGTGCTCTCTGTAACTTTTTTCATTATTAGTCTTGCATTTTTCATATTGCTTTGCATGGTTGGAAATAAATTTGTCTATACTTTTAAAAAATTTCCCTCAACAATAATTTTAAAATAGCGTTCCGGTTTGTGGATTTTTCCATTTCGAGCCCTGGAATTTTTTATATATAGATAATCAAAATCAAAAGTAATGTAAATTTATTTAGTAATAAATCAGCTGTAATAGTCAAAAGGGAATGATTAACAAAAAAATTTGAAAAGAAAAACCCATTATGGTAGCTGCTGATTTCAGCGCCATCTTTAATTTTGTTCTTACAACTTAAATGTAAATTTCATTGTTTACATCTGAAAAAATATGTGGATTTAAGTCAGCCTACAGTACAATAATAATAAAAATAAAACCAAATACATTATACTAACAATTCTATTTCAATATCTGCTTCACGGTGACCATGCTTGATAAAATCTGACAGTTGTGTTGCTCTTCCAGTAAAATTAGGCTTACCAGCAAGACCCAAACAAATTGCACACATAATAGAAGATTTACCACTGCCATTTAAACCAACAATGAGGTTTAATCCTTTCTTGGGATAAAACTCAACATCATCATATGTCCTAAAAAATATTTAAGAAAATTAATAATCAAAGAAAACAACTTATGTATGTTTTTCACAATTTTTGTTTTAATATACAAGTCTTATTTTATTTCTCATAAACATTTAAAATCATACATACTCATATAATAAAACCACCATTTCTCACTATTAAATCAGTATTATGAATAGCAATGTATGAATATACTCTTTCAAATAGCAACAAGCTTTTCAAAATTTTAATTCAACAAATTTTATTTGGAGAACCAGAACATTACTTTTTGCTTAAATACCTTTATTTTATACACGTATGTACTAAACTCTCCTCAAATACTATATCCTTTCTAATTTCTCGTTCAACAATGCTCATTGTATGACTTAATGTCTCCATATGGACATGTAAGAATGTTTCAATTTTGATGTGTTACATGTTGTCATTGTTTAATTATATATATCAGGACCGTCCAACGTGGTGCCCTTTGAAGCTTTTCTTGGCTCTCTTTTGAAGATTTCCAGTTATTAGACTTTTTAGAAATAAAATTCCATTATAAAGAATGCTTTCTTTAAAATCATTAATATTTGCATCTGAGATATTTTTTAAATGTGTGGAAATGCATCAAAAACCAGAAATATACTTTGAAAATTCAATCATGCATATTTTTACGAATTGTAGTTATTGTTGATAAAGTGCAATTGGTTAATTTGGTAATAAGTGTAAATAGCTCTTTCTAATACTTAAGAAGTAACAGAAAAATAAACGTTTCTCACCTTCCTCCATCCCTTTGAAGACACGTGTGCGTGAAAATTCAGTTTTTTTTTTTTCTTTTTTGATGTTATCACACTGGTTCATTGGCTGTTTTATAGGATAAAGGGGCTTAATTTTTCCTTCTTGACTTTTGAAATCTTAGGGGTTTTTTTGTTTTTCAATTTACTTAGAAAAATTAATAAAACAGTGCAGAATGTTTTCCATCTATGAAAGCACTTCCAAAGTATCTTTCTGGAACAACCCATATGGGTTGGAAACTTTCATGCCTGTCTTTGTTTTTGCACTTTTTATAAAACTAAGTTCACGCTTTCAAAATAAAACAAAGCTTATTTTCACATTTTAAAAGAAACCTAGCAATATCTCTGATTTCCATATTAATTTTTTACTTTTTTTGTTATTGTTGTTATTATAGACACAATTAAAGTTTCTGTTACCATACCCTATGAATATTTTCAAGATAAACCTCTCATCGAAAAATATATACAGTATGGAACCATTTATCCGGAAACCAGTTAACCGGAAAACCAGTTATCCGGAATGATATTTCTAATAGACTTATTTCAGAATCTTTGCAGAAAAAAGTGTCATACACTGCCAGTTTGACATATGCACTGCTTGATACAAATGTATAATTTGATGTCAACATCTAGTACTTGAAATGGAAACATATTTAGTTGTATTTTAGATGTTTTAATTTTTATGCAGAGGAAACAGAAGACTTTTTGTTCCCAAGGGATTCCCATAAATTACCTACTTTCAAACTCTGGGTAACTTTTGACCTTTCTTACATCTGATTTTTAATCCAAGTAATCTAATAATTTAAAATCAGAAATAATGCCACAATCACACATATTCCACAAAACTTATCAAATGGATGGTGCTTTAATGTACAACCAGTTAACCGGGAAAACCAGTTATCCGGAATACATCTGACCCCAACCATTCCGGATAAATGGTTCTGTACTGTAATTTGAAATTTAATACATTGAATGCCAAGAGCTGAGGTGCGCCCCTGCTTACTGAAAGATTGGACAGGCTTGATACAGTATATAATAGCATTAATTAAATATAATCTTTAAATGTGTAGTATATGTGGAGCAATGTAATATAGAATTTTAAAATACTTCTTTGGAGTCTAATTTATATTCTTTTTAATATTTGTTTTTTTTTTTTTTTAGACAATGTCTTCACAGTTGCTTTTTAGTGGTTATAAAGACGTATTTATTTGACAAATATTAGCAGAAATTTATATTTTTTTTAGTGTATTAAAAATAAATTAATCCAAATTTAATATGAATTAGCTGTAAACTTAAAAAAAAAGAAAAAAAAATCTGGTTTTTTTTTTCAAGTAAAAACAGCTTTTTTTAAGTGGTTACAACAAAAAAAAAGCCACACAGGGTTTTTTTGGGGGGGAGGAGCCTGGTTAAGAGCCAGCAACCCTGTCCCCTACAGAAGGATATAAAAAAAAGTCAGTAATTTTGTCCCTACATCTGAACTGAAAGTTTCATTGTAGCTTACATCTGTGATGATGTGCGGATTTTAGGGTTGCAGGTTTGAGGGAGTCTATTGTATTTGAAGTATAAAATATGGATTATGAATTAAAAGCAAAGAATAATGTTAAGCAGAAGAGACATTACGGAAAAAAAAGGCATGATCCTGATTTTAAAGAGAAAGAAAGGCAAGGGCTAAAAAAGTTAAGAGATGCACATAGCAAAAACTATGACAAAAAAAAAAAAAAAAAAAGAAAGAAAAAAAAAAGGGGGGGAAGCTGCTAAAGAAAAGCAGAGGAAATGTAGAACAGCCAAGAAGATAAATAATTTGATTAATTTTCAAGCTTAAATTCTTCTTCCGCGAATACCCCAGAAGATTCTCTATCAGAATTTACCAAACAGTTGGGAAAGCAGAAAAAAAAAACTCTGAATGCTTTACCAACCTTACCTCGAAAGCGAATGATTGAGCTGAGTAATTTTGTGAAAAAGATGGGTTAGCAACTGCAAACGGAAAGAAAGAGGCCAATGTTAGTGATGATAATCAAAACTAAGAACTTGTGAGTGGTATTAAAAAATGTGTTTGTAAACTTTACCTTACAATGTATAATGAAAGAAGCACATGCTTTGTTTAAAGAAGAATATCCAAGCGTTAATAATGGATTTTCAAAGTTTTACAGTTTAAGACCAAAAAAGTTTCTTCTTGTTAAAGAGACTCCTAGTGATCAGTATAAATGCAAGAGTCATGAAAATTTCATTCTGTTGCTAAAGGGATTGAATATTAACTACAACAATGATTTTTGGAAAAAAGTACTTTGCAATTCAGACTCAGAATCACAGTGTTGGGAAACAAAATTTGATCAATGTAATGCGGATGAATTGCTTTTAAGTTTTATTGGCAAAGTGATAATACTGTTGCATTGCAAATAGACTTTGTCATGAGTTATTCATGTGAATGGCAACAAGATATAATCTGCACTTCAGGGCAAGGAAAATGTAACTTTGTTTACATTTGTATTATTCGAAAGCAATCAAAAAACACGTTGGGTTATGTTATTGTAACTGTAACACTGTATAAGTGATACAAAAGATAAATCTAAGAAATTGTATATGCTGTCAGTTTAAAACTTCTTGAAATTATTCAATTTCAGGCAGGGTTGGCAGGTTTTTGACGCATGTCAGTTTTTGACAGTTTAAACTGCGGTTTAAACCGTCATGTCAAAAACCCCTTGTCAAAAACCTCGTCAAAAACCTCAAATACTTACAGTGATCTGTAAAATTTCACATTAAATGTCACACATTAGATGTAATATTTAAAATTCACTATTACTGTAATTGTATAATTAATATATAGTAGTAGTAATAATTACAGAGTTGGCAGGTTTTTGACACGTGTCAGTTTATGTCGGGTTTAAACCATAGTTTAAACCGTCATGTCAAAAATCTCAAATACTAAATTGATCTGTAAAAATTCAAATTAAATGTCACACATGACAACATTTCATGTAATATTTTAAATTCACTCTTACTGTATATCAGTAATTAGTTCATAGTAAAGTATTATTGTTAAGTACAACTTTTTCACAGGGTAAAATTTATTTTATTTTATTTATTTATTTTTTGTAAAATTGTGTTTTTCTAAAAAGTAGACATTAAGCTCACCTGAGCTGTACATTTTTTCTCTTACTTAAAATCGTTTTAATTTCGCTTACTTTTGAGAGCTTAAAGCATTAGCTAACTTTTTTTATGGGGGAAAAAAAACTTGGAAAAGTGTAGATTTTTTTGTATATATAACAAGATAATGTGCATCAATGTTATTCTAGTCTAGGCAATAACCATTCCATTCAAAATTGAAATTGGATTATTAATTTCAAACATTTGCAAAATAACAGAAGTAATTAAAAAAAAAAAAGCTTAAAGTCAAAATCTTTTTAAAAGATGCCTTCTTTCAATATATAAAAATGTTTTCGATTTTAAAACTGAACAAAATTGGCTCGGTCATCTAAAAAAAAATTCATGTAAGCCCATATTGAAAAAGTGCATAATAGAAGGGATCAAATCATGAAACCATGCCATTGTTGGGCTTATACTTTGCATCCCAACCATCAGGGGCAAGGGTTGGCTGCTGTATCAGTTGATTCAGTTCGCGCTTGAGCTACAGAGAGAGTTTATGGATGCTTACCCTTACTGATTGTGTATGAAGCTAAAGAATCCCCTTTCCAGTCTTCCTATTTCAGTGCTATAGGGAGGACTCCATTGTTTGGTGGAAAGGTTATCACTAAATGCAACAGCTTTTTGGGTCTGCTTCAAAACTTGCTCATCTAGCAATGCTTTTGCTATCAAGTCCTACTAGCTCAGCATCAATTAAGAGACAGACTGTTTTCTAACGCTTCATACACTCTAAACTCAAAAATCTTTTGGGTGTAAATAAATGTGCTAAACACGTGGTGTGCTGCAGCATGCTGCGGGGTAAAATTGATCCGGATTATTTAATTGTACAAAATTATTTTCTTCTGGTTGAAAAATCAAAAATATTTTATTGCAAATAATATATTTTTTAAATTATTAAATTTCAATAAAAGATCACATAAATCATTGACTTATTTAATGTTTATCTATTGTTAAAATGTTTTAGCGTGTTACATGTATTTGGCAGTTTTCGACGGTTTAAACCAGTTTTCGACAGTTTAAACCAGTTTATGACAGTTTAAACCAGTTTTTGACGTCAAAAACCCAACCCTGATTTTCAGGCAAAGAAAACAAAATTGGTGATTTGGAGTGATGGCCCGTCCAGCGAGTTTAGGAAAAAAATTATTTTCTTTTTATGTTATCCAAAATACAGAAGTGTTTTTCAGGTTTTGAATTGAAATATTATATTCAGCAACTTCCCATGGAAAGGGAGTTTTTTATGGCGTAAGTGGTGCTGCTAAATCATGAGTCTAAGCAGAAGTGAAGGCAAGAACAGCCATAGTACATAATGCAGTTGACTTTGCTACAGTTGCCTCAAAAGTTACTGTCATTTCTGTGTTGCAGAATGACATAAATAAAAACCTGATTGTTTGGAATTTAGCCATGGATGTTCCAGGATACGGATGCACCAAATATTAGGTATTCGGCCATGGTACCGAATGTCAAACTATTTAGTTAAGCCGAATATTCGGTTTGGGCGATTATCAAAGTATTCTGCTGAACCAAATACTTAAAAAAAAACATTTTGAAACACATTTTTTAAAACTTTTCACAATTTCTACTTTCAACTGTCAACTTAGTATATTTAAAATACAGTAGAGTGCTGATTATCCGAACAAGTCGAGACTGAGCCTAGTTTGGATAAGCAAAAGTTCGGAAAAATGGACAGACAGTTTAAGGGATGTTCCTGACTATACTAAAACCTTCACACTTTATCCAAACTTAGGACTGGCAGCCCCAGTTAGTGCTAGTGTGTTTAAAAACTGTTTTTGTTGTTGTTGTTGTTTTTACTTTTCTATCATTTAAAATTTTCTTTTTCCCTTTTTATAATTTTCTGAACTCCAAAGATTATAATTTAAGCAAAAAAGCTTTTGATTTTTGCTAGCGTTTTTTCCAATGCTGCCATATCTCGAATTCTACTTATATATGTTAGTTGAATAGGATCAGTGTTCTTCTGCTGTTTGAGCCATTTCATAGCTGTTTCTAAACATTCAAACATTCAATGGTTTCGTTATGTGATGGGCCTGGGTCGTTTTCAGAGCATTCATTTTCATTTCTTCAATTTCTTTTTCATCTTAAATCTTATGCATAATCACATCATCATTACAAAAAATTTTTGAGAGAAATAGGCTATTCAGATAATTGCAAGTTTGGTTAATTGGAGTTCTGATAATCGGCACTCTACTGTAATTACAAACAAAATAAAATGTTTTTAGATTATCTATTTGCTGTTTGTAAAATGTAACTTAAGAAAATTAACCATGAGAAGGATTAAAATCAGGGTTGTATCGGTTTTAACCATGGGGGTTTATAAACCGGTTTTAACTGTTCTGGTCAAAATCAATTTTGACCACTGAAATTCACTATTCAATTTATTTACTACTAATTAAATATGTTTTATTAGCATATGTTAAAACTAAGTTAACATTTTTTTTAAATGTCACAATACAAGTAACATAACACATACAAATACCAGCTGGAACAACAGTTCATTAGATGTAATGTGAATTCAACAAATTTTATGTTAATGCCTTTAACCTTCTTCATTGCTGCCCACCAGACATCAAGACCAATTGTATCTTTTACACTTTCAGAAAAATAGGATTTTGAATATGTTGAGGATTCTGCTTAAAATGCAATCACAAGAGGCAAAAAGGTTATGATCAATATTATCGTGTAACTACTGCCTTACTATTTCTTGTTTCTCTTCATCAATACCTTTTTAATATACAAATTTACCAAAAGCATTTTATAGCACATTACCTAAATGTAAAATACCGTTTAATTTTACTGGTGCCTTATTAAGTATTTTTGTTATTTTTTTCTTGTAACATCTTCATATTAATTTTCAAAATTTATGGATAGACCCTTAACACTTTTTTGTTTTATAACTGTATTAAGATTTAAGAAAATTGTATAAACTATATCTAGATCCTGGCTGGCAAGGAGTTCAAATAGATTGTCAAAAGTGGATGTTACCATTTGAAAAATCAACATTCTTGCATTTTTTAATATCTAGACTGTCCAAAAAGCAAAATTTATGAATAGCATTTAATATTTCCAATGAATTGGTACCTATGTCTTTTTTATATGGTCATTAGCAGGATAATTGGTAGTGGTGATCACTTTTCTTTACCATGTCTCTTATAAGGTATCTATTGACAAACTAATAAAATAAGAAAGCCCTAGCCTTGATATCAGTCATCTACTATATGGTAATCTGTGTTCAACTTGATGGAACTTTTAAGATATTACATGATTCATTTTAGAAAATTACGTAGTATTGAGTAGATTTGATGGAACTTTAAAAATGCATGGGGAATATAGTGAAATCTTCTATCTAGATTCAGAGATATAATATTAAGCCATTTTCATACTTGGTGCTTATGCAAATTTGTTAAACCTTGTCCCGCAACATGCAACACACGCAAGTAAAATTGCCACGAGTCCCTTAAATTTTTTGCGCCCTGTGACATTCCAAGGTCTGTGCCCTTTTCCCTAGCCTAGTCCGACCCTGGTAGCAGGGGTATTAGAAGTTGCTGACATATTTTTAAAAATTCATTATTTAAAAAAGGACACTAACTCACAACAATTCACGAGAGAACAGGGTTGGCACGGTTTAAACCAATCGGTTTTAACAACTGGTTTTTTTCTCAAAAAAACCAACTGGTTTTTTTAAAAGAAATCTAATGACATTTTCTCTTTTTTCTTTATAATTTAAATGTTTCAAATTATCAGATATATAAAAATTCTACTTTTAACATTTTATTTCAGCAATAAGCATCAGATATAGTGGGTCTAGGTCAGGGATGGCGAACCTATGGCACGCGTGCCAAACTTGGCACGTAAGAAAATTTCTCTGGCACGCGAAAAAACTTAGATTATATTTAGTTTATGGAGAACCATCCATTTTATGTTTCTTTTCAAAAGTACAGTTTTGTGTAACGGGTATATAATTTACTTTAAAATAATCCGTTACTTTTGAATGAATTAAGGTATTATAAATCTCAATGAAAGCGCCCTGTAGCGTCATTTTCTCGCCAAACCATTCAACATGTAATGTTTTCCAAATAATTTTGCATCTTTATGAAATTTCAAAGGTTCCATTTTTGAAAATTGAATTTTAAGAGATAGTTTGCATAGTAATATACCTAACTGTCATTCTTCTACTTCAGATTAGATTGTATTTTATTTAGGGTTTTAAGTTAGGTTTTATTATATTTAGGTTTTAATTTTGAAAATTGAATTATAATTGTTAGTGTAAATAATTATGTATCTGTTTAGCCTGCTTCTACCTGAAGAACTAAAAATGATCTGATTACGAAGTATACAATAAAAACAAAACTCATTTATAGATTATTAATACGGAATTCGATACAACGAATAAACACAGCATAATAAATAAGTTGGGAATCGAATTTAGTACAAGTGTAAAACTATTTAAGTAAAAATTGTATAAAAATTAATTCTTGATTTTATATAAGCTAAAATGTTTCTGGCACGTTAGAATGTTGATATGTGAAAGTTTTGACAGTTTTTGGCACGTATACTCAAAAAGGTTCGCCATCCCTGGTCTAGGTCATGTTTACATGCATAGGATGAAAATTAGTATGTGTTGGCAAAGATATCTATTGTTATAAAGAAAAAGTTTTAAAACTTGAATTTTTCAAAGATAAAATAGATTTAAAATATTCAATATTTAGTATAAAATATTTTTATTTTTAAAAAATGGAGATTATTTAAAGCAATCTGTCATAACACGCATGGTGATTTTGAATATGGAGCCACATAACCGCACATAGCACGATGATCTTTAAGATTTTGGTCAAGCTGTAAAAGAAATTTTTCCTGATTGGGGAAATTATATTTAAGAATTAAAATCAAAATATGAAGAAGAATGAGAGGGTACTCAAAAATTGGGTGCTAGTTATAGCATTTTAATTATACCAATCTATATAATATACAGTAGACTCCCTCAAATCCACAACTCTAAAATCTGCAAACGCCTAAAATCCACACATCATCGCAGATGTAAACAATGAAACTTTCAGTTCAGATGTAGGGGCAAAACTACAGAATTTTTTAGTTTTATACCATTCCGTTTGTTTTTTAATATGTAATTAGTTCTCTATATGACTGAACCTCATGGTTTTTCATGAAGGAAATACAATTTATTTATGAAAAAAAAAAAAAAATAAATAAAGATATTGCTGATATCTTTGGTAATCACTATCTTTTTATGTATTAATCGAGATTTTTTTCAGTTATTAAGATTGGCTAAACCTGAAATAAAACTTCCTTACTTTATGATTTTGATGTGAATTAATAGGCATATTATGAGGCAAGTTTCATTCAATAATTCAAGGAAAATGTATCTTATCTTTATTATGCAGATTTAATTATACATTATTAATTATTTACTTGACCTTTACTTATAATATTTTAATCATTTTTTAAATTATCTTACTTTATAAAATTTTAGTTTATTACTTTACTTAATTATTTTAATATTTTACTATATTGCAAGCATTCATTATAATTTTGATTGTATTATGATATTAAAATTACTGTTTAAAAAGTGTAAACAAAGCAATGACCAGAAATCCACAAAATTCTAAAATCCGCACAACCTCTGGTCCTAAGCTGTGCGGATTTGAGGGAGTCTACTGTATTTTTTTTTTTCTGTTATCTGCTGAATCTTATGACCAAAAATGTCGACTCCGAATTGTCACTCAAATTGTCAACCCCAAAAAGTATTTGAAATTTATTTTTTTGAATAATTGTGAAAAAGAATATTACATTCACCAAACTATATCAAATGTTTATCACTAGTAATCAAAAGATTGTTTATAAAGATTATCAGGGTATCAATGTTTCACTGTGTTAGAGCAGTTTGTTCTTTGAACCTAACTGTTTACTGATACTGTTTAAATTAAAATATGATTTTTTTCAATTTTCTACATAAATTGACTGTTATTATTTTATTTAAATTATTTTCAAATGAGGTTATAGTACTTATATATCCAACAATGTCTATTTTATCAATAAATATGCATGTATATGTAATAAGAGAAGATTTTTTTTTAAACCCAGTTTAAACCAAAAAAACCTGGTTTAAACCAAATAAACCAGTTTTTTTGGAAAAAAACTGGTTTTTTGCCAACCCTATGAGAAAATATAAAAATGTTTACGAGTTGGATAAATTATATGTTGTCTTTAAGATGCAAAATCCCATTGTCACAGGAGGTCCTGCAATACAGCTTGAAAAATTATCATTTGGTATAAACTTAGATCACCTGAATGTGGAATAGAACTAAAGGTGTTAGATATAAAGAGAGGGTGCTAAATAGTGGTTGTATTTATTTGACTATAAACTTTATTTTATGGCTAAACTGTTCAAACTTTATTATTTCAGTTATATGAACGATTTTATGTTTTTAAGATTGTAAATATAAACTAATTAGACTTATATTAGCCCAAAGTAGGCCCATGTAAAGTCATATTACTGTAAAAAAATAATAAACCAACTTTCTTTCATGGTGTGAAGTAACTTAATCTGTTAGGGGAAGGTGGGGCACATTGGGACATGGCCCACCTTGGGGCATCTCAATTTTGAGGCGTAATTTTGCAGTAAAAAATTAGCACACATAAGTGCCAATATATGATACTACAATCTACTCTTCCATGTGTTTTGGAATCACTGGTGTTTGCTGGCAACAAATAATACCATTATTTTTGTTTTGAATGAGGTTGAGTAACATTTATGTGTGTTTTGAAAAATAAATTTTTTATTAAAGAAATGAAATAATACAAGTGGGGGCATGTTGTGATGAAAAAACATGGATTTATTGTTATTTTAATGGTAAAAAATAGACTGCAATGCTAAGCAATGTTTTAAAGTTTTCTTTACTTAATGTGCGAGGGGGGCAGGTTGGGACACTCAGTTGTGGGGCACCTTGGGACATGTCCAAAAATGCTGTAAAGACCAAATGCAGCTTACAGAAGGAAAAAAAAGTACACAACCAATTAGAATTTCCATCAAGCAGTGAGGATGAGACAGTTGTGCTAGCAAAGTTGGTGAAAATTACCCCTGGAAGGAAAACAAATATAAATGATTTGTGTAATGGCAGTAGTGTTGAATTCAGCTGTTCATGTGATTCTGATTTTCCTACAGATTGCAAACTTAGTTAAGATAAGTCCAGAAACTTAAAGGCTGAAGGTAAACCCACTGTGGGATAGTGTACATTGGCAAAGTTTGTAGGAAAACAAAGCATTGTTGTATTTGTAAGGCATATTCAAAATGTTGAGGACAGCAGAGAGTATGAGATATCCATTTTGAGAAGACAAGATCTAGAGTTGTCTTTTTTTTTTTTTTTTTTGATAAATATGATAGCTCATTTGTGTATCAAACAGATATTCTTTTAAAACTTGGCACTCCTGAAAACAAAATAGGTCAAAGATGTGTTTTATTAGAATTTGATGAACACCATTTTTTTCACATCAAATACAAGATCTGTTAATCAAAACATGTTACAATACAAATTATTAAAGTGTTTCAATGCTTAAATTATTTCATGCTGAACTAAAGCTTTATAAATAAAGCTTTGTTCATCAATTAAATATAAAATTTTACATGTATTTTTGATTAAAACTAGTGTCCTAGGTGGGGCAGGTTGGGACATTTTAAAGGCTTTTTTTGTTTTGTTTTCACTCTTTGCCTATGCGAGATATTAGATTAATATGAGGTTTATTTGATGCAGAAATATTTATACTTTATGTCTAATTGGTTCTAAAATAAGAATAAATATTAATAAAATTTAGAAAAATTATTTACTGAAAAGCGTCCCAAGGTACCCCACCTTCCCCTAACAACAAATACCTCCAAGGTACATCACCGGTGGTGTACCTTGGCTGTATTGTACGCTATTTTTAAACAATTAAAAAGTAGTAAAAAAATACATTTGGTCATTTCATAAAAAAATATGTAATCCTTAAATTTTTGGGGAAAAAAAAAAAAAAAAAACGCAGATATTTTCCAAACACTTTTTTTTTTTATATAAAAAATCAAAGTTTGAAAATACCCCCAAGGTACACCACATTCCCCTACTATTTTCTAGAAGTCCTTCTTAAACTGTTTAACAAAATGAAATTTTGTCTTTTTGCTATATTTGTACACATTTATCAGATAGAGTGATTGTCACATACATTACCGTGGAATGGGCCCTAAATAGAATAGGAACAGATGTCATATTCGCCCCATATTGGCGCGATTTTTTTCTGTCGCCAATATCATATAGGCAACAGGTACTTAACTTGCGCCAAAGTGTCGTTATTTTGCTTGATGTGGTAACCCGGATTATGTTGTTTATGCTGTTGATGTTTTCGCCAAATTGGCAACCGAAAAAAATCGCGCCAATATGGGGCGAATATGACATCTGTACCATAAAATTTCAGGACACGTATTTTTTTTTTTAATTTTCAGGGCAAAATTATCAATACTATTAATATACAATAAGTTCCTTATTTTTTTTATTTAAAATAACACAAAAAACTTAACGTGCTGGATTACTTTTAAAAGAAACTAAAGATATTTTAAAAATCCAGCTGCAGAGCAGTCCATGATCAAAAGTCTTATTTGAAAAATACTACAAATAGGGTGAACTACCCAGTAATTGGCCATTTAGTGAAAGTTTCTTCACATTTTTTTTTTCTGTGCTAAATTTAAGGAGATATTTCTTGAAACTTTTTTTTTAAAGCAACAATCACTTATAAGGATCAATAATAAATAAACATTTTTTGTCTACTTTTTTGCAATTTTATTTTATTTAATATAATAGTTGTCAAGTGAGATTTTGCCAGTAATTGATCACTTAATGTTAGAAAATGACCATCACTGTGTCAGTAATTGACCACTCTGAAGTTGAACTGACAAACCTTCTTAAAATTAATCATATGAAAAAATGGGGAAGTTTGCCAAGTTTTATTCTACAGAAACTGGATGTC
The DNA here is from genome assembly GCA_963932465.1 of Maratus speciosus. Lineage (NCBI taxonomy): Eukaryota > Metazoa > Arthropoda > Arachnida > Araneae > Salticidae > Maratus > Maratus speciosus. Next base: position 339,651,794 of record OZ010788.1, read on the forward strand.
TAGCTTCCTGGACAGCCAGAAAAAAATCAGGAAAATTTCAAATTTCTAAAAAAAAAAAAAAAAACTCTGACAAATTTGAAATTTCTGAGAAATTTTTTAGAAAAATAATTTCAATCATAAAGCCAAGGATTTTTAAATTGCAGTAGTAGCAAAATATGTAGCTGTGCTCTTTATAAGGACTGTTCAAACCTCTTATAGATTTTTTTTTTTTTGCTTATCCTCTTTTACACTTTCCTTGGCAATCATTAAGGTCTTTGGTATGTAACATCACGCAGTCTCGACACCTGGCTAACCGAAAAGTACCAATTGTTTTTATTCGCATGGAAAACCTAGAAAAGTAAAGGAAATTTATCACTGAACTTGGCTAGTCAGTCACTCTGTATGGAAAATATAGATGTACATTCTATATATATAAGCACATCATGATCTGCTTTTAAAAAACTAGTCAAGAGATTTTTTGTAAAAAAAATTAAAACTGTTTCTGAACAGAAAACATATTAATGAATTTCCACAATGTTTTGTAAGATTGAAATTAGTGGTAAAACATGATATTTTGTAAATATAGACAAGAAAAGAATAGTTACTATTTCGAAATTTATTTATAAAAAAAATCTATTAATTATTAAAGTTAACACAAAAATGAAACTTAATCCTCATCTGTTTCACCAAAACAACTGACACACATGAAGTCAACTTCTTTGTCACTCTGTCATCCAATGCAAATTGTTGCCTGTGTTTCGTAGACGCACATTTTAGTATGATAGGGCTCATATCAGATTTCTTTAATTCCTATCATATCTTCTTCCATCCAGATTTCTTCACATGCCTTTCACACCATTTATCAGACTTTGCTTATATGTAGAAGTCTCAGACTTTGCTTATATGTAGAAGTCTTTATTGCTGCTTTTTCACTTTTTTTTTTGTTTTGTTTTCTTTAATTTTTTAACATGCCTTACTTCCTGGCTTCTTTCTTCTGTTTCGCTTCTTTACTTTCCCAATAATTTAGTCATACTTTAAAGCAGCCATGCTCAACCTGCAGGCCACATATGGCCCAGTAATCTTTTACTTGTGGTCCAAGATACATAATCATTAATCTCTATTTATAAAATTGATACATGCATAAAATATATTTAAGATTTTCCCTATTGCTTTATTTTTTTGTGGGATGACAAAATCTGTCATGTTATTTATAATTAATTTTAAATTATGTTTAAATATTCTAAATGCCATTTTCGTTTAGTGAAAAGTTTTTTTTTTTTTTTTTTTTTTTTTTTTTAGTTGTAGTCCTATTTGTGCTACAGTTATGCATACATTTCTGCAGCACTTGGCAATCAACACTCTACTTTTGTCCCTCAAAACTTACTGTAATGTTAATGTAAATTCTGTATTCTTATGCAACTGCAGTTAATTAGGGTTGAACTTTGTCATAGATAAAATTAGCATAAAAAACATTTTATATAACAATTTTAACAGCATACTTCCACAACAATTGTAATAGAAATCTACCACAAACTATGTTTGGAGCTGATGGTGGTAAAACTTTTTTTGTAAGATTTGTGTGACAAACCCTAATGATATTTAGAGCCTCACTATACTAATTTTGTTATCTTTACATTTTAATTACACTTTTCTTGCATTATTATTATATAAATGAGTTATGACCCTCTTAACATAACAAATGTGTGCTTGCTTGATCAGTAATTGACCAAGCATATTTAGTTATTAACCACCCTGGTCAACTACTGAAAGAACTCATTTTTTAAATAAAAAATTGGGGAATATTGCTTTCATAATAGAAATCTATGTATTTTTTTAAGTATCAAAAGGAATGGATACAAACAAGCAAAAAGTCAGTAGTTGACCATTTTGGTCAATTACTGAATGCTTTCAACATTCGCACATCTAGTAGTTGGCCACCCCCCTTAACGTCATTTAATTTATGAATTTAATATTAAATGCATAATGATTAACTTAAAACAAACAAAAATGAGCTACACACCTCATTTGATGAGCCAGTAGAACTAAATTAAACTTGATGCTGCAAGATTAATAAAACAACTCACAAAACAACGCTACTATTACAGAATGTATTCACTTTTGATATTGTTAGAAGGTGCATTTTCTTTAATTTTTTACATTCAATCAGAATATAGGGTAGATGTGCCAGTAATGGACACCCTTAAGGAATTTCTTTAAAAATTATTTTTTTATTAATAGTTATAATTATTATATTCCAGTTTTTTCAATATTATATTAATCTATCAACAATATTTAACCATTCTTATAGCCTCATTTCCCCATATGAATAGAAATTTAATTTTAAATAACAGAAATATATCAAAACACCCAAAAGCCCAGTAATGGACACCCTCTGGCCCAGTAGTGGACACCCTCTGTTCCAGTAATGGACACCCCATAAAAAGTAATAAATATAATTGTTTTTATGACTGTATTTAGAACCAGAATTTAATGAATAGCTACTAATGAAACAAAATAGTTATTTTTAAATAAATTTAACAATTAGGATACCAGTAATTAATAAAATATTTGTGATAATCATTTACTGTTTGCATCAATTATTGTAATTATCAAAAGATCGAGGTTTTAATTATTTTAGATGAATAGTTTAAAATACTAAATATCAGACAATTACAGCTATCAAATTATTGAAACAGTGGTGGATTTAAAAGGTAAAAAAAAAAAAAGTTTTGGAATATTAACGTTTAGTTTTGTGTCACTAATTTTGGAACAGATGTCATAAGTTCCCCCCGGCCGCCATCTTGGAATTTTCTTGGCGTGAAAACCCTTTTTCCGCCAAGTAGTAAATGTCGCCAAGCACCGGTTTATACGCATGTTTGGCTTAACGAAAATAAAATGTAAATAATAAACAAAATTCGCTAAAATGGCAACCAGTAATCCTTGTATGTGCGCTTCGCGCACATTTTCCGAAAAAAAAACATCACTGCATTCAACACTTCTCGAGGTGTAGCATTCTCAAAATTCAGCAGTTTTCGCTTACTAGCAATCTCATAATATAAAAACTTTTAAAGCAAAAATACACATAAAAAACAAAATTCGCTAAAATAGCAACCAGTAATCGTTGTATGTGCGCTTCGCGCACATTTTCCGAAAAAAAACATCGCCGAATTCAGCATTTCTCGCGATATAGAATTCTCAAAATTCAGCAATTCTCGCTTTCTAGCAATCACAAAATGTAAAAAACTCAAAAGCAGTAAAATACATAAAATTATCAACATACCTTAACAAACATCTGCTTTCTTGAAAGATCCAGCTCGAAATATTATCGCCGACATTTTCCTAAATAGGCTTATCAATATGTATTCACAAACTATAAACAAACCTTCTTTTCTTGTCAAAATTTCCTCATATTTCCTAATTATTTCAACAACAGCGTTTAAACGGACTACAGAAAACATAGTTAATCAAATACATTCAATAAATTTCACATAAAAATAAAAAGGCAGAACTATACAATACGATATCAAAATACATTCACAATATTCCAACATTAACTTCTCGGTTGCCAGAACGACGCGTCACAAAAACACGTCACACGACATTCAACATATCGAGGTTGCCATATCCATAACCACCGTCAACACGCCAACAAAAAATCGCCAAACATTTCAAAACAACAACGGCGGAGGGAACATACGGCATCTAAGCCCTAATTTTAACAATCTTCCAGAGATTACTCGATCCTATCATTTATAATAATCAATATTACAAATATGAAAGAAATGATATTGTGAGTTGAATATTTTAAATATACTAAATAAAATAATTTCAAAATAAAACTGTAGAACTGATGTTTGGGGCCACTGATCTGCAGATTTACTAGTTTCATGAATATTACCTATAACTTTCATCAATAGTATTACATTTATTTATTTATTTATTAGGAAACATTTAAGACAGAAAATGGATTTTTAATAGCTTCTGTAACTTAATTGTTTTTATTTAAACGGAGAGGGATTAAGCCCTATGAACCCCTCTTTGACTGTGCTCTTAAACAGTATTTTCTGCTTCCTGGCTGGTTTGATTGCCAGATTATAAAATATGTGAGGTATATATATGTACTACATAAAAAAAAATAATAAATAAAATATTGAAATTTTATTAATCACATAAAATAACTTAAAAGCAGCTATTTATAAAAGTTTTGGTGTTATTACATTTTGGTAAGTATAATTTAAAAATTAAATTTGATTATTTAGGTTTGCAGTTAAGCCAAAGTATTTTATGCACTATAAACATTACTAAAATTGCATTTTTAGCAATGTCTACATGGGGTGTCCATTACTGGAAAATGACTAATTAACCATCCCAGTAATGGACACCCCCTCTTAAAACCTTAAAAAGAAATGAAATTTTATAAATAGCCATTAGTATATAAAATTCAAAGTTTTCTATTGTTACTCAAACAAAAACATTCAAATTTTGCAAGAAAATAAATAATATATAAATTAATTAAACGAAGCCAGCTCTTAACCTCTTCATTAAGATTTTCACAGAAAAACAGCAAAACTTTGAAACATTATTTTCTGCTTCCTGATTGGTTTGATTAAAAGTGTCAACAATAACATAGTTTTATAAAACATACAAGGGGGAATTATAAAAAAAATAATTAAAGCTAAATATTTATTAGTTATTTTTTTATGAACCAAAAAACATCAAGGGGTGTCCATTACTGGAAGGGTGTCCATTACTGGCACATCTACCCTAGATAGCAAAAGTAATTTTTTCCTATGCAATTCATTGGATGTTAGATATTTTTATTCAGCATTCAAAAATACTTTATCAACACATTGATTCTTGTTTTTAACACATAAATGTGTTTTTGGTCAATTACTGGCATGTGGTCAATTACTGGAAGTTCACCCTATTTATATTAAAAATCAAAATACTCACATAAAATTCTGTATTTTAATCCTTTTGATTCGTCCTCCCGAATAACCAGTCATTATGAACTTTTATTTTCAAATAAAAAATTCATTTTAAAAACAAAAATATACGAAAACTTTATATGAAGATCACGTTCACTGATTCTTATTGTGTTGTGAAAGATTCGACATATTTTCTCAGTCAGCAACTTACACATTTAATATAATCGAAAAATTACAGTCTTAAAAATATATATAAAAAAAATTTAATTTCTTAGCAACAAAACCAACATTTCGCAGAAAACTTTGTTTGAGTTTGAGGGAATGGTTAGTTTGACACGTACAGAAAATTGCCAAAGGTTTCTTTCCACAACGTAACACGTCAACATCAACATCAACAAACAGCTTCAAACAATCGATTAAAAATTATTCGATTTTCATTAATGAAGTTGTTCACAGCATAGATATAGTAAAAAGAACTAGATTAACCACTCAGTGTTATTCCCCCATAGACCAATTCGTTAGATGGCAACGAGTCACGTGATGTCCATATTTTTCCATGTTTTTGACGTCATCACCGCTAATGGAGCGGGAGATTTGGAGTGTGTTCAAGAAGCACGCGCGCAGCGCGCGCGAGCTCAGGAGTCAAGAACATGGATGTAGTGTGTTCAGGTAGTGTACAGGTAGGCACGTAGTGTGTTCAGGAACAGATCATGGATTTGATTAATTAAGGTGCTAATTATAAAGATATTTTGATGCAGAAGCATCGCGTGCCAGATGGCCGAATGGATAAGGCAGTGAACCCGAGACCAGGGATTCTGGGTTCGAATCCTTCCAATCCCACAGTGTGTTACAATTTTTTTTTGTTTTGTTTATTGGTTGTTTTATATTTTTCATAATGAATAAGATATTTTTGATGAAGATATATTTTTTATTTTTATTATACAGAGGCACGTGTATTTTTATTATAATAATAAAATACTTATTTAAATGTGAGAAAATGAGGTATTTCGAGATGAAAGTTTTACATCTGAACAACTTTTAAATATTCAAAGTTTCGTTTCTAAGTATGTATAATGATATAAACATTAAGCAAATCCAAATGAAAAAATAATATATATCGCACGTAGGATAATTCCTTGATTTTTTTTTTAAAGTACTTTACGAGTGAATTTTTATCGAGACTAGGCTGGAAATCATATTTTACTTTGAACATTATAAAAATAAAATGTAATAGTTGTAGATTATTTTAACTAAAAATACCTGTACATATATTTTTTAAAGAGATAAAATATATAGGTCTGCTGTCTAGTTTTGTAGTGAATAAAGTATGATCAGAATGTTTATAAATTTTCTACTGAAAGTATAAATAAGTATTTTGCTTATACTAACAGAATTTTGAATGCCATTTATTTCTCATGTTTGATGATGTATTTTGGTCTGTTATCCATACGGTATTGAAATATGCAATCATAAAATAAGAAATATATATATTAAAACCTTCTCTGAAAAACTGTCTAACTAACAGTGCAAATTCCATTGAAATCCATTGAGTATAGTAGATTACAAACAAATCTCATATGTTGATATCACAATCTTGGTTTACTAACAGCATTTTATTTATTACGGAAGATATAAATCAACTGATAAATCATTTTTAAATAAATAAAAAGAAAATTGTTAAAATTTTTAGATCACCAGTTGAATTCTTAAATTGTATCAATCAACCTACCAAACAAAGCACAACCAATAACACATAAGCAGAAAACGCACAATCACGTGATCAAATCGCCCACACAATTTTTTTGAGCAGCTCGCGCGGAGTTTGCGCGCGGTTGGTTAACTAATTTTAAATGCCAAATGGGCTGAAGTAGATAAAGAAGGTCACGTGATGTTTTTCCCGACTATTTTAGATTTTATCTGAGTGAACATAGGCATGTATTCCTGTTACGAAAACCATGTTTTGGAAGAATAAAGAAATATAGTCGTTGGTTTTACCTTTTTTGAACCATAAAAATAATGAAATAATTGAATTATGTTAAAATTCCTTTCTTCGATAACACCTACTCCATGGCATAAACTTCTGAGCGCGCGCGCGGCGCGAAGTGCACTTCTGAACACGCTCTTGGTGATTTTCTTGGCGATTTTCTGGCAACCTCGTATACATTTGTTGACATACTAAAATTGTAAACAAAAAGCTATTATTATTTATTAACCAGAATAATAGCTTATAAAAAACATTATATAAGATAATATATTTAAGAATATTAATAAAATCAGTGTTACAAGTTATCACCTAAATATTTATTGAATATACGGTGGATAAAAAGGTTCCATTAGCAGCTATAATCATATAATAAAAAAATGATTTTTCACTCAAGATTATTTATTATGAAGTAAATGAAAATTTGTAGTTACAAAAAATATAACGATCGATTGACATATTGCGAACGGAAACTTCCGTATTTATTAAATATCTCAATCGTAACGCCTATTGTATATATGTATTTTATATATATATATCTATATATATAACCGTATTTTAATATACTAGGCTGTAATGTCAAACCAGGATGCATTTTTTTTAAATTATTATTAATAAAAGTATGAAAGGATTATTTTAGAAATTATCACAACTTATTCGTAAATTTTGCTTCCTTTGCAATTTCTTCGTTTCTACAAAAATTGTTTTTCTCATTATTATATTTAAATTTCTTTATTTTTCTGTATTAGAATTTATCAAATTACAAAACTAATTAAATACTAATGTAAAATCAATGCTTAAAATAAATGATATAATTCAAAAAATTGAGCATACATTAATATTCATTAACAATATTGACAAGTCATAAAATGTCGGCCTTTTAGCTTTCCCTTTATAGCACTTATCACTGCTCTAAAATTAAGCATTCTTTTAATATTAATTAACATGAACAAATTGAATGTGTGCTGTAGATATGTTTTTTAAAATAAATCTGATGGCACATTTGAAACTCTGAAAAATGTTTTGAAACTTTTTACAGATTATGTTTGTTGTGTTTTCACAGATTTATTTTACTTTAAAGTTCATTATTAATTGTTAAGTTAATAGAAAACTAATGTACTAAAATTTTGTTAAGACAAAATCGCTAGGGACGAAGGGAAATTTTCATTTTAGATACATTTCACTCAGCAAATATAATTATATGGTATTTCTTTCACCAGAACAATGAAATTTTTGTATGTAATGAAAGGACTGTCTTTACCAAAATCCTGCACTAATGAAAGAATATCACAAACCCCAACGAAAATAATACCATAACATTATACATGCTTAAATTAATATCTAAAGCACAACTTTTTAAAAATCCCTAGCACTTCCTTCTGATGTACAGGCAAAGTTCTTTAATCTGCAGGACCAAGGGTTGTGCAGATTATGGAGTATTATGGATTATATGCCATTTTCTTTTTTCTGGACACTGTTTTAATTCAATATTCAGCATAACATGAAAACAAAAATGTTAAATATAATAATTAATTTAATATGCTATCTCAAAAAATGCATTTTTCAAACTCTTTTATTAAAAAATTGATTATATTTACTTTTATATTTAAATTTTTAGATATTTCTTTTAAAAAATCATTTTTGGACCAAGAATTTGTAAATTTGTTTACATTCATTAAGCAATGTGAATTATAGAAAATTGCAGATTATAGATCCTTGGCTGTATTTTATTACTATAATAATAGTTCTTTGAGAAAAACTATATTTTTTGTTAGTCAGGCACAGTTGATGAATTGACAAATAGTGTTCTTGTCACAATCATTTGTTTGTACTGCATTCATTTCATTTAAAATATAAATATTACACTTATTTTATTCAAAAATAAATGGTCAAGTGCGAGTACTACTCATGCTCAGAGGATTCCGTACAGTAAATCTATGAATTATTAACTCTATTGTTAAAAAAATCATTACTAAAAGAAAAATAAGGCTTTGTAAAAAACTATACAACGTAGGGTTTGGTATAGCTGTATATATACTAGAAAAGTATGAATGGGTATACTGTAAAAGTTCAATTTCGAAAGGAGATTGCAAAGTAGGAACGCTGCCTTGGTCCGTGCCGCGTTTTTCCAGATAGGTTTTTAATTAACTTTTAAAGGCACGGGAAGCGTATTGAGAGATCTACTCAATGCAAACTACTGGTGAATCCCATAGTATTTATGTGGTTAAATCTAATTAAATTAGTCTGTTTTTAACAATTTAACGTTTTTTTTTTATACTGCTACTGGAGATTGTATTACACAAATGTATCATTAAAAGTTGTTATCTAGACTTTAAAAGCCGATGGTACATAGAGCACGCCACGACTGTCATTATGTGTCCAAAGTGTCTCTTTAAGGGACCTCTTGACTAACTTGACTAATTACCGATGATTTTTTAAAAAAATTATTATCAACAATGCTTTTATACTTCTGCTATGATAGGTACCTTCAGTTCTCCTCAACAACTTTGCTGAATGCCCGCAAGTTGAAATTTGTGTGTAATGGTAAAGTACGCTTTTCTCAAAAACTATGTGACCTAGGGTAATTGCTATAATTTTCCTGCAAGGTTTATATTACCGTGTACCACCTCAAATTTTTTCATAATTTTAGTTTTAGTAGATTCGGAAATAAATGGAGGGGGCGGGGAACATATTTTTACACTACATTTGCGACTATATCTCTGAAAATATAATACCTAAAATTAAAAGAAATGTATTTTTGGGTTCAGCATTACAGAAGCTTACACACGATATACAAAGAAAATATTTTTTTTTAAGTAACTTTGTTAGCCCCTCTACATTTTTTAATAAAAATATTTGTAAATGTTTAATAATCTGAAAATATCTGGGTCAACAATAGTCTTTATTACTTGACACCTATTTGAACTTTCCATGTTCTATAGTTTACGAGTAAAATGTCTGTGACAGATGGACAGACAGACACACGAGTGATCTTATAATGGTTCCGTTTCTACTTTTTAAGTACGGAACCCTAAAAAAGAAAAATAATACTATAAATCAAGACATTTTATTTCAATATCAAAGCGGCTTAGAGTCAACACTATATATACAAATGCTGCTACCTCACAAAACTAGTTATGTCAAAATTTCAACCACCCTAAAATTTCAAACTGCTATGTCCGAGATATTTTTTAAGATAAAGATGAAAAAATTTGACAGAATCCTTGTATCAGGGATTCAGGGTATACTTAAAAGAAAAGACTTTTAAAATTTCTAATTTTTTGAGCTCTTTTGTTTTTTTAAATTTTATTGAAATGGACATCATTTTGAAACAAGATGATGAATGAAGCTGGCTAATGAACTCAGTCGAGACCTTGATATGTCATGTACACATACTGTTTTGGATGAGGCTGTACACTTATGCTGCATTTACACTATATGGCCTGTCAGGTCCAAGGATCGAAAAAATTGCGTTTACACTACGGCATCACATAAGAACTTGGCTTGCTCCTGCGTATATTTGCAGGTTGGAAGGTGGGGAACAGTCATGTTTGATTGTTTACATTCGTATCGAAATGAATGTACCAGTTTTGTTTGCACGGTAATTTCTTTTGCATTGACATTAATTACACATAAATTAATACAAATAAAGCGTTTTTCAAGCATGATTGTTCACAAGGAAAACAAGAAAATGCAATTGCCGTCCCCTGAATTTTCAAAATTTTATTAGCTAAATTTTCTTTTTCTCTGACTGTGAAAAAAAACAATACTTAAAATAGTGAAACACTGAGAAAAACTAAACTACTTTTTTATTAACTGGGGAGGGATATGATCCCTCCTTTCCACAAAATAAAATTTGCTTTTTCTTTTTGTGTGCAAAAATTACCTTAAACGGGTGTCCAGGAGGGCAGAGACGATTTTTCTTTTTGATTTAAGTGTTCAACAATTACTTTAAACTTTCCTTTTTACTTTTGTATGTTTGCAGCGATATAAAGATATGATTTTCCATTTAAATAACTTTATATCAATTAACATCTAAAAGAGGTAGTTACTATTTAAAAGGTATGAATATTTTGATGTAAAGAAAAAAAAATAACAAAAAAATATATTGTTTGGATAAATAAATAACAATTTCAAAAAACAATACCCCTTTTCCGCAGAAATATCTTATGACAACCAAGTGTCAGACTTCTCCCCCACCCTAAAATGATTATATATGCACAGCTCTTATATCAAGTTTCATGCAAATCAGCCAAAAAATGTAGATTTGTATAAACACTGCAGCAGCAAAAAAGGGTTGCATTTCAAAATTGAAATTTCTCCCAGAGTATTTAAAAAACTGATAAGATGTATTAAAAATACCTTATGTTACGATAAAAATATGTAAAACCAATGTAAAGAAAAGCACAAGTAGCACAAAACGTTTATCATTTGTTTCAAGGCTTTATAAAAGGAATCTTTATTTCAACACAAATTTAATGAAAGAAAAAGTTAAGAGCAATATATGGCTAATGTGAGGAGTAATTATCAGTGTGTTATTAATGTGGGTACTACTTGATTATCCCGTCGACCAATTTCATCAAATTATACAAATTTACTTAATTTTATTTTAAATAACGAAAGAAAAAATAAATTAGTAAAACATTAATAAAAAAACAAAAAAAAGTAGAATTAAAAATTACTTGATGACATAACAAACACGTGTATCATGTTTAATGTCCAGTTAATGTGATATTTACGATCATCCATTATTGGCATTTAATCTTATAGTTTGATGACAGTTTTTTGGTGGACGGGATAATCAAGTGGTACCTTAATGTGTATGGGGTTGTACATGTATAATGTTAGCAATATTTAGGTAATTTTAGCCCCTTCCCCCTCACTTACAGTATCATATGTTATCATTCCTCAACCCCCCCCCCCCCTCCCTCCATAATGATATCATTATCAATGTTTAAAAATCCTTTTTATTTTTGTATGTTAATGCTATTGTTCTTTCCCACTCTTTTTTTTTCTCTTTGAAGATTAAAGCGGCTTTTCTATGAAACCTTTAAACACATAAATGCTAAACTTATTTTGTTTGTTTCTGCTTTTCATGACACTGGTTTTTATTTGTCAGATATTGTATCACGCAAGGAGTAACAATTCTCCAAATTCCCTTCCAAATAAGTATATTGGCTGCACCACTGGTATAAGGAATATATACACACAAATAATAATTATGAAAAATTAGGCATTGATTATGAAATTCTCACCAACAAATCTAATAAGAACTTTATTTTTTTCATACAATGAAATGAAATATATTAATGAGCCATTTAAAAAAACATAACTGAATAAGTAAAAATCCATTTTCAGCATTTGTTGGTCGCATAACACTTTTTGATGAATTATATTTATTGAATTTTGCATTTAAATAGCACACAGCAGACCTCATTAACATTAAATAATTACATGGCGATCCCAGTATATTTACGAGAGTTAGAAAGTGGGAAAATAGACAAACCAAAACTATTCAGCTTACTGAATAAACACTTTTCAACCATGTTGAAAGTGTTAAAAATGAGGGTATTTTCTCATTGTTTTATATCTTATACATTTTGTTATTAAAAATAAATAGATAATTAAAAACATTTCTTACATGATAAACAAAGCAAGTAAATACTTGAAATACCATTTATAATAAAATCATATAGTCAAATGAAAACAACAAATTTTTAATAAATTTCTTTTATTTGACAGTACAAGTTACAGAAACAAAATAAAACTTCTTTATATTATAAATATTATTACATAACAAAATTTATTATTGAATATAATGATTACTACATATAATAAATAAAATAACATTGACATAATTCTTTGCAGAAAACTTTATTGATCTGCAGAAACAGATATTTATATTTTAATTTGAAAGAAAGATAAAGCATTTGTAAAAATAGACGGCCCTTTTCTGTTATACGGACACCATTGTCGCCAAGTGTAATAGTTGACGCAAAATGAAAATCACATAAATTGAAACATTTGAAAAATAAAAGAAAAAACCTTGTCAATAGTAAAGTGAGCTTTTTTAAAAATATAACATTTGAAAATTACAAACTTTTAAGAACTATTTTATTAAATCACAAATATATACTTAAAATAAGTGAACAAATAACTGTTATACAATAAAGTAATAAAATAAAACTCATATTAAACTACTGGTATAAAATTAAAAATATCTTTTAGCATTGCAGTAAACAATTCATTGATCAAAGACCAGGATAGAAATAATTGGCGCATTAGCATACATTTTGGCATGGTGTCCATATAACGGAAAAGTACCAAATAGACTGTATAACAAGCGAAATTGTGAACTATTAAGACAGGTTTTTTTTTTTTTTATAAAGAAGTAGGATAATCAATAATTTTCAGTTCGTATAATAATTAAGAAGTAATAAATAGTACATCAAAATTAAAAAGCATGTTTCTTGACATACTTAAACAAAAACAAGTGGGTAAGTGTGATCGCAGATAGCACAGAGGGTTTCGTTTAATATTCCTTTCAAAACACTTTATCCTTTTGAAAAATCTGTTAGTTCCACATTTCGCAACCAGGGGCGCACTCTATTCTAAACAAACCTGTATCCGAACGAAACTCCGTTTTACATACTATCTGTAGATATATTAGTCGAGGGGATTGGGCCCATAGCACACGAGGCAAGTAGGTGCTCCTGGCGGTAAAAAGTGGAACTAAAATATGTAAGGCTATGGTGCATAATGTGAAAGAATGGTCAAAGGAGCGTCGACAAAAGTTGGAAAAGTGCTCCCCGGGTGAAAAGGGCGGAGATTAGAAAAATTGCTTAAAATACACAAGTTAGAGCCCGGAGGAGTAAATAATATAAGACTTTTTGAAAAGTTTATGATTTGTCGTGCGGTCTGAAATATTCAGCTATACGTATGCAAAAATTCATGTCTCCAACTTAATTAGGGGCTCTCTTAGAAATAATTGCTTGAAATACATATGTGGTAGCTCAAAGGGTTAAACGTGAGACTTTTTCAAGATTTTATGATTTGTCGCCTGGCCTCAGGTGTTCTGCTATAAGTATGCAAATTTTCAAATCTCCAATTTAATAAGGAGCTCAGTTAGAAAGAATTGCTTAAAATACGCATGTGGGAGCCCAAAGGGTTAAATGTACGACTTTTTCAAAATTTTATGATTTGTTGCATGATGGTGTTCAGCTATAAGTATGCAAAATTTCACGCCTTCAACCTAATTAGGGGCTCACTTAGAAATAATTGTTTAAAATACACAAGTGGGAGCCCAAGTGTTAAATGTACGACTTTTTCAAAATTTTATGGTTTGTCATTTCATGCGAGGTGTTCAGCTATAAATATGCAAAATTTCACGCCTCCAACCTAATTAGGGGCTCACTTAGAAAGAATTGTTTAAAATACACATGTAGGAGGCCAAAGGGTTAAATGTACACGACCTTTTCAAAAATTTATGATTTGTCGTTTGATATGAGGTGTTCAGCTATAAGTATGCAAAATTTCACGCCTCCAACCTAATTAAGGGGTCACTTTGAAAGAATTGTTTAAAATACACATGGGGGAGCTTAAAGGGTTAAATGTACGACTTTTTCAAAATTTTTATGATTTGTCGTTTGATGTGAGGTGTTCAGATATGAGTATGCTAAATTTCACTCCTCCAACCTAATTAGAGGCTCAATTAGAAATAATTGTTTAAAATACACATGTGGGAGCACAAAGGGTTAAATGTACTTTTTCAAAATTTTATGGTTTGTCATTTGATGTGAAGTGTTCAGCTATAAGTATGAAAAATTTCATGACTCGTACCTAATTAGGGGCTCACGTTGAAAGAATTGTTTAAAATACACATGTGGGAGCCCAAAGGGTTAAATGTACGACTTTTCAAAATTTTATAGTTTTTCGTTTGATGTGAGGTGTTCAGCTATAAGTAGGTGAAATTTCACGCCTCCAACCTAATTAGAGGCTCACTTAGAAAGGATAGTTTAAAATACACATGTGAGACCCCAAAGGGTTAAATTTACAACTTTTTCAAAATTTTATGATGTGAGGTGTTCAGCTATAAGTATGCAAAATTTCACGCTTCCAACCTAATTAGAGGCTCACATAGAAAGAATTGTTTAATATACACATGCGGGAGCCCAAAGGGTTAAATGAACGACTTTTTCAAAATTTTATGATTTGTCGTTCGATCTGAGGTGTCCAGCTATAAGTATGCAAAATTTCAAGTCTCCAACATGTATAGTTTCTGAGAACGGGCTCTGTGACGGACAGACAGAGGAGCGAGACGAATAGGGTTTCGTCAGATGAACGAAACCCTAAAAAAAGAGGAATGAAAGAAAATTTCAGTTGATTAATTGAAATAAACAATAATTGGTAAATAGTATTTAGTGAGACAAAATGAAGTAAGTCTCATTCAAACTGCTAAGAATATCAGCAGATTTGAAGACATCAGAAATGCAAGTGATTTACACTCCTGTTCTATTAAAAAGAAAACCTTTATGGTTTACACATCAAAATTTCTAAAAATATTTCAATAATACATTTAAAATACTCTATTTACTACTCATAAATAAGAAAAACTTACTGTGTGGGCAGAATATAGGTAAGACAAAATAGCTTTTGGACTATTGGCGCTAAATATTTATATAATTAGAAACATCTAAACAGAGCTTAAAATTGTTCAGTATCTGTATTTAGGATGGAGTGAAAGAATAAATAACTTTTAACTTCAAACTAATTATAAATTCCACAGAGTTATATGTTATATACAATCATCCTACAGTGGTATCCCAGAGATGTAAAACGGCCAAGAAGATGACCTCAAGTAAGATGGAGTGATGAAATCAGAAAAGTAGCCGGTGTAAATTGGATGACTAAAGCACTAGACAGGAAAAAAGAAACATTGGAAAAATCTGGGGGAGACCTACATCCAGCAGTGGATTGAAAACGGTTGATGATGATAATATCTCATTGTGTCACATATGCCAAGAGATAACAAAAAAGTATGATATATCTGAAAGTGTACCTGAAGATATCTGAAAATGTAATATAACCTGAAGATATCTGAAAGTGTAATATAACCTGAAGACATTTTTTTTTTAAATAAGAAGAAAGATAGAAGTAAATGTCTTACATTTGTCCCCAGAACATTGTTTAAATGCATGTTGCAACTTTTTAAAGGAAAATTAAGAACACACTCTCATTTATTGTAATCAGACAATTATTATAAAGTACAAATAAACAGTAAAAATTACAAATAAGTACAAAGTAAAAATTATTTAAAAGTATTAACTGGTACAACTTACTTTTTTTCAGGCAGTGGGGAGGTCATGAATAAAAAGAGGGCTACATCTGAATAAACAATGTAATGCAAATAAGAAAAATCATAAGTGAGGCTAGTTTTCATGTTGAAATGGCTATGAGTCGCCCTACAATAAGAGTTTATGATAGTAGTAACGTGAGGACACAAACTAAATGTTAAACCAATGGCAGTGTTCTTTTCAAAATTCTTATCTGCATTTCAATACTTTGAATTTTTTTTTCTTTTTTTTTTTAGGCCTAGGTTACTTGAGGCTAATGTCTAATCAAATATCTTTACTTTTTTTTTATATGCAGTTTTTTTTCTCTGAGGGCACTTTTAATTTTGGAACAGGATCTGAAACTGAAATTTTCCTCTGAAAAACTGTACCTGAAATAAAGAGTAAAAAGATACCAAATTAGACATTGACCTCAAATATCCCATGCAAAACAAAAATCATTTAAAAATATTCAAATGTAAACAAGAAATTTATAAAGAAAGTTGCCATTGGTTTAATATTAGTTTGCGAGCATCGTTGCATAACTAACATCATTCGCATTGCATCCATTTAATCTATTATATATATAAAATCCAAATGGAAATTTCGTTCTGAACGCCTAGATTTCGAGTTCTACTGCATGGAATTTTACGGAACTTATACCGTTAGATAGGTATCATTTCAGGGAAGGTTTTAAGCTATAACACATCATTCTACCTATATTAGTTATAGAATTATGACGGAAAGTTCTGTTATTTTGGCGATAAGGTTTACCATTTTATTTCTTGGCGAAATTTATCGTTGATAAAAAAATTGAAACAGCTATTACACCTCGAAACATAAAAGAAAAAACTGTTACTAATTTTAATAAAAAAAAAAAAAAAAAGAAAGAAAAAAATTTGTTTTAATGAGTGATAATATTAAAAAATGAAAATATTTAATTTAAACATGAAAGGGAATGTAATGCTTAAAAAATTACTCAGTTAAAATATTGCAATTGAAATAAGATTTGGCTCTTTATCTTTTGCGTCAGGTTAAGAAAAATGCATCTGAAAAATTGATAGAATGATATCAAGGAAGTTTCGATAAGTGCATGCTCAGAAATATTTGAAAAAATTATATAATATCTTCTCATGAGGAATATATAGAATATTCTTCTTGTGACATATAATATGTTTATAGAAAAAAAAAAATCTGCAGAACCTTGATTTAGCGTTTGTAAAAAAATAATGAAAATTTAATTTTTTTTGGCGATTTAATGCTGGTTAGCGGCACAATAAAATTTTGAATGATACTTTTTTTTATGATAAATAATTTTTAAGTAAAACCTTTTTCTACTCTTCATACGAAGATAGTTAGATTAAATTTAACGTAATAAATACATTTTTATTACTACAGTTTTGTCATATACCTTTATATGTGTATATATTAAAATTTTATTATCGTAATTATACGGTTTAAAACAAAATTTCAGTTTATTAAATTTTTTCCAAATTCAAAATTAATGTCCGATTTGGAATATTGGTAATTGTAATAAAAATACAAATAAAGCATCGAATTAATGGTTTTAATGGCCATTAATGGCATTTAATCTTACAATTAATTAATGGCAATCATTATTGGCATTTAATCTTACAATTTGGCAACAGTAATTTGGTCAACGGGATAACTAAGAAGTACCAAATTTAATATTCCGTGCAACTTATTGCTATCTTTAACCTTCATAATATTTTGATAATTAATAATAAAACTTTAAATTGTTTGATTGCAAACACAATGTAAAACTATTCAGATGCAGAAACACACCAAAAAAATCACAAAAACTAAGATATATTTTAGTACAGCATGTTATTATGTAACATGTTAAAAGCATTCAGAATTAGCCCCACCAAAACTTTCCAGAGCTTTATCTGACTCTGCTCAAGTCAGCAGAAAAAAATTAAGTCAGGAGCTGATCCGGCACGACTCATCAAATCAAATGAAAAAAGAGCTCGGCAGCAGGCCAGGCCAGATCTGGGCACATATAGGCCTCTAAAATATGGTAGCCCCCTCCAAAGCATAATCCTGGATGCACCACTGCTGGATATGTATATTAATTCTAATTTGGGGAGACATTGAAAAGTAAATTACAAACATTGACCGAGCAAAACAAACAATGTCACTAAATTTTATTTTTGAGCTGAGATCTTTAAAAATTAATTACAATATTGATATTGATGCATTTTAACAGAATTCTAAATTACACATATGCTTCTGATAATTTCAATAACTTATGCTAATTAAATAAATAATTCATCTCACTTTAAAAAATTGTAAATAAACAACCCAAATTATAACCTTGATATAATACCTTGGCAATACATTTTAGCTTATTTCAACATTAGTAATCAAATGCATTATTAGGTACATATGCAGCTTAATAATTATTAAGCAAATGAAGTTATAATGTTGATAATATAGATAACACTTTTTAGATTATTTCAATATTAAATAGATTTATATATGCAGCTTAATAATTATTAAGCAAATGAAATTATAACCTTGATATAATCATAATACATTTCAATATTAGTTATATTAAATGATTATTATATACAGTAGACTCTCTTAAATCCGCGAACGCCTAAAATCCGCGTATTTTTTCAGATGTAAACAATGAAATTTACAGTTAAATTGCATGAACAAAATTCAAGATGGCGCCGAAATCAGCGACTACCGCAATGTTTTTTTTACTAAATTTTTTGTTAATCATTCTCTTTTGGCTATTACAGCTGATTTATTACTAAATAAATTTACATTACTTATGATTTTGATATAAATTAGCATATCTATATAAAAAATTCCAGGGTTCGAAATGGAAAAATCTACGAACTTTGTTCGCGGAACTTTTTCTTTAAATTATAGACAAATTTATTTCTAAACATACAAAGCAGTATCAGAAAAGCATTCAAGACTCTAAATAACAATGAAAAAAGTTACAGTGAGCACAATAAGCTATAGATACTGGTAATAGCATTAACACAGTTCTCCTTGCCACCACTAGATGGCAGCATAGGACTTTTGGAATCGATTTCATTCGTAATACTTTAATATTTTTTCTAAATTTTTATTTTACATAATTATTTAAATAATTACTTACTTTTAAACTAATAAATTATTTTAATATTTTAGTTATTTGAATGTTTCACTTTATTGTAAGCATTCATTAAAATTTCCCTTGCTTACTACCAATCCAATTAATGTTTCAAAAATGTAAACAAATCAATGACCAGAAATCCGCACAACCTCTGGTCCCAAGCTGTGCGGATTTGAGGGAGTCTACTGTATATGCAATCTAATAATTACTAAGCTGATATTAAATTATAATTATCCAGGGACACCATTTCAAAAGTTTCATTGAAATGAGGAGAGTTATAATTTAATGTTATAGTAGAAGATCTTTATAACGCAAACCTAAAAACGCAATGTTGTGCGTTATATAGAATTTTGCGTTACATGGATCACATCATTAAATTCATTGTTTACATCTGAAAAATACGTGGATTTTAGGGTCGCAGATTTAAGGGAGTCTACTGTATAAACATACTGCAACCAGAAAAAATAGAATAACATGATGAAATGCAAAAAAATTTTACTCTCCTTGTAGGAAAGTGGCCATAAGGTGGCCAGTGGCTAGTGCTAATTTTGACCTTTACGACTTGTTTTTATAAAATATAGCTTGCTTATACATAACTACATGCTTAAAAAAAAAAAACATTTAACACAATTTTATAAATCTGAAAGCTAATGCGAAAGAAACCTTGGTTAAAAAATTATAATAAATTATAATTATTGTGTTACAAATTGAGTTAAGTGATTCTCTAAGATGCAGATCCATTTTATGGGAAAAGTGACTTTATAAAAAAACAACATGACTTTATGTAAAATAACATTTATAAATATACAATGTAGTGTTTAGAAAAGTAACTTACTTACAAGCATCATACTTACAAGTACCTATTACTGAAAACTCATATCATGAAAAACAAGCATGAAAAAGTCCCTTAATAGGATATTTACAAAAGTGAAAGTGGGGTCAACAGGTAGTAATCAACGAGCATTCGCATAATTCTTGAAAAAGTCCCATTGAAAACATTCTATAATTTAAATAAATTATAAGAATCATAATAAACTGATTAAAACAACATAAACAACGTAGAATGCATTTTAAAATTCCCTTTTCTTATGCAACAGAAAATGTATTAAAAAATTACATACTTACAGTCAGTCATATAAGTTAATACTTACTGGTCGAGTAAACATTTAGAACTGTTCCTGATTGAAGAGTTTCAAAAGTAGCACATAGTTGAAGGGCATTAGAAGAAATTCCACTTTCTTGCAGAAGACCACAAATGGTAGTCGCTTATTATACAGAACTACACACCTGTGTTCCCCTGAGAGCAAAAAATATCGTAAAATGTGCATCTATCCTGACACCAGCAGATTCATCAGACACTCTGTATTAAAACTTTTATGGATTTTGAAAGTTTTTCAAACTCATTCTGAAAAAAAAAAAAAAAAAAAAATTATGAATTTTTCCAACTTAAGCCACCCTTGGTCTGGAAAAAGGCGGGGAGGGGTGAAAAAATTCATATTCTAGATTTTACAGTTTTAATTATACTACTACTGAACAATTATTAAAGAAAATTTCAGAAAAATAGCATCTCAAATTTTTAAAAATAATAAGGGATGGTGTATTAATAGTACCTAATAATAACTAAAAGTAAAAACTGTTTATTTAAAAAACAGGTTTGTTCATTTTAACAAAAGTTAAATTTTATATCTCAAATTTTTTAAGGGGGGGGAGAGATAAGAAGCTAAATACAATTCAAAGTCTTCACAACACTTTAGATACCATATTAGGATTGATTCATTGTAAAAATTAATACATTTAAAATTTAAAACTGATGAACAACAATGCAAATCATGTACAGAGTGTTTAATATGATATGAGCTTGCTATGATCAATCGATTATGTAACAGTAATGAAGAAAGCTGAGCAGTTAATTTAAAATTAATTTTATGGCTAAAAATTTGTTAATAGTTTTAGGATAAAGTTAAAAATTGCCAGTACTACAAATGCATTGAAATAGAATAATATGAAATAAATACCTGAAATAAGTTTACTCACAAAATGTCATTACCGTACGCGTACATTATAATACAATGACGACTGTATTATTTTAATTTGTTGAATGTCTGATGTACGTTATTTCATAGTGACTTTTTCTAATCCCAGGAAAAGCAAAAAAAACATTATTTTCAGTATTATCATTATTATTACACCCAACAACTTTTACCTTACCATTGTTTAACCGAATACTTATCCGAATTTCATAACTCTTGAATAGTCTTCCACATCTGCTTTGAAAGGAGTCGAGAAATACGATATTTACTAAAAACGCTGACAATATAACAATGACAAGACAATTTAAGCCTGCGTAAAATGTGGATAAATTATAGCACACTTGGCAATGATATCAAGTGAGATAAAGAAGCCAATATGGTAAACAGAAATACACTAAAAAGATGCTCACAAGACGTCACAAGATGGGCAGTAGATTGCGCAGATAGGAGATTTTGGTGTCCATGTTTTTGACGTCATACCATGATTCCGCAGCGGCTCGGTGGCAACATCCATTAGAGTGGCAGAAAAAGAGTGGAACTTGTGATACTACAGTAGCAATACATAGTGGATATCCGAGAATTGCGATGTTTTCATTCTGTTTGTTTTAATTAAATATATGCATATTATTGCTTAAAATTGTCTGGAAAGACAGTGGAATATCCTATATGAATATTTACATCCTTATTTGTAATGTAATTTGTTAGATACTTTTAAAACTATTTAGTACAACTTCGATGTAACGTTTAGTTCATTTGGTAAAAAATTTTCTTTTCTAGTATTTCTGTTTTTTATTAAAATGTCGAGCGCATACCAGCCTACATATTATTATGAAAATATATATTATTGTTAAAACATATTATTCCCAAAATTATATGAAAAAAAAATTAAGATTTGCTTAAAAGAATTTTTTTTAAAGAAGAATTTAATATATTTATTTTTAAGCATTTAAAGCATTTTACGTCTGTGAAAAACTTTGAAAGTGTCATTTTCCAATAATTAGTCATTAACACCGTTTAATAAATATTTGTTTATTTGGAATATTGACCTTGGTAAAGTAATTAATGTTTCCATCTACATTTGCTGAGTAATGCACTCTTAAGAATGTATATTATTAATGCAGTTATTCTTTTATTTTTTAGAAGTAAATTCTTGCTATTTAATTAAAGTAAACAATAAGCAAAAATTGATCGCATACTTACATGTTTAAGAGCATGTAAAAAATATTAACAAATATCTTATTTTAAAGAAAATTTTGAAAGTTAAATCCAAAAAATTATGTTCTTTTTAAAGATTACTAAAGCTTTTAAAATAGAATTTTTTGCATTATTTCCACGTATTCCTTACTTTTTGCTGGGGGGGGGGGGGGGTCATTAATATCAAAGATTCGAAATAACAAATAGAGTATAATATAAAAATGTTGGAACTTCTAAAAATTTTAAACTTTTTTTTGTGTGTGGTTGGGGGATGTGTGTGTGTGTGTGTGAGGGGGGGGGTAAGGTAAGGTTAAATGTTTTAAGTTTTGCGGGTATGGAAAAGTTTGATTATTTATTGCAATTGCAAAGAAACGAATAAGCAGAAAAAAAAATATTTATCGAAGATTTTAAACTACGCTCCTTTTTCGTGTAGGGGGGGAGGGGGAGGCGGGTTGGTGAGGTAAATTATATATTTTGCTAGAACTTAAGAATTTGGTAACAAAAATAAGAATTTATTTTATGTTTTAAGTTTTGT
This sequence comes from Maratus speciosus, assembly GCA_963932465.1. NCBI lineage: Eukaryota > Metazoa > Arthropoda > Arachnida > Araneae > Salticidae > Maratus > Maratus speciosus. The sequence goes on from OZ010788.1 coordinate 339,674,906, forward strand.
GTGTAAGAAACATTTTACATAATTATTTATTTTCATTGCAAAGAAATCGATGGGCAGAAAAAAAAAAAAAACAGTGGCACTCCGGGAGTGCCAATAGAAGTGAAAACTTCAACAATTACGTGTGTGTTTTTTTAATCGTCAGGAAATGTTTTATGCGTTGAATTGTGTAGCAGCACTAATGAAAGCATCTGGGGACACGGCAGTGCCCCTGCAAAGTCTTGAAAGCACAGCCGTAAGCATCTTTTTCTGGAAGCAACTCAGGGTACTTTTGACCCCCAATATCTTTGTGTTGGTGATTCCCAGAAACTTGAAACTTCGTAAATCTAAAGTAATGTGGAAATGGAACTAAATGCTGAAATTTCACGTTTCTATCTTTTTTATTTCAGAAGATATATGAACTTAAACTTTTGCCTTTCGACACGGGTCATCAAAACTCAGAGGTACGTCCTGTATCCCTAGAATCTTGAAATTTGGTATGAAGGTAGTGTTTCGGATACAATGAAAGGGAAAATTTTAAAAATCCGGAAAATTTGGATAAAAGTCGAAAAATTAAAAAACCGAGAATTTGGCAGAGATGTGATATACGAACCAGGTTTGGCGCGATTTTTTAACGTCAATTTGGCGAAAGCCCGTTTTCCAATACCAGTTACAATATATATTTTTAAATTATTTTCTATTGTTTTAAAAAGTAAACAACAATAAATAAACGGTAATTTCATTAATAACTATAGAATAAAACAATTTAAAAAATAAAATAAAAGTAAATGAACAATTTATTAATAAATAAGCGACAGTAGCCGGGTTACCTTGTAAAATAAAGTAACGCCATTTTGCTGTCAATTAGGTACCCAAGTGCGTATCTGACATCTGTGCTCCGTATTTTATCTTCCGTAATCGAAATTCCCGCCAATACTGTTGGTTATTGACCAGACCATCAACACGATAAAATACAGCGTTATCGGTTTTTAGTTACAAGAAATAGGTAGGTCACGAATACGGTATAATTCATTTTAACTGACGAAAAACAAAATAATAATTTGTTTTAGCAATACGCCGGGAGAAAAAGTGAGTTTTAGCTTCCTTCTTCTTTTGCGGATTGAGCTGAAGAGGGAAAAGTTCCTGTCATTCACCGCTTGGCGCGCTAGTGTCTATGTGTCAAAATACTAGCATGTCGTTACGTTACAGTGTCTCGAAATCAGTGGTTTTTCCCCATCTCAAAAAAAGCTCAACGCGCCTAAAGAAGTTTTCACTTCAAAAAATCGAAAAATAAAAAATGTGTGTGGGGTTTAGGTGGGGGGGGGGGGGGTGAAAAGAAGAAAACAGAAATTTTCGAGGGGTGGGAAAGGGGATAGAGGGAAGATGGAAATCTGCGGAGGAATCTTACTCTTTACTTTAATATAAGCTGACCCCCTCCCCTGAAAAAATTCATTTCAAAAGGTTCATAACTTTTATTTTGGATTAAAAAAAAACAAATACTATTGAAGAAAATTAAAATCTCGGTTAAATACTGTTTTGATTCACCTCCACGTGTAAAAGTATTTAAGTATAAGTGAGAAAAAAATGATAGTTTTTGAAAGTGAATAATCTATCTTATTCCTTTTTTTCATAAAATTTACTTAACGATAAAAATTGCTAATTTGTGGTTAAAAATCATTGATATTATATATTTTGAAACATTTATCAAGACTTAAACTTATGTAAATGCAATTTAAGAACGTAACGCACAAGCTATTTCATTTTCTCCTTATATCGATGGATCACCGTCCATTTGCCACCGTAGTGGAGTAGTTCCGCTCGCGCGCGCAGAATCAACCTTTCTCCCCGTATGCGTAATCTAGTTCTTTTTACCATATCTATGGTTCACAGATGCAAATCGAAGCGCCCGGGTGGCGAAATTCTAAAATGGACATAGATTAAGGACCTAGATGGGACATTTACTGCAAAATCTGTAATGGCAACAGTACTAGCGTCACTACCGACAAGGGGGAAGAATTAACAAACCTCCGAAATTTACCTATGTTGAAGAAATATGTTTACGCTCTATGTCTAGAATATCTATCCTTTCCTAAACGAAACGCGAAATTTGACTTTCCATAAGACTTTTAGCATTAGTTCGAAATCCGACAATTTCATTGGCTATCGGTGAACCGAACTTCTTTCCCTGAAAGGAAAAGATCCATTTTACGAGTAACAGCGCTGCTAATAATTTAATCTATTGTATTTCTTGATAATAATAACTTGATGCATTAAAAAAAGCTTATGAATTTCTCATACAGAGCACGGAATCAATTGTTATACATTTAATACCATAATATATAATTAATTATTAAATTTGATTTAATTTTCTAGTAAGAAAATTATTAACAATTCTAAAACAACATTGACTTAGTTAAATTATGATAAAATAATAAGACTGTTATAATAAGCTGCTTTTTTTTTTTTTTTTTACTCAGATGTTTGCAATCAGTATTAAAATTCTAGCAGCTTAACTAAAAATAAGTAATTGAAGTTCCATCTAGATATATAAAAATATTTTTCTATGCCAGTTTAAAAGATACTATTATTGCATTTAAATAGATATTTTATTTTAATTATATAACATTAGCTCCTAAGTGGTATTATGTAGTAAAATTTAATCACAATATTATATTTCGAATAAAAATTGTAAAGCTACTGATAATAAGCTAATAAATAAAGATAGAAACAAAAATCTCCATAATAATAATAATAATCGTTATTTTAAATATATATATATTGCAACTAATAGCAAAATATTTTTCATTGTTCATGTTTGATGTATATTACATTTTTATTGCAACATATACATACATATAATAAAACTTTTTGTGAATAATTATTAAATCACAGATATATATATATTTGTTTTTGTTGCATTTTTACCATACATTCAATTATTTAAAGTATAGTAATTTACTGTCTTCAATGGTTAAGTTATCATTGAAATATATATTATTAATGTAATTTATATATAAAAGATAAATAATTAATTTTTAAAGATGAATAATTTAATAATTTAATTGTGTTAACTATTTATATGTTACTGGAGTTCTAGCATAAAAGTACTTTTCATGAAAGTTTAGAAGATATTAAAATTAAATTTTAATAAATATTCATTTTAAACATACAGTTTATATATGATAAGAATTTAGAAGTATTGAATATACAATAAAAATTAGAAAGCAGCTGATAAATTGATAAATATTTTTATATATGAAAGATAATACTTAATTTTGAGAAATGAGCACTTTAACAAATTACTTCTGCTAATTCTATATATATATAACTTAGTAAAGTTCCAACAAAAATATTTTTAATGTAAGGTAAGATTATATTATTATTACATTATTATTAAAAATAGATTAAATTATTTTTTTAATTTAATTATTTAAATTTATTTAAAAAAATCTAATTGACAATTTTTTTTTTCAAAGGAACTGGTGATAAAGATCAACTGATTTTAACTAACTGACTTAAGGATGTTCTCAAATCCAAAAAGGCAACTTTCTGATATAAGTTTTAATTTATTTTTGTTCGAAAATGCATGCAAGTAGCTGGTGTTGTTCAGAAACTATGTAATTGTGCTGTTTTTTCCGTTTTTTTTTTGCAAATGCAATAAGTCTTTCAGAAAATAGTATCAAAGTGGGCGTTTTGAACCGAATTTCCGCTCCATGGAAGAAAGAGCACTGAAGAGCGGGCGAAAAACGTGTTTGTCACGTGATCAAAATCGCTTATATTTCAATAGGTAATGGATTGATCAAAAATGGAAAATGCAGTTCAATTCCAAATCGCTTCCATGGCCAGGCTTTCCAATTTTATACCTTTTCGTTAAAAAATGAATTTGTAAATGTGTCAAAACGTTTTGCGCTTGTTGAGCAGAGCAGTTAAGAACAGCTTTAAGAAAATATTATTATTACTCTTTAATTATTAAAGAAATTTATTTATTAGAAAAATACCGTATAAGTCATATGAATTTTAAAATTTAATTCAACTATCTGTATAACATTTACAATTAAAAAAAAAATGGTAATCTAAATAACAGATAAATTTAAAATGATCAGAACTTTATAAAAATCTAACATGAAAATACTTTTAATGTAAGCCTAGGAGATTTATTATTGCATTTTAATAAATGTTTACTTTAATTACTAAAAAATAGATTAAATGAATTTTATAATTTAATTATTTAAATATATTTTTAAAAAATCTAATTGACAAAAAAAAAATTACAACCGAACTCGTAATAAAGATCAACTGATTTTAACTGACTTAAGAAAATATTATTATTACTCTTTAATTATTAAAGAAATTTATTTATTAGAAAAATACCCTATAAGTAATATGAATTTTAAAATTTAATTATCTGTATAATATTTGCGATAAAAATTTTTCAAAGCAGCCTAAGTAACAGATAAATTTAAAATGATCAGATCGGTTAAGTTCTAACATGAAAATACTTTTAATGTAAGCCTAGGAAATTTATTATTGCATTTTAATAAATGTTTACTTTAATTATTAAAAAATAGATTAACTGATTTTTTTAATTTTATTTAATTTATTTTAAAAAATCTAATTGATAAAATTACAAAAGAACTGGTAATAAAGATCGACTGATTTTAACTAACTGACATAATAAAAATCAAAACAAAACTCTAAAAAAGTGAAAACGCCAGCGAAAGGACAGAACACGCAACTTTAGGATTACAAATGCAAAATCTTAACCAGCCCTAGTCTTGACCACTGGGGTAGATCATTCACGCGCTTTGAGATACCAAAATACGATGTGCTGGCTTTACACGGTATTTTACTCTTGCACTTGTCCTTTCAGGGAAAAAAGTTCCGTTCAATTTCATTGGCTATCGGTGAAGCGATAGCCAATGAAATCGCAGGATTTCACACTAATGCTAAAAGTCTTATGGAAAGTCAAATTTCGCAAACGAAACAGAGTGGCAGACGATATTGTATTTATGTTTGATTTATTTAGGTGGGTTTTTTGTTATCGTACTTGTAACATTCATCTTTTACGTAAAAAATGATAATTAGAGTAATAATATATAAGAAAATCCCTAGAAAGAACGTAAATATATAAGTTTATGAGATTAAATTGTAAAAAATCAAATTCAGGTATTGTGTCAATTTATTCAATTCATATCGAATAAAATTTTAATGAGTGTAACGTCAGTACCTCTATTTATTTTTAACTTTTAGATTTATATAATTCTAAAAATTTGTCGAAATGAATTTTTCCCCATCTGTAATTTTATTATTATTTCTTATATGTTAATATTATAAATATTATTGAATTGTTTCACAAATATATATTCTATATATATTGAAATATTTTTAATGGACGTATAAGAGAACTTCTGTTTATAATTTAATATTATTGAATTGATTGTACGTTATTTACATTAAAAACATCATTTTTATTTTATCTGTAAGAAAGTGAAAATGCGCAAATTTTAAAAGATTATTGTAACGATTGTTTTGTAAATGCGATTGTTGTTGATTGTTTTGTTGTGTAACGGAATACGTTAAACTTCATAAATTAATAAAACATCGGCTATAAAAAATTTCATACCGAATGGGAATATTTATGAAATTTTCTTGGATTTGTAGAGCGCAATACTTCTTATATTTTTATATTACACCATTACATATGAAGCTTTAAATCTAATTTTATCGTATTTACTTCATATATAGCATTCAAGACGAAATTTTCACCTGTTTTTCGTTGCACTTAAATCGTTCACTCATCATGTTAAAAAAAAAAAAAAAAAGCATACATCCTGCAACATTAAAAAAAGAAAGATCCCAATAAAGGTAGATACTCAATAAAGCATACTACAAGGGTGAGGAGTTTCTTCCCCATTGTCAATAAAGGTGCTACGATCGCAATCGCATTACCATTACGCTCTATGGGAATGGGGAATGTCCGATCTTGGATGTTAATCTATGAAAATGGAGAGCCAAAACAACGCCCCCTAGAATGGAGAAAGCCTAGACACGCAATTTTGACGTCACCAGTAGCAGGGACGATAGCAGGGATAAATCAAATCTAAATAAATAAAATTGTCATTCATTTTCCAATTCCGATTAAGTAGCTCTTCAGATATGACTAAAATTTTGCATATTTAAAAAAAAAATAATTGAATAGTCTAATTTTAAATTAAACATTTCATTTTTTTTTAAATACATTTATACAAATAAAAACTTAGAAAGGAATTTAAAGTATAATTTTAAATCCTTTTCAAACATATGTATTGCCTGAAATTAAGAGTTTGGTTTAAATAATCATTTGTAAAACTAATTCCTTATAGGAGAAAGTATAGATGGAAATAAACACAAACATAATATTGTTTAAGACGTTTAAAAAATAAATAAATATGTAAATGGTAAAAAATATGAGACGTGGAAAAAAATATAAATAAGTAAATAAAGTTTTAATTAATGCTACACACTATTTTTAACCCATCGAAAATATTTTAATTTTAAAATATTTACTTTTTTTTAAAATCCAAACTTCCTTATAGAATGTATACATGTAATTAAAATATATAAACATCTGTTTGCTATTTTAAGTTATATACATTTATCGTTTCAAAGGGAAATACAATAAAATCCGAAAAATGAAATCTGTCTATACCAAAATCCTTTCTAAAATGAAAATTTTTCATGCTTCCCGTGAAAAATATAGCATGCAATTAGATCTATTAAGACGGAAAAGCGATTTAAAAAGAAATGTTTAACTTTAGTAAATAATGGTAATTGAATTATAATTACACATACTTGAATTCCTTATTCTGTCTGATTAAAGTATAATTCAATAAATGGAATATTTTAAAGGGATTATTTTTAAAATACGTTCATAAACAAAACAAAATATTTTTTCCCCTTCAAATACGAACAAGAAATTAGATTATAATACAATTTTTATTCTCAAGTAACAAACATTATGAACAACAAAATATATATGCAAAGCTTTATTACTAAAAGTGTACAAACCAAAGTTAAATTTTAGTAGAAAATTAAAATAACATATTTTAGGGCAAATTTGATGTTATTTATAACATGTCTCAATTATTTATGTTAATTTCATAGCCTGATACTTAAAAATGAAAAATATAAAAGTAATATATCAAATCCGGTTATTATAATGTTTTACAACTCAAAAGAAACATTCTAAAACATTGTTTAGCCCACTAAATTCATTTTAAACTTAATGATTACAGCTATAACTAATGCTTGATGATTTAGTTTTTTTTTTTTTTTTTTTTTTTTTTTTCAAATTTATTTAAAACATGAAATAATACAATTTGTATTGTAGCACAACATGATCAGATTTATTTGTTAACAAAATTACAAAATGATGTTCGGAAACAATTTATTTTTACTTATATGTTTTAAAAACACTATATTTACTCAACGGTATAAATATCATTAAAAGATTTGCATTGTCACTTTTAAATATATAATTTTAAAATTATTTTTAAATACTGATGGCCTCTCAGCTAGTTCAATTTTATGAATGTTTGAAAGAATAAATAAAATAAATATATAAATAATTTATATTAATCCAATTAAAAAATATATATTGAAATGGTAAAATTTTTAAATACATTTTAACAATTTATTTATTTATTTTAACAACGTCAATAAGAAAAAATATGATTAATTCAGCCAAAATTTCGTGTTAACGAAGCTTTGGAGTAAGATTAGCAGCTAATGATGTTCTTATAAAATGAGTAAAAGATTTTTGAAAAAATTATTTCTTATAAAAAATCGTGCGATTTTATTGATCACAATTTTATGCCATTTTTTATGGCCAAATATACAGCTCATCAGATAATAGATCTGTCATTTACTAATTCACTACATATCATTAATTTATAACAACTACGAAGCTTTAAATTTACATACAATCATTTGAAGCACCGAGTATCAAATAATGGTGAGAACTGTGTTCAAAACTATAGCATGCACCGCAAATTGATTTCCCCAAAATATTAAAAAATGATCATCTGTGAATTTATGTTACTACCAAATGTCATTAAAATGCTAAACACTATTCTATTAAAGACAATTAAGTGTAATTTTGTACTAACTTGTAACTTAAATCATTCCTTTTGACTGACAAAAACTCATTTGCATTGCGATACAAACTAGTCGGATGTACCAATCCCAAAACTTTCTTCTATCTCATACATGTTAATACTTCAAAATTCGCTATCACACTGCCAAAATTAAATGGCAATCTATGCATCTCATGAGGATTCTAACGATATGAAATTCCGTGCATTAGTTCTTGGGATATGACTATCACTGAAATCGTCTAAATTCAGCAAAATCCTCCCTAGCAGCGCCACCTATTGGGTGTTTATACCAAATCCTAATCAGCAACAATTTATGTCAACGTCTGACTGAATCTGAAGTTTGGAGAAAATACGTACATTAGTTTTTGAGATAGAGCAATAGCGAAAATCGTGAAAATTTCTGCATAGCAGCGCCACCTATTGGGTGATTAACACCAAAACCTAATTAACAACAACTTGTGTCAACATACAACTAAATCTGAAGTTAGATGAAAATTGGTCCATTAGTTCTATTGATAGAGCTATTGAGGCAATCGTGGAAAAGGCAGCAGAGAAGCGCCACCTGTTGGGCGATTTACACCAACACCTAATCAGTAGCAAGTCATATCAAGGACTAACTTAATCTGAAGTTTGATGAAAATCCGTGCGTTAGTTCTTAAGATAGAGCTATTGGGGAAATTGTGTAAATCCTGCAAAATTCATCATAACAGCGCCACCTGTTGGGCGATTTACACCAAAACGTAATCATCATCAATTCATATCAAGGACTAACTAAATCTGAAGTTTGATCAAAATCTGTGCATTAGTTCGTGAGATAGAGCTATTGCGAAAATCGTGAAAAATGCAGCATTGCAGCACCACCTGTTGAGCGATATACACCAAAAACTAATCAGCATCAATTTGTATTAGGCACTAACTGAATATCAATTTTTATTAAATTCCGTGCATTAGTTCTTGATATAGAGCGCCCACAAAATTTGTGTCACATACACACAGACAGACAGGCAGACTCACAGAGTCAGAGACAGACATTTTGTAAAAACATGTTTTTTGGAATCTCTGGCCCCTAAAACGTGTAAATCCGTCGAAAACCGGAATTCGAAAATTTTCATGAATCCAATACTTTCTTCTTGTAAAGATAGAAGAAAGTAAAAAGTCCTTCCGGCCAGTGCCGGGAGGAAGAGGTAGCTTTCATAATCCTTATTTAAAAAAAGCCAACTTATATCATGCAAACACACGAAGCTCAATTTAATGGAAACCGAATATAGGAGATTCAATGCTAATTTTTTATCAATATAATGAATGAGAATTTCGCGAAATTAGTCAGCTTTATCCAAGCTGCTTTTCTTTAAAGTAACTTATATTTGGCTGCCAAATTCGGCAATTTCTTAAAGTGCCTGTCATTTTAAGACAACATGGTGGATGAGGCTAAGCAGTGAACTTGGTCAAGACCTTAGTATATGCTGTGCACATGCTCACTCACATCGTAATCGGTTAATATATAGGAGTGCTGTCGCATGCAAAAAATCAGATTTTTCAAAATGCCACCCACAATAGAAATTGAAACTGCTATATCTGAGCCATTTTTTAAGGTAAAGACAAACAAAAAATGCTCCTGAATCCTTATATCAAAATCAAATACTTAAGAAAGAAACCTTTTTCAATTTCTAATTTTTTTGCACCTCACTTTAAATATATATATATTTTTTAATTTAATAGCCGCCATTTTGAAACAAGATGGCTGATGAATCTGGCCAGCGAACTTGGTCGAAGTGTTGATGTATACTATCCACATGCCTTCTTACATCGAAATAGGCGAATACGTGTGTTATCGCATGACAAATGCAAGATCGTTTCAAAATGTTAGCCATGCTAGAAATTCAAAGTGCTATAAATCAACCATTTTTTAAGATATCAACAAAAGAACAAATTTTCAGAAACAAAAACTGCTCCGGAATCTTTGTATCAAGGCCAAACACATAAAAAAAAATCTTTTTCATTTTCCAATTTTTCAATACCTCATTTTGAATTTTAAATTTAATTTTTTTAAATGGCAACCCTTTTGAAACAAGATGGCGAATGAAGCTGGCCAACGAACTCGGTCGAGACATTGGTATGTACTATGTACAGACCAAGTTACATCCAAATAGGTTCATAAATACGCCTGTTATCGCGTGACAAAAATCAGGTCGTTTTAAAATGTCAGCCACAAGAGAAATTCAAAATGCTATTACTCAGCCATTTTTTTTTAGATATAGACGAAAGAAAAACTGTTCCGGAATCTTTGTATTAAGGTCAAACACATACAAAAAAAATCTTTTTCATTTTCCCATTTTTTGGTATCTCATTTAAATTTTTTTATTTTTTAATTTTTTTAAATGGCCGCCATTTTGAAACAAGATGGCGGATGAAGCTGGACAACGAACTCGGTCGAGATATTTGTATGTACTATGTACACACCAAGGTACATCCAAGTCGGTTCATAAAGACGCCTGTTATTACGTGAGAAAAATCAGGACGTTTCAAAATGTCAGCCACGCTAGAAATTCAAAATGCTATAACTCAGCCATTTCTTAAGATATAGACGAAACAAAAACTGCTCCCGAATCTTTTTATCAAGGTCAAACACATAAGAAGAAAATATTTTTTCAATTTTCAATTTTTGGTACCACATTTCAAATTTAAATTTTTCTTAAAAATTTAAATGGTCGCCATTTTTAAACAAGATGGCGGGTGAAGCTGGCCAACGAACCCGGTCGAGACATTGGTATGTACTATGTATAAACGAAGTTACATCCAAATCGGTTCATAAATACGCCTTTTATCGCGTGACAAAATTTAGGACGTTTCAAAATGTCAGCCACGCTAGAAATTCAAAATGCTATAACTCAGCCATTTTTTAAGATATAGACGAAACAAAAACTGCTCCGAAATCTTTGTATAAAGGTCAAATACATAAGAAAAAATATTTTTCCATTTTCAATTTTTTGGTACCACATTTCAAATTTTAAATTTTTAAAAAAATTTTAAATGGCCGCCATTTTGAAACAAAATGGCGGATGAAGCTGGCCACCGAACTCGGTCGAGAGATTGGTATGTACTATGTACACACCGAATTACATCCAAATCGGTTCATAAATACGCCTTTTATCGCGTGACAAAATTCAGGACGTTTCAAAATGTCAGCCACGCTAGAAATTCAAAATGCTATAACTCAGCCATTTTTTAAGATATAGACGAAACAAAAACTGCTCCGGAATCTTTGTATAAAGATCAAATACATAAGAAAAAAATATTTTTCCATTTTTAATTTTTTGGTACCACATTTCAAGTTTAAAATTTTTTTAAAAATTTTAAATGACCGCCATTTTGAAACAAAACGGCGGATGAAGCTGGCCAACGAACTCGGTCGAGACATTGGTATGTACTATGTACACACCGAATTACATCGAAATCGGTTCATAATTACGGGAGTTACAGTGTAACATAGGTCAGATATATATATATATATATATATATATATATATATATATATATATATATATATATATCAATTTTGAACGGAGGGTGGTTTCGGGGTCTGGGGGTCATGATCGATGAAAATATACCAAAATTTTTTGAAATCGCTTTCCTCCGAACGGCTGCAATAGGTAGCTTTTTTGTAAAGAAAGCTACCTAAAATTAGAACTATGCATTTTAAATCTAAAATAAACATTATAGGACAACAATATAAAATTATTACTACGACTTTACATGTTATAATGAGTACTGATAACTTACTGAGTTAAATTTAATAGCAAGAATAAAATTTACATAAATCGTGTTCTTGATTTAATTATGTAAAACAACTAATTGTATATTAAAATTACTCGTTAGATTAGATGGGAAAAATCTTTAACGTAGTAGTACCTAAATGTTTCTGTAAAAGCTAAATAGTATTGGTTTAATGATCATAAAAAGCTACTACTAATATTCTTTAAGGAGGTTTTGTTAAAAAAGTTTAGTTCAAGGATGTAATAAAATGCAACAGAAATAAAACAAGTAACATATGGTAATAAATTTGACACTTACTTTGATGAAATTTGTAGGGACGAAACGTTTCCGGCTTATTCTAACCGATTCGTTCATAATTTCGAAATAAAATTTTTTAACTTTTGAAGTTTTTTATATTATTTCCATGGCAAAATGGTACTCACAACTGTACATCGTAAGTAACTTAATTTACATATATGTAGTAATAGCACAATATAAACAATGATGATCATTAATAACACACGCCGAATACAATACCGAAATCGAAACATCCCGCCATTAGAACGTGATATGTATCCCTTCTACTAGTGACGTCAGAGCCGAAAGGGGGGGGGGGGGGACGCACCTTGGCTTTCTCCATTCTAGGGGGCGTTGGCCAAAATCACAGTCAGGTGAAATCCGAGCACCTCATTGGTCATTGAGCCGCGTCCTTTTCATAGAGCAATCTCTAGCGCCAGAGGAAAGGGGCTGTGCATATATAACGTTATCATTTTAGGGAGGAGGGGGGGGGGTCTTCCACATGATATCGTAAGATATCTGTAGGGGGGGGGGGATTTGTCTTTTGATATCGTTAGCATTTTTGATACAACCAAACTTTTATTTTTTTATATTTTTAACTTGGTCTTCACATCAGAATAGTTTATCTTTTTTAGTATGTTATCTATTTTTATAACAATACAAAGTTATCATTAAAACCTTTAAATGATTATAAAATTATTTAATTCCAAAATATGGAACACCCCAAGGTTTCGTATTCCTATTCTTCTGTTATATGTGTATGCATATATAATTCGCTGTCGGAGAAACCATATGCAGGGCCCGACTAAGGCTATGGGGAGCCCCGGGGAAAGCAACATTCTGGGGATCCCCCCTTCTATATATCTATAGAATTCTTTTGGAATAATGTGGAAGTGGCTAGTACTAAACTTCATACGTATTGTATGTATTCATAAATTTTGTACCCGGTACTGCTACCACCTGTAACCAGAACCTATCACAAAATGATGGTAACAACTTTAAGTAAAAATACTAGTAGGATAATAGCAGAAAAAAGGATAGATTGGTTGGCATGAGTGCTTTTTTTTTTTTTTTTTTTTTTGCTTTGCGTACGATATAAGATGTCTAAAAGAAAATGCCCAAATTGATCATAGTGAATGGTTTTAACGTGTCACATTGCGAGGAAAACGTTAATAAAGAATTTCTTTTGTAAACAATAGAATACTAAGTTGTCATAATAAAATTTTAATCATATAGTTTGTTTTTTGCATGGGTGCAGGGGGTACTGGAAGTAGAGAGGGGAAGGGGGCCCGCACTTCTTCCTAATACCCTGTTCACACTAGAAGCTTAAGATATCTTAGACCGCCAGTTTTGAAGTGGTACCCTCCCGGAATTGGATGCCTGTTCACATCAAAAAACTTACCTTAAGATATCTCAGTAGCGTCACTGTGTCTGTGATCTGAACAAAAGTAAAGTATGCGCATGCGCTTAAAATAACAACGGCTGCAACAGCCAATCAGTAAAAGCGAAGCTTCATAGCCAACGAGAGTGAGTGGTCGTTCCTGTATCTAGCCGAAGTAAGTCTAAACTCCTGAGAGAGTTTGTGGAACTCTCTCAGAGAATTCTGCGGTCTAATACTATGTTCATACTGGGATAACGGAACTGTCTTAAACCACCGAACTCTCTTCATTTTGGGGTGGTACCCTCACGGAATGGGAAACCTGTTCACATCGAAAAACTCGCCTAAGATAACTCAGTGAACGTCACTGTGTTGTTTGCGCATGCGCTTAACATAAACCGCCCGCAACACCCAATCAGTTAATGCGAAACTTTACAGCCAGCGAGAGTGAATGGTCGTGACTGTCTCTAGCCCGAAGAAAGTTAAAACTCTCTAATACCCTGTTCACACTAGAAACTTAAGATATCTTAAACCGCCAGTTTTGAAGTGGTACACTCCCGGAATTGGATGCCTGTTCACATCGAAAAACTTACCTTAAGATATCGCAGGAGCGTCTGTCTGTGATCGGAAGAAAAGTAAAGTATGCGCATGCGCTTAAAATAAAAATGGCCGCAACAGCCAATCAGTAAAAACGAAACTTCATAGCCAACGAGAGTGAGTGGTCGTTCCTCTATCTAGCCGAAGTAAGTCGAAACTCACTGAGGGAGTTTGTGGAACTCTCTTGAGAGAGTTCGGCGGCCTAAGATATCTTAAGGTATCCAGTGTGAACATAGTATCAGAGAGTTTGTGGAACTCCCTCAGAGAGTTCGGAGGTTTAAGATAGTTCCGATAACGCAGTGTGAACAGGGTATAAGATATCTTAAGGTATCCAGTGTGAACATAGTATAAATGTTTGAAATCTAACATATCTAACCGTAACTAAATTGTAATGACTCACGACAACTCAATTCGGCTCGAGGTGTTGTTCTATCAAATACGAATATATACGCGAATATATCTACTAAATAATTAAATTATTTCGAAATTTCTTACTTCCTAGTTCATGAGGGATATCTCCCTGCAACCGGGCGCGAAATTCTAAAATGGAGAGCCAAAATCACAGTCAGGTGAAATACAGCTACCGCATTGGCAGGGGCGCCATTTCAGAATTTTCTTGGGGGGGGCGGGGGCAAACATTTTTTGACGGATGCTATATAGCTAAAGGTATGATCCAGGGGGGAGTCTAACCCTCCCCTCCTTATGAGAAATGTTTACTGACTTATGCTTACAATAACAGTAAAAACTTCGAATACGGAAACTCAGAACCAATGAAATATTTCGTTTTAGACAGGTTTCCGTCTTAGAAGGTAAAATTTTAATATATTGGACATGATTTTTTTTCCTTTTTAGTCCGGCTTCTATTATAGACAGGTTTCATTTTTGCAGGTATCCTCACTTACTGTTAAACCATCCGATCTATAGTATAGCTCTGAAAAGAGATGTATTAGAGTAAAACTTGTGAAAACGAAACCTATCTATAACATATTTCTTTCTAGAAGGGAAAAAAAATCAAATTTCGTTAAAAAACATCATACAATTATACTTGCTAAGAAAGAAACCTGTTTAAATGGAGCTTTTTTCTAGTCCCTTTCGAAGTTTTACTTACAGGGGTGCCATTTCATGAGTTTCCTGACGAAGGACAAGAAAAAATTTTCTTTGAGGAACAGGAAACTTGGAAAATTGCATAACTTGCAGAACTGCACAAATCACACAGAAAAAAAATACCGCACAATAAAACATGTTCTACGTGATTTTGTCTCCGTGCCCTTCTCATTGCCCTTTCACAAGCATGTGATTATTCCACAATTTTTTTTTAATTTTCGTGAAAGTCCGCGATTTTTCTTTCTTTCAAAATCCACTAAATCAATTCGTCAAGGGATCGCAGAAAAAATCGCGAATCTTGAAAATTTTGAAAAAAAAAAGTCTCAAAATGGTCGCTTAAAAAATCGCCAATTTCTTCAAACGACCATGGAAAATATCGCTAATTTAATCAATTATCGCCAAAAGAAATACAGATTTCGTCAAATAATTGCACAAACAGAAATCTTGAATTTCGTAAAAGGACTGCCCAAAAAAATCGCGAATTTCGTCAAAATATTGCGCAAGAAATCACGAAAATTTAGTCGAACAATCGCGCAATAAAATCGAGGAGAAATTCGTAAACGATCTTGTAATAAGGTCCAAAATTTTGTCTAACTCTCGCGCAAACAAATCACAAATATTATTAGTCTGTGGCAGAAACAAAATCACGAATTTCAATAAATGATAATGATAAGGAATCGTGAATTTTGTCAAAAAAATTACGAAAACAAATATCGAATTTCGTCAGTTAGTCGCGGAAAAATATTGTGAATTTCGGCAAGTGCTCGCGTGAAAAAAAAATCCATTTCGTATAATGCTTTCAGAAAAAAATCGCGAATTCCGTAAATCGATCGCGGAAAAAATCGCAAATTTCGTCAGATGATCGTGAAAAAAAAATCATGAAATTCAATCAGTCATGAGATAATCAGCCAACGAACGTCATGAATAGGTCACGAAATTTGAAAATTTTGTGATCTGTAAGTATAAAAAAAATTTTTCGTCAGTGATTTTCTGCAAGTGAAGGTAAAGCGTTAATTTTTTCGGATTGTGTTTTCCATATTATGAGATAATTTCATGTTAATCCGATTTTTCAAAGAAATTCTGAATATTTTCCCGATAAAAAAAAACTACATATTTGAACATTAATGAATACTATGTGTATATCTTCATTTTTCTACAGAAAAGGTAAAATTTTTAATTAATATTCATATAAAAAAGCACAAACAAATGCACAAGAATTACTTTCATGTGCATACATATAATTTAAAATTATTTAAAATACATTAGAAAAACCCAGAACGTTTTCAGTCATCACAAGACCGTCATCAGTGGGATTTAAATGTTATTATTTTCTTTGTGCTTATTTGAGAATTGGCCAGAAGAAAACCATTCTGATTAGAAAAACTCGTCAATGATTTTGACGAGTTTTCCCAAGATCAATTTGCACACAGCTGAGAAGCAACTGATAAAAAAAATTCTCACATGTATTTTTAAAATTAATCAAAGTACTAATTAAAGATATATGTCTCACCTTCAGGGAGTTCGAATAGTAAGGCTTTAGGAAAGTTTTTTGATAATTATTAATTTTTATGCATAAGCATTTATTTAATGCATATGTTTTTATTGCAATAAAATCTGATGAGTTATTTTAGAGTTTGAGCAATTTTCTTATATTTGTTTGAGTCTGACATTTGATTAGGGATGCACCAAATATTCGGTATCTATTCGCTATTCGGTTATACTACCGAATATAAGGTTAGGCCGAATGTCAAACTATTCGGTTTCCCGAATACTTAAAAAACCTCTTTAAAATATTTTTTAAAACGTTACACAAGTTTTACTTTTAACTGTCAATTAATAAATGTATTCAGAAAAATTAGATTCTTTAAATAAAAGAGTTTAGAGAATGAATTGAAGGGAGATGATAAAAATATCTCGGACTCAAATAATCAGAAGGTTTTGTAGAAAAATAAACTTTATTAACATAACAACACATAGTCAAATATTCGCCATCGTCACTGACAGAATAATCTGCCGCTCTCTGCAGAGTTCGAATGTTACTGCGTCACGTGACTTCAAAAGCTCTCCGCAGAAAACGCGGGGGGAGGAAATGCGCCTCATTGCTATTGGCTGAAAATTATAATTGCTCCTCGCGTGCGAGAGAGAGAAATAGCAGACGGCTACAGAGTATGCCCCCAATGACGAAGTCGCGATTACAAAAAGGTAGCAATTAATAAGATACATAAGAAAGGTCTTGAGTAAAATTAAAGTACATATGATGCAAAAAAAAAATAGAAAATACATTATGCATTACATGAAAAACAATACTTTTGAGAAGGAAATAATATGCACACTATAAACATCAAATGTTTTAAACAATATAATCCGTAACGAGATGTTTCGGAAACCGAACTTTACGACCAGATTTGGTGGTAGGGTGGTCGACAGGAGTAGTTGGAAAATTTATGGGCTCATTTTGTTT
The DNA here is from genome assembly GCA_963932465.1 of Maratus speciosus. Classification (NCBI taxonomy): domain Eukaryota; kingdom Metazoa; phylum Arthropoda; class Arachnida; order Araneae; family Salticidae; genus Maratus; species Maratus speciosus. The sequence goes on from OZ010788.1 coordinate 339,692,607, forward strand.
TTGAGGTTGGGAAGGTGAAATAGAATCTGCTAATTGATACGCAGGTTTAATGCGATCAATAGATACAGTACAGAGCTCCCCGTTTAATTCCAAGTCAAACGTTTTCTCAGACCTGTCAATCACTCGATGAGGTCCTGTATAAGGGGGTGATAAGGGAGGATTGACTTTATCTGATCTAAGAAACACGTGTGAACAGGTTTTTAATGAGGGATTGACATAAATTTTAGGATTGCCGTGCATTGCAGTGGCAATGGGATTTAACTTTCTCATTTTTTCAGTTAACTCAGTGACGTATGTAAGAGTAGGTGGTTGATTTATAGTTTCAGTGTTTATGAGATCAGAGGGTAGTCTGATATTTGTGCCATAAACAAGTTGAGCACAGGTCGCTTGGATATCATTTTCAAGAGCAGTGCGTAAACCAAGTAAGACAATGGGGAGGATTTCAGTCCATTGAATTTGATTGTGAGCTTTAAAAGAGCTCTTAAGATGGCGATGGAATCTTTCAATAAAACCGTTAGACTGTGGATGGTATGCTGTAGTTCTGATGCGTTTACATCCTAATCTATCAGTAAGCTCTTTGAAAAGAGTGGACTCAAAGTTTCTACCCTGATCAGTAGTGATGGTAACAGGGGTTCCAAATCTGGAGATCCAACTGTGTATCAATGTACGAGCAGTTGTTTCTGCAGTCATATCAGATGTGGGTATAAATTCGGGCCATCTCGTGAACCTATCAATGATGGTCATGCAATACTGATTGCCATCGGATGATAGTAAAGGTCCGATAAAATCAATATGAATATGGGCAAAAAGAGCATCAGGTTCAGAGAATGTACCAATTGGTGATTTGGTGTGTTGAAAGATTTTAGCTTTTTGACATTTCGTACAGCTGCGAACCATAGATTTTATGTCCTTACGCATGCCAGGCCATACAAATCGTTTGGAAATTAAATCTAATGAAGCTGAGATACCAGGATGCGAGAAATAATGCAAGGTTGAAAAAACTGATTGTCGCATACTTTTAGGAACAAATGGTCGAGGATGTTTTTGTGACATATCGCAATATAAATGTACATCTTCGAGTGGAAAATAATGTTTTTCTAATTTTAATGAAGTGGTGTCAAATTCGAGAAGTTGTTTTAGCTCTTCATCATTGGTCTGAGCAGTGGCAAACTCTTTAAAATCTAACACATTAGGAGAAATTGAATCTATCTCAATTCGAGATAATGCATCGGCCACAATGTTGTCAGAGCCTTTAGTATATCTAATATCAGTAGAAAACTGTGAAATATAGTCTAAATGTCTCAATTGACGTGGTCTAGATTTATCAGGGTTTGGTTGAAATGCGAATGTAAGGGGTTTTTGGCCTGTATAAATAATGAAATTCCGACCTTCTAGCATGTGTCTGAATTTTTTTTATAGAACAATAAATAGCAAATAATTCACGATCATAAGTAGACCAATTTCTTTGAGATTTATTTAATTTACAGGAATAAAATGCTATTGGTTCCCATTGGTTTTCGGAGAGTTGCATTAAAGATCCACCAATTGCGACATTGCTGGCATCGACCCATAAGCTTAGCTGGGCGCCAGGAATTGGATGTCGTAATAATGTAGCTCGAGCTATAGCTTCTTTTGAAGCAGTGAAGGAAAGAATGGCTTCATCGTTCCATTGTAATTGCTCAGTTTTGTTAGCATTGGAACGGGGATGTTTTTTCTTATTTTTGTGTCCTTCTAAGAATTGAACGAGTGGAGCTAAAATATCGGCAGCTTTGGGAATGCACCGTCGATAAAAATTGAAAAGACCTAAGTAGCGTCTTAGTTGAGTTAAAGTAGAGGGCTGGGGGAAATCTAGGATGCATTTTACACGATCAGGTAAGGGTTCAATTCCTGCAGCTGAAAGTTTGAATCCTAGAAAATCGATAGTGGATTGGCCAAATTTACATTTATCAACATTAATACACAGACCATACTCTTTAAGTCTAGAAAACAACATTTCAAGATGTTCCAAATGTTCAGTTTCATTATTTGATGCAATTATAAAATCATCAAGAAATGCGTAAACAAATCCTAAGTCACGAATTACGTCATCAATAAATCGTTGAAAAGTTGAGGAAGCGTTACAAAGGCCGAATTGCATACGAGTGCTTTCGAAAAGTCCGAATGGAGTGCAAATCGCAGTTTTATGTACATCATCAGGATTTATGGGAATTTGATGGTAGGCTTTTACAAGATCAATGTGACTGAAGATTTGTTTACCATGTAATTCAGCAGTGAAATCTGCGATACAAGGGATAGGATATTTTTCTTTAACAGTTTGTGCATTTAGAGCACGATAATCACCAACAGGTCTCCAATCGACAGATCCTTTCTTCGGTACCAGGTGCAAAGGCGAAGAGTAATTACTTTTAGAAGGTCTCATATGACCGAGTTGTAGCATGTGCTGAAATTCAGCTTTGGCAATTTTTAACCGATCTGGAGCTAGCCGTCTAGGCTTAGCAGCGACTGGAGGCCCCTTAGTGTTTATATAATGCACAGTATTATGCTTAACCGGTTGGTTGGGATCCGGTAATTTCGTGATTTCAGGAAATTTAAATAATAATTTACCATATATATCATTTACAACATTGGGTTTCACAGAAAATATATTACAAGTACTTAATATAGCAGGAGCTTTTAAATTAGTAGTGGAATCAATAAGACGACGATTCCGTAAATCAAGTTTTAAATTAAAATTATGCAAAAAATCAGCTCCTAAAATAGCACATGAAACATCACAAATATAAAAAGAATATGTAAAATTTCGGTGTAGGCCTAAGTTGATATTGATACATTTACGACCATACACATTAATTTTTGTGCCATTAGCAGCACGAAAGGTTTGAAGAACAGGCTTAGTTTTGTCATTTTTATTCGCGGCCACAAGTGAGGCATCAGATCCAGAATCGACTAGAAAACACATACCTGTATTTCTGTCTCTAACGAAAAGGCAACGAGAAGGTGCTGGGGAGAAGTCCGTCGCCGCTACTCTTCCCGCTTCTGGTTTTCCGAATAAGAACACGGCGCTAGGCACTTTTTTGCTTTTTCTTGATATTTTTGGTGATACCAACACAACGTTGCATCCCTATGGCGGGACTGAGAACGATTACGCTGATGGTTATCACTTCTAGATACACTTCTTGAACGACGAAGATGAGCGACCTCTTGGCGTAATGCTTGGATTTCTTTTACGAGCATATCAATGGTTGGCGGTGTCTGAGATTCAGTTGTTGGTGTTCGAATCGAAACAGAACTAATGTTGGAAGGCGTTAATTCAATTATTCTATCAGCAATATCCGCCGCTTTATCTGGAGTAATTTTTTCAATGGAATCTACAATCGTTTGCACAGTGGTTGGCATTTGTTGAGTAAACAGTTCTAAAAGAAGATCGTTACTAATATTATGGCTTTCAGCCCGTCTTTTCATTAATCGAAGTAATTCGGTTGGTTTTCTGTCACCCAGGCTTTCTCCAGCTAGCAGTTTCCGTATTTCTAAAGTACGACTTTCTCCACAACGTTCGATAACTTTTGCCTTCAAAATCTGATAAGGATCAGTCCCAGATAGCATGAACAATTGCAGCAAGATTAATTTTTTCTTGATATTTTCTTGTCACGACAAATTTGAAGTAATAATATTGCTGCAAGGACACTACTAGGTAGACGGAATATAATCAATCGCTTTCTTGCAACGCAACTTTGCTCTAAACCTGATACAACGCTGTCATAAAATAACGAAGTAAGCGAAAAATTCCTTTTGTTGGGAGGAGAACAGATATAAACGCGCATGCGCTGAAATTTGACAAAGACAAAATTACAACACTTCTTTATTGAATCTTATGAAGCAGCGCCATTGGATTAGCGTTCAAGTAAAGAACCCAGATATAAAGGTATTTATTATTTTAATTATTCAAATGTGATTCAGATATTTTTTGTATTTTCTCTGTACAAACTACAACTTCTTCGTACAGAAATTCTAATAAATTAAAAAGTTATGTTTATTTACTGAGGAATGCTTACATTTTTTTTTTTAAATAGTTTGGTTTTGGTCCATGTTAAGGCATTATTGAAAATTTTAATTTTTAAATGAATTTTTCTCAACTTTAAGGGGAATTTCTAAGATATCGTTGCCCCACCAGTGGCTGAGAGGTTCTGCTCTCGAAGCTGGTAGACGGGAGGTGCTGGGTTCGAACCCAATCGCGCCCGTCGGCCTAATCGTTCGGAGTTTTCGTGGTTTTCTTCGAACCGTGGATTTCCATGCGTTAATACGGATTAGGTTCCCTTAGAAAGACCTCCCCGGAAGGCACTCCCCCTAGGGTCTATATCCCTCGTGTAGATAATTGGCCGTCAACAATCAACCCAACCCAACCCAACTCTAAGATATCGTTTTAATTAATATTTGCTTTTTTTCTTGCTCACGCGGATCGAGCAGTGTGGAATTCAGATATTTTTCTCCGGAAGCAATTTCTGCGGCTCTGGAGGTGGGGGGGGGGGGGACATTTTAGAGATTCGGTGTGGAAATTGCTTATTAAAAAGCATAAAATCTCAAACCTTCCTTGGGAAATGCCCCTCCTCTTGAATTCAGCAGTGCGTTCGAATGTATTTTTAAATTTAAATTATCTTTTCATGGCCATTAAACCCTTTTCTATATATAAATATTAAGTATTTTAAACAGTTCCTTAGTGTGCTATTCTCCATGCTTCTTATCATGGACTTCTATTGTATCGCTATTTTCTAATTTTTATTAAAGTTATTAACAGTATTTCCTTCCGGCGTCAGTTTTATTTAATTCTTTAAAAATTTCTCTTTTCTTTTGACATAACTGCTTGTTAATCGGATGTGTATAAGTCTTTTTATTTCCTATTTTTCTTAAATTTTAAATACGAATATTTTGAAATTGTTAATTTTTCGCGTCAACAAACCTGGGCTTGAAATGTGCCGGAGCAAATCGGAACAATATTCCGGTTCGTAAAATTATGCCAAATATTGATCTGGTTTGCAGTGTTGTAATCGTAAAAAAATCAGAGGGTGTACGCTAAAGTCATGAACGTTATGTCTAGAGTATATACGATATAGATTTATTCGAGAAACCGGGGGTATACGGAGCTTTTTTAAAAAATCCAGAAGGTATACGGCGTATAGGGAGACCGGGGGAATGCCGCCAACCCGGGTTATGCCGCCACCCCATCTAGTTTAAAAACTAAGGGCAGTTTGAGATACTGAATGTGCCTGCACTATAGCGGCCAACAATATAAACAGTGCCTAAAGTGAGAGTGACTTTGCTGTACGTCGTTCGTTTGTTCTAGTGAAAAATGTAGTTTTCATCTAGTTTCTTATTATTTTGGAGCTTCAAGTGAGTAGAGATAAGCACCTTTCATTGTAACATTAGGTATTTAAGATAATATGACCCGTAATCTACATGCATTCGCCAACATTTTGATGCAATGTGTTGAACAAGTTTGATTCTTCTTTCGGCTTTGCTTGGGGATTTCCGCCATATTGTCCTCTTGGGGTAATGCCGCCGCTATGCAAATCGGGTGAGAAATGGCCCCATTTTAATGTAGTGGAGCCGATTCAGCTGAGTGACTTTTGCAGTATGAAGTAAATTGTAAGCTTAACCATTATTCTTCTCAATTACATTGCTTTCTAACTATTTTCAGTAGGTTGAGTGTTTCCTAGTATCCATTTGATACATGTACTAGGTCATTAAAGAGTGGTGGCATTACCCCGGTACAATGGCGGAATTACCCCAGTGTCCTGGGTAATCCCGCCACTGTGCAGAGGTTTAAAAAATATTTTTTTATGTATGCTTACTTTACAGTTATGGTTACGGTTAAATTTTTACAGATACTAAGGATAATGATTCAGCTTTAGAATTTTTACTATTAAAAAATAAACATTTTTTCGAGGTGAAAAAATTTAAATTCCCTTAAGGTGTCGCCATTCCCCCGGTCTCCCCTACCTCCGTATACCTTCCATGTGAAATTATGGTAAATATCGTTCCGATTCGGTAACACATATTATTATTATAGTTTTATACATATAGCTTTTATTGTGCTGACTATAACTTTTTGGATTATTTTGAATTTTGAATGCATTTTTTAAAATCGATTTTTATTGTTAGACATAAATTTGCCTAAAACTTAAAAAAAAAATTGTCAAACTTTGAAAAATAGATTTCCGGTCCGTGAATTTTTTCATTTCCAGTCCTGCCGCAAACAATTGTACTGAAACTTGATTGGTAAGTTTTTTTGCAATGAATTAGAACTAAATAACTAAAATGCATTGACTAATCACTTAAACCCTCCCCCCCCCCCCCCAAAAAAAAAAGTTATAAAATAGCTTTGTGTGATACTTAAAACCTCGGATACCATAGCATCAAAATATTATTTTAATAGTTACAAAATAGTTTTTTGTGATAATTAAAACTTTGGACCTTAAAACCTTAATTCCATTGTTATATTGTTAATGTCAGATTCGAAGACTATTTATTTGTATTATTATTAAAGATGTTTCGTTTTGAATCCTTTTTCACATGTAAAATAGTGTTCAACTGCATATTTATTTATTATTTTCTTCTATGATAACAATCTTTAATAAAATGTAATTCTTAAAAACCGACACTAGTCACCCGAAGTAAAATTTAACTTTCAAGCTAATGTTAATTCTATGGACAGTTCTTTGCATATTTCGAGCTCACATTTTAATATTTTTTAATATTATCTTTTGCATAGGATACACCTGGTTGATGTATATAGTTGTGCAATTGTACCTTTTCGAGCTTTTATGCAATTTTTTATATGCAGATACTTTCACTTTTGTAACCTGTTCTGAAAGTGAAACTGTACTCATATTAAAGAAAACTGGAACCAAAATCGAAAAAGTACAAAAGCACAACAATATATGGGGCATTCTCACAATCTTTTGACTTTTATGTCCCTGAATAATAATTTATATTTTAATACATTTTTTTTTAATTTCATAATACTGGGGAACATTCCATTGCATGATTGCATAACAATATTAACGAGATAAATAAGTTTTGGACGATGTTGGGGATCCAAATACCAGGAAAACTCCTATACCGTGCCGTACCTGATGTTGATTTTTAAATTTGGAGCTGTCTGTATAAAATTGTTTCAATAAAAGTAATTCGATGTAATTTTTTTCCGAAACTGGGACAATTGTTTAATATAAATATTGTGCAAAAAATTAACCTGCACACATTTTTACGGTTGATATTATTTTTTGAACTCTGTCCCTGGGTTTTTCATCCTTGCCCTCCCTCTTGCTAAACTTATACAGAAAATCACTTCAGACGCAGCCACAGAATTTTTTTCAAGTTTTTTCTCATGCAGAAGTATGCTAGAGAAAGAATGTCTAAAATTCTTTGACAGGAAATTTACTGCAGAATTTAAATCAGCATTTAAATATCAATTTCAAGATCGTGGCTTTATTGGTAGTCTTACCGTCCCCAAGGTTTATTTCTGCACTTTTCGAGGTAAATTAAGAAGGAAAAAATATTTAATCCAATGTTAACAACTGTTTCTAGAAATCAATGAACATTGTGGCTATCACTTAGTCTTAACATGATTTTCCTAAAAATAGGTGATAATTTTCCTTACCGTTCCATCCTTACAGTCCCTTTTTTTCCCATTTCGTCTTTTTTTTCCTATACCGCCCCCCCCCCCCTCCTTTTTTTTAAAATCTTACCGTCCCTTCTTTAATACCCCTTTAAGACAATGTTATACAAAAATTCTGTATTAATTGTACTACATTTTTATTATTTCTTATTTGAATGTCCCGTGGGTACTATGCAAATTCATTATAAGTAAAAATGTAGAAGAAAATAAAAAGTTATAGTGGTAAAATGGCAAGCAAAATTAAACTCGCAAGTTTAACTTAAACCGCAGTTAAATAAAAAAAAAAATTTCGCTGTTGACCCCTTTTTCTTTATTTTGAATCATTAAGGCCTATCAGATTAAAATGTGATTTTAGCATGTTTAATTTCACCAGATTTTTATTCCCGAAAGTCAAAAGTTTGTGAGAATGCCCCATCTATACTCGTACCCCTCAGGTATCCTATGCAAATATATATATTATTTAAGCTGTATAGCATTTTAGCTGTAAAGGTTTCTCCCATATACTAACGTTAGCCTTCGAGTTTCTTCGCATTTAGGTTATGTATAATTATTTAGTGGGTTAAGTATATGTACTGTTATGAGACTAATTCAGTTACGCGAAAACACGCCGTTCGCTAATATTAATACAATGGGGGAATTTTTTAAAGGTATTTTCGTTTGCATTTTAATATTTTAATTTTTTTTGTATTTGAAAGCTGAGGTGGATCTGTACAAAGATCCTTTTGCATTTTTTTTTATTTTGTTTACAAGTATTTTTAATTAGAACACTTTCACTTTCGGAATCGGTTTCGAAAGTGAAAGCATCCTCATAAAAAAATCCTGCAAACAAAATCGAAAAAGTAAAAAAGGTCTTTTTTGAGATCGACCTCAGCTGTCATATGCGAAAAAAAACAAGTTGGAAATTGCTCGTCAAACGTGGCAAATGAGGTGCGTTCTTACTATAACTAGTTTTATAAATATTTTTTGAACCACATATTCTACTGAATGTATATTTTAGTGCACTTCATAAGTGCATATCAGTTTCATTCTCTTCGAAAGGTTGTAACATCATTAAAATGCACTTACAATAATTTTTTCCCATTGGCTGTAATGTAACGGAAAAATTTTGACTGTCCGTGTAATTAAGCTATACATCCGATTTTCATAAAATTGGAAATGACTCAACAAAATTTTACAACAATTATATATTTAAAACTTCAGACCGTTCGGAAGGCTGTAACATCATTAAAATGTACTTGCAATAATTTTCCCCATTAGCCGTAATGTAACGGAAAAGTTTTGAATGTCCCTGTAATTAAACTATACATCCGATTTTCACAAAATTTGAAATAACTCGACAAAATTTTGCAACAATTATATATTTAAAATTTCAGACCATTCGGTTGGGTAGTTTTTTCTCTGTTATATGCGGACGGACAGACAGGCGGACCGAACGACGACTATAGGTGTTACGCATTTATATAATTACGAACGCACCTAAAAATCATTTAAAAATAATCAAATGAAAACGAGATATTTTTAAGAATTTCTCCCACATAATTAACATTGATCGAACAAGTGTTTTCACGTGACTGAAATAATCTCTTACACTAGTCATGTGGAGAAATTCTAACGCTAATGTTAATCCTATGGGAGGAGTCTTAACAGATTTCTCGCTTGCATTTTAATATTTTAGAAGAGATTTTGCATAGGGTACCCCATGTCGATAACTTTTATCGTGAATTCGTTCTTATTCGATTTTGGTTGCAGTTTTTTATATAAGTACAGTTTCATTTTCAGTACCGATTCTAATCGGTTTCAAAAGTGAAACTATCTTGATATGAAAAACTGTAACCAAAATCGAAAAAGTACAAACGCACGATAAAAGTTATCGACCTCATGTACCCTATGCCAAAAATCTTTTAAAAATATTAAAATGCAAGCGAGAAATCTGAAAAGATTTTTCCCACAGGTTTAACATTAGCGTTAAAATTTCTTCGCGTTACTAGTTTTAGCCCTTTACGCGGAAAAACTCGAACTCTAACGTTAAACCTATGAGACAAATCTTTACAGATTTGTCTCGTTCACTTTCGGAAGAGGTTGGAACCTGTTCTGAAAGTGAAACTATTTTCGTATAAAAAAAAACTGTAACCAAAATCGAAAAAGTACACAAACGCTAACATTAGACATCGACCTCAGGTATCCTGGAAAAAAAAATCGTGTAAAAATATTAAAACGCAAGCGATAAATTTGAAAAGATTTTAACCATAGGTTGAACATTGGTGATCAAATTTCTTCTCGTGACTAGTGTAGACCCTTTACGCGAAAAAACTCAAGTTATATCTATGAAAAAAATCTTTACAGATTTCTCATTCGCATTTTAATATTTTAAAATAATTTTCATTAATCAGGATACCTGAGGTCGATATCTATTGTTGTGAGTTTGTACTTTTCTATTTTGTTTGCATTTGTTTTTTTTATATGAGGATAGTTTCACTTTCACAACGCATTCGAACCAGTTCCAATAGTGAAAATGTCCGCATAAAAAAAAAAAAAAAAAAAAAAAAAAAAAAAACTGAACAAAATCGAAAAATTACAAACGCATAACTATATATATCGACCTCAGATATTCTATGCATATATTTCTCTCTCATTTAAGTTGTATAGCTTTATCACTGTGAAGATTTCTCCCACATACTTAGCATTAGGGTTCGAGTTTCTTCGCATGACTAATGTAGATTCTTAACCCTTAAGTGGTGAGGTCTTTTTTTCTAACGTGAGTGGTGCGGTGGGGTGTACGTAACCCCAAAATTCAACTTATTACGCATTCCTTAAAATTTAGCGAATTAAAATAAGAGAATTTCCTGTGAATTTTGTATTATCTACGTGTATAAAAAGAACTGAAAAGTAACTGTAAGTGTTCATGCATATACATATAAATTCACGTATCTAAATATCAGAAAAACTTTGTTTGCAAATGTTGAGCTCATATCCAATTTCTGTAGGGTGCAAAACACCCCACCTCACCAGTTAAGGGTTAAGAACTTTCTTCAGTCACGGGGAAAAGAAAAAACGCTGATGCTAAGTCTATGGCAGCGTTATTTTCAAATATCTCGCTCAAATTTTAATATTTTTGAATGATTTCTTTTCGCATAGGATAGCTGAGAACGATCTACAACCTGGCTAGTTTTTACTTTTTCGATTTCGGTTTCAGATTCTTTTTTAAAAAATACAATTACTTTCGGAACCGGTTCCGAAATTGAAACTACCCTATTATAGAAAAAAAATAATAATCAAAATCGAAAAAGTAAAAACTAGTCCGGTTGTAGATCATCCTCAGCTATTCTATGCAAAAAAAAAAAAAAAAAAAAAAAAGAAAAAGAAAAAAGAAAAAAAAACATTCAAAAATATTAAAATTTCAGAGAGAAATTTGAAAATAACGCTCCCATAGACTTACCATTAGCGTTCGACTTTTTCCAAGTGACTAGTATGGACACTTAACCCTTTAAGACCGGGAGTTTTTTGGTAGAAATTGAAAGTTTGGGTTTCCCCTTATCGATAGGATCGTATTTGATTGAAAAAAATATATATAAAAATACCCGATGTCAGGTTATCACAAAGAGAGAACCCGCACAATTTTGTGGGTTCGGCCTTAATGCAGCCGTTTTCGGGCTAAATCTACACAATTGTGTAGTTTGTGATTATGTGTGCAAATATCTAAAAATAAAAGTTTAAGCAAAAAAAAGTTGTTGTTTATTGAGAACTTTCATAAGCTACAATAAAAATATTTGAAACAATTTTTGTTTTTGGACAGACCACTACAATTTCATTTTCTGAGACGTGCTCAATGCTCGCACCCCTCTTAAAGAGCCTTTGACAAATAGCCTTTGACCCTTCACTTCGTTTGGATTGTGCCTGATCCTTCAAATTTTCTTTTTTTTTTAGTTTTTCCAGCAGCGGTATTTTGTTGAAATACCGATCGAAGTACATAAAACTAGGTCTGAACCAGAGTAAGGACTACAGCAGGTCCTAAACCTAGATCCTTGTGGACCAGGTCTGTACTTTCCCACTGGTATAATACAAAATTTAAAACTATCCCAGATGATGCTGTTACAACAGAGTGTGGTTTGTTTTTTATATACTGCTTTACTGAGGCACGTCCTAAAAAAAGGAATCGTCTGCTCATCTATGGAAAATTTCCCCTGATCTCCTGGTAAATTGAAGCAGACACTACGGAATCTGTCGAGCATTTGCTGAACTTTCCATAATTTATTATTTATTCCTGGTGGTTTACTTGCTGTGTCGACAAAATGGAATGGATTTATCAAACTTAAAAATCAATCTCGTGGTATGCATATAACTCATATAAAACTTATAAATCATATATGGTATCTATAACTCAGAGCAGAAACATACAGTTCGTTACATGAGCATATTATATATCTAATACTATCCATTTTAAATAGAAATCATGAATAGTACAAACCTATTAATTTAAAATTGGTCAGCTTTAAAAATCTAATTAATAAAAAATAAATTGCTAAAAACATAAGTTTAAAAAAATCACTTAAAAATAAAAATTTCATATATTAGGAATTGTATCTATTTTGGAAATGGTAAATGCCGGACCCGCACGATTGTGTGGTTCATTTGTTTTTCAACTTTTGTGAAGCCTAATTAAATTTATCAAAGACAAAATCAATTAAAATGATGAATAAACTATATGAAAAGAAATATTAAATCTAAGCAAACACTATAAATCATATTTAAAAGAAATTACGACAGTAGGTACATACTTTTTGTCTATTGCTGTCGGATGATATATAGTCTTTTTAAAAGCAGAAAATCTAACCCTGTATTGTAGTTGGTACCCCCTAATTGTGTTTTATCAGAACATCTAAAGCATATAAATGTACAGATTTGGTTTTAAATCGCACAAAAACAGGAAATAGTCATTCTCTTTTACTTTTTAGTATCGCCGTACAATTGTGTGGGTCAGGGTTTAAAGGGTTAAGAGGCTACTTCAGTCAAGCGGAAACACCCATTCGCCAATGTTAATCCAATAAGAGAATTTTTTTAAGGTAACTCGGTTGCATTTCAATATTTTTAATTGATTTTTTTTATGTACTTTCACTTTTGGAGCCGGTATAAACAGTGAAAAGAGTGAAAGTGTCCGCACAAAAAAAAAAAAAAAATAAAAAGAAAGAAAGAAAATAAAATAAAAACTTCAACGAACTTAAAATAAAGTAAAAAACCACAGTTGCAGAAATTTACCTCAGCTATCCAATGCAAAAAAAAAAAAAAAAAAAAAAAAAAAAAAAAGTCTTTTTAAAATATAAAAATACAAACGAGATATTTTAAAAAATATATCTCATTGGATTAACATTAGCGATTCGGCCATTTTGCCTGAAGAGTTATAATTTGTGATCACCTTTAGAATTAATTCTAAGGAGAATTCTTGAAAACAGTAAAAATTTAACTTGTAACTTTTAAAATGCACTCTATTGTTTCTCTCTTTTAGGATGCAAAGACACGGAAATAATATAGAGAAGAATGTTAAATAATTGTATGTTAATTTGGTAAATATTATGTTAATACTTTGTGTTAGAATCTATTATTTGTAACTGTGTGAAAATAAACTTTGTAATTTTATAGACTGTATTGTTTTATTATAACTTTGCTCTTTTTAAATTCTTGAAACTTTTCAAATATGTTGTTTTTGTGGAATTATATTTATTCAGATTTAAGAATAGGGAAATTTCAATTTTAAAATGAGTTTTTTTTTTCCCTTCTGGAAATTAATAAGTTTTAGCAATATATTCCACTCTGGCCAAAAAGAAATGAAAATAAATTATATTTTCTTTAATAAAATTATATATGAAATTAAGATTGAGGGTGTGTGTTTATACTCACCGAGGTTTGCTTTGCATTGGTTATGTACATGGACCATTTATTTTTAGATAATGTTTTTAATTACCTTCTAAGAATTAGAAGGGAATAAGCAACTAATTGAGAATTGGCGAGCCTAATAAAACTTCTAAACAAATTAAGGTATTAGATGTAAATTTCCAACTGGGCGAAAAATGTCCGGACCAGGATTCGAACCCGGGACCTCCTGGCTGAAGCCGCCAGTGCTCTGCCATCTGAGCTATCCCGAACGATTCTGGTCGAACTATTTTACCCAGCTAACCTTGATGATTACAGCATCTGGTCTGAAACCTGGTTCAGCTCAACAGAATAAATCTTAGGTAATGGAACTCCAGAAATCGCTGGATACGAAATTACACTAGATAAATATTAACACAATTATTCTAATTGGTAAACAAATCATAAACAATTAGAATAATTGTGTTAATATTAATCTAGTGTAATTTCGTATCCAGCGATTTCTGGAGTTCCATTACCTGATATTTAATCTGTTGAGCTGAACCAGGTTTCAGACCAGATGCTGTAATCATCAAGGTTAGCTGGGTAAAATAGTTCGACCAGAATCGCTCGGGATAGCTCAGATGGCAGAGCACTGGCGGCTTCAGCCAGGAGGTCCCGGGTTCGAATTCTGGTCCGGACATTTTTCGCCCAGTTGGAAATTTACATCTAATATGATTTGTTTACCAATTAGAATAATTGTGTTAATATTAATCTAGTGAAATTAAGGTATATTATTGGAAGTTATTTTGGCTTACCAGGTAGTTGAATGGTTAGCTCTGTGGCCTCCGATTCAACTATGTCGGGTTTAATTCCTGCGGGTGTGGTAGCGTATTTGTGATGATTTGGAATCTATTTTAAACTAGAAGTCCTTGTTTACTCGGTCTATATAGCATAAAAATGTCAAGCATTTGACAAACCTCCGATTATATGGAATCCTGCACAAAACTCGTACAATTTTCAAAAGTACGACTAGTAAAGGCGTACAGATAAAAAATATACAATCAAAAATTGAGTAGAAATGCGGCAACTAGTGACCATTCACCAAAGTTTGGGAAGAATTTCATTTTGATACTAAAAATGAATATTCGATGAGTCCTTAAAAAATAAAGTTCTTTTATCATGTTTTGGGGGCATTTTTAACTCAGGGAGCGGGAGGGGCAAACTAAAATTTTTTTAAGTATGTTAAGAGACAGCTATCGTTTATTATGTTCTTTTTCTTTTTACTCAAATGATTACCATTTGCAAATTGATACGATCATTTGTTACATAGTTACGACAAGTTTTATGAATACGAAGTCGAAAACTATAATTTGGTGCAAGTACCGTAGGTTTTTACAGCAGCAATTGATAACCATTCAAGAAAATTTATCTGGTAAGATCTGGTAATTTTGGCACTAGAAATGAAGATACGATGAGTCCCCCCAAAATAAAGTTGTTTCATCGTGGGGTTCTTTTTGAGTAGGGGGGGGGGGACTTTAACACGGCATGGGCGAACAGAACTTATTTTTAAAATGTCAAATGGGGTATCGTTTGTTATGAATTTTTTTATTCTGAATCAAATGATATTGCACGCAAGCCGATACGATCATTGTTTACAAAGTTAGGCCAGGTTATAAGTAGTGGATTTTGGTAAATTTAATGACTTTGAAATAAACTCAAAATTATCCTGATTTTGATTATTGCTATTTTGAAGACATTTAATAGTTTTGAGATGACTTAATATGATGTAAAAAACTCTTTTTAAACGTAAAATAAATGTGACAAAACCAGGCTAAAATATAAAATATAATTTTCCACTTTGCATTGATAAAATCTTTTCTGTAACTTTCTTATAAATGTTCGTGTCGACTTGCCGATAATGTTATTCAAATACATACGAAACGATATCCCACTTGACCTATTTAAAAAAAGTTGAATTTTGCTCCCTCGAGCTAAAATGCCCCCCCCCCCCCGAAAAAAAAACACGGTAAAACAACTTTACATTTTGGAGACTCATCGGATCTTAATTTGTAGTGCCAAAACGAGGTTTGTCTCAAGCTTTCGTGAATAGCAATCACTTGTTACTGTAAAAACCTATTTTACCTGTAAAAGACTTTGTATAAATAAAACCTGCCGTAACTTTGTAAGAAATGATCGTATTGACTTGCTGATGATTTCGCCTGATTCGGAATTATAAAAAACATAATAAACAATATCCCATTTCACCTACTTATTTATTTATTTTTAGTTAACCCCCTCCCTGAGCTAACAATGCCCCCTTTTGTGCACAAAACATAAAACAACTTTATTTTTTTAGTACTCATTGGATCTTCATTTTTAGTATCAAAACGAAGTGAATTTGAGTGAATGGCCATCTGTTGTCTCAAAAAATTCTATTTTACCTGTGTCCTACACGCAAAATTCAGAGAATTGACAACATTTCAATTAAATTACTACATATTTGCAGCTATACTTGTCATGACAAGATTCCGATTTTGCAATTCATTTGAAAATGTTCTGACATGACAATATTGCAAATTTACAATGAGTTTGAAAATAGTCTGACATCGCAATATTACTAGTTTGCTATGATTTTGCAGTAAGATTGATGCAACAAGATTGCAACTTGCACGACAACTTGGCTGCAAGTTCAAAGTATGGTGACTTCAGAGTTTGCATAATCTTGTTGCAGTCTTGTTATGAACTTTCAGACTTGTCATGCTGAGCTTGCTGCAACATTGCAAGTCTGCAAAGTAAGATTGCTGAAAATTTTCTGCAAACTAAAATTGCTATCTGGGGTAGGATCAGGACTCATAATTATATCTCGAACCATAGTAGCAGTAGCAGGCGGTAGATGCGCTACAACATAATTATATTTTGTTTTCGACTCAGTAATAGCTTTAGGAGTAGCTAATTCGAATGTGCTTTCCAGCATATGAAACCATAATGTAGGGTCCACATGGGATATAGGGTGGAATGACTACGGCAGATGTTTCAGCAGTTGCCATTTTGCTAGTTAAACAAAACGTTCCATGAAACAGTTGAATAGTTCGACGGTCTATGAAATAGTTGAAGGTTCAAAAATCCGCGGTCACCATTTTAGAGAATGAATTGAAGGGAGATGATAAAAATATCTCGGACTCAAATAATCAGAAGGTTTTGTAGAAAAATAAACTTTATTAACATAACAACACATAGTCAAATATTCGCCATCGTCACTGACAGAATAATCTGCCGCTCTCTGCAGAGTTCGAATGTTACTGCGTCACGTGACTTCAAAAGCTCTCCGCAGAAAACGCGGGGGGAGGAAATGCGCCTCATTGCTATTGGCTGAAAATTATAATTGCTCCTCGCGTGCGAGACAGAGAAATAGCAGACGGCTACAAGAGAATGATTTTATGTTATTTGTTGTTTTAAAAATGTCACTTAAAAAAATTAACCATTAATGACATATCATTTGTTCATGGGAATTAATAAATGTGGAAATGCAAGTTACTGAGTATTGTCTGGTAAATAATCCGTTTCTTACTTTTTCGCAAACAGGGTGTTTCTAAACAAAATGGTAGAAAATTTCAGGGGTAATAATAAGCATCAAAACAGGCAATTTTTTTGTCCAGTAAATCAGGATCTCAGTTCACTTATTCAGTCAGAAATACAGTGTATCCCCAACTCAAACTTTAATTTTCTTTTGTTACTTTAACAATAATGAAGGTACTGTAACTATATTGTCAACAGAGTTACTTTAATTTCTGTGAAATATGATAACATGACGAGAAGTGCTGGAAATAGCAACCATTCATATCTAAACAGCACTAAACTAGACATTATTTTATTAAGAATGCATCTAACAATACTTATAATGTATCCCATTCTATATAAGCAAATTAATGTGATGCAAATTTCGCAAAAATATCTTCATTTTTATACAGTTATAAACGAAAATGCTGCTACGGCTTGTACACCTTTCATTTTTGATGAAAGAAGTGGCATGATATGTTGCTTCTTGTTCAATATGAGAGGATTCTTTTCATTTGTTTGAATTAATTGAAGTCATGGAATTTAAATTTTGTTATTAAAAAATTTTTAAACCATCCTCTTCTTAAATAATATCTCAAAACATACTTTTTTTAGTACAAAATTTACTTATAAAAATAGTCTTGTTTATCAAAATGGAAGTATCTGTGCTAAATATTATAAAAAATTGTTTAAAATTTAACTTTTTAACGTTAAACACTGAGATATAAAAGTATTTGGCCAGCCGAATATTCGGTATTCGGCTGGCCTAATATTCGGTATTCAGCCTAACAGTTACTATTCTTCTGGCCGAATATTCGGTATTCGGTTTACCAGCAGGCCAAACATTCGGCATTCAGTATTCAGCCAAAATCACTATTTGGTGCATCCCTACATTTGATGGTTGATAAATTTTCTGAAATATCAAATTCCTTGGGGGGGGCTATTCCCCCCCCCAGCCCCCCTCAAATGGCACCCCTGCTCATTGGTTGTGTGATCGCGTGGTTTTAAGAGAGATAAGCGTGAGTGAGGATCACCAACTTGTTTCTCCATTTGAATTTTGAAAGGAGTGAGGGTACAGCGTCTAGAATACCTAGTGTGGAAATATGCCATCCAAACAGTGCTAAAAATCTGTATCCCTCAAATGTGCGACGATACTGCTAAATTCCCAAGTGTCGATCGCAGCGTCATCTGTGGGATTTTCGTATTACTAGTATTACATTGTATAGACTAGCAATTTCTTGCAGTTGTAGAAAATATCCTGCAGATGTCGCTGCGAACTGCATTTTGCAGCAGTATCATTGCACATTTAAGGGATACAATATTTTAGCGCTTTATTAACAAGGAAGGTCTCCATACTGGGTATACTCAGAATATTTTGAAAAAAAATACCCAATTAAACTACTTATGTATGTAATAAAGGATCAGTCAAATTTAATGGCGGAATTTCAGTAGAAAGTCTGTAAAAAAATAAAATACTTTCGAATATTTGGCGCGAAAATACAAAAGTGACACGCGATTTGGCGAGCAGGATTTTTCCTCGCCAAAAGCAAACGATTTTAATGCATCTGAAAACTGTTTATTAATTGTTTTATAGAATGCACGGTTTTTAATGAATCTAAACTTAATCAATGAAAGAGGTTATTATACATTTTTTTATTACATGTATATGTTGCTTGTTGCTATAGTTATTTAATTTTATCACTCTAAAAATATTTTCTATGCTTTGCAAGTTTCAAATATCTATTTTAAGTTATAGTCAGCTGACTTGATTCCATATCAAAGACGAAGTCGTTTCCCTAGCAACAAAATCAAACCGACAGTGTTCTATGTGCCTCATTTTCGAGCTTGAAATAATTTAAATCAATTTAAATTTTGCTTTAAATCATAAAATATGATATTTAAATTTTATTATAAATTCATATAAATATATATGAGAAACTGTAGTTAAAACATATTAAAAATGACAAAATTAAAGTTATTTAAATTAAACTTATATAAACAAATTCAATATAAAAAGTTTTTTCCTACATAAAAGCGTATTTTTTTTCATCGCCAACCGGTGATAAATCGCCAAATAAACGAAAATTTCGTTATTTTTTTACGGACGCTGTATCGGGGTTCCTCCAAAATTTTTTTTATAAACATATATATCCATATGGGAAGAACATTCTGTAACTTTTTCAGATTTTTCTGAGTATGCCCGCATGGAGACCTTCCTTGTAAGTACTATTACAGGGATAGCCGATTTCCACACAATATATATTCTAGGCACTATAATCAATGTAATACTAGTAATACGAAAATCCCGCAGATGTCGCTGCGATCGACAAGACGGGTTGCACATGACGTCACATGTCTGAAATCGCTTCAGATGGCACCCAAATATAAGGCGAATATGGTGCTCTCCATTTGATTTTTTAGATTTATTTGCACTATAATAATAAAATTAAGAAAGCTCTAATATAAAGAGAAAGATAACACGTGCTTTTAACGGCAAACGGGGACTTCTGTGCTCCACGTGTGTGCTCCAGAAGCTATAGCATCAGTCAATGCAAGGGGTCTAGGTGCGTTTTCACTGGTCTACCCAAGGTCTAACTTACCTAACTTTTTACCTAAGCACAAGATTTTAGGTCGTTAGAACGCGATTTTGTAGGTTTGATTCGTGATCAATCCTAAGCACGGCTTACCCAAGCGCAGCCAATTAAAATAGAGTATTTTGATAATAATGGCGGTGTTGTCAGTTTTCTAAGTGATATATATTTTTTTAATTATTCTGTTTTTACGTCAAAGAATAATCTATTTTTTGTGATTGAAGCAAAATGGTAAATTTTATTAACATGTTGAATAAATATCCTCTTTTATTATTGTCTTTTAATTTAATAAATTGTGGGTAATCCATATGGATTGTATATGATCGCTATTTTTGATAATCATTCAGATGCATTTTATTAATATTAGAATACTAATTATATAGTTCGTTTAAGGATTTTGTTTCAGATATAAGGATGAAGATATGTCCAGTTCTCAAAATTATTTTATTTTTATTGAGCGTTAATAGTATACAAAGAATAAAAGTATTTTTTAAGAATATTTGTTTCTTAAAATGAATTGCTTCATTGATTATATTAGGTGACTTGATAGGGTATTTCTGATCAATTTAGATTTAAATTTCCCTTTACTCACTTAAAATAATTTAAGTGTTAAGAAGGATATTGTTTACTGTAGGTTATTGTTATTTAAATGGAAAATAGGCAAACTTCAATCCAGTTTTGCTAATAGTAAGTACTTGATTATGCATGTTTAAGCGAGCATGTAAACAAAGTTTCTATTTGTTTGTTTGTTTTATACATACATCTGACTTGTGTGCTTGACATCTATGTCCGCTTATAAGTCATCGTCAATATACAGGGACGAGATAGCGCAATGAAATTTACAACACAGAGAAATTACATCCGGGAGCTCCACAAAGAGTGTGCAATGGAGCCAGCGAGAGTCGAACTCGCAGACCTCTGCCGCTCTCAATGCTTGGCGGCTGGCAGTACGGTGTCCTAACCGCTCGGCCACCGAGGCCCCAAAGTTTCTATAAAATAAACAAGTCATTGTATTTTCCTGTTCTCCTTTAAGCAAGAAAGATCCGATTGCAAAACAGGTTGCTCTTTACTCCTTTTCAGATACTTACTTGTGAACTTTGTCATGTAAAGAAAACACTGCTGATCTACTTATTTATTTTATTTTTAATACATTTCATCTGCAGATGTGTTATCTTTCTTTTTGTTGTTAAAATTAATGCTGAAAATTTTATGAAGATTTATAACTTTGTATGAAGTTTAAATCAATTGAGAGATATTCAAACCATGTGTAGCTTTTCTATGTGCCCATTTCGAAGAATTTGTACACATTAGCATTCCAATTCGATAGACAGTTATAAACGCCTATTCAATGCATTTTAAATTAAATCATACCAAAATAATAGGAGATTCTCTAGTTGAAATATATATTTATAAATTTTGTTTAAATTGTTATTTAAGTGCATTTCTTTTACAAGTGTAGCTACAGATTTATCTTACAGCATAGATCATCAGTTTAAATGTACATATTTATCTATTAAAGTAAAAAATTATTTATTCATTTTTTTTTTTTTTTTCGAAAAGCATTTACTTATTATTCTTACTATTTTTGAAAATGGAATTCATTATCAAAAAATAAAATGCTCTCTGTGGAAGATTGAGCTTTGATTTGAGTCTATATGTTTGAGTGTATATTAAAGTTTTAGACAAATCATGAATTCATGATATATATAAATTCAGTGGTCAAAATAGTATGTTAGAAGTAATGAAACTGTAGTAGGCCCTAGTTTTGTCATTGTTTGTTGTGTAATATGTTATTTTTTGGAAAATATAATTTTACGAGTAATGTAATAAAAAAAAACTAGTTTGTAAGGAGCATCAATATTATTTTTGACGCTACATCCAGAAATTGTATATATCAATCAATACGAAGTATACCAGTGGAGGTAAGCGTCTGGCGGATCAGCTGGTCCCGGGATAGAGATAGATCTTCAAATTTGAATGCTTTCAGAAAATCACAGGTGTGTAGTTTTATTGTATAATAAGTGACTACCATTAGTGATCGTCTGCAAGCAACTGGAATTTGTCTCGTGCCCTTGGAGCTTGGACTGTATGCTACTTTTATAAGGATTGTGGATTCATCTTTGCATCGGAAGATTTCAAAACAGAAGATTTAAAAAAATCTGTGAGTATGGCAGGACTCCCACTTCTATGTCAAAAGAGGAGACAATAAAGTAAGTTTATTAAAGTAACATCAAAAATAATATTTGTGCTCCCTACAAACTAGTTTTTTTTAATTACATTACTCATTAAATTACATTCCAAAAATAACATGCCACACTACAAACTATGAGAACACAATAAGAAAAGTAAGTACAAAAATTATTTAGCTGAAAATATTTTTAAATACCCATAAGTAAAATTGTAAATATAATGTGAAATAAACATTTATATGTTTCAGTCTGGGGCATAAATAAAATCTGCAGCTAAGTAAAAAAAAGTGTGGGCCAGGCTTACGTATATCCCCGTCTTGTTTGTTACCAGGGCAATTTTTTCGATTTCTTTTCTATTTTATTTTATTTTATAAGATGAAAAAAAAAAGGGGGGGGGGGTGGAGATATGTTTTTAGATAATAAAAATTTTTAGAGTTTTCTTTTTTTAAGTAAAAAAGTGTACTTAAAAGATGCAAAAAGGGTTTGTTGTTTATATTCATATGAGACTAAGTGTTTTTGAAAGTAAAATGAAAAGTAAAGCATTTTTAAAAGATAAAGAGTTTGTTGTTTTAAGACGACAAAGTGGGGTTTTTTTCCTTATGTTAATTATATTTATTGTCATCAGAGCAGTTACATGATACAGTTGGTATGATTTAAAGTTGAGTATCGACCGAAACTGAAACTTGTTAAATTTTGATTCTTCGATTGCTTTTTATCTTATTGTTTTGTTAATAATTATGAATGCAAAAAAAAAGGAAAAATTTAAATGAGGTCTTTGTGTATCGTTAGGAAATTTTTAAAAATTAGATTGAAAACAGTGATTTATAAAGCAGGTAACGTGCAAAAGAAAAAAAACCTAAATAAACAAACTGTTAACAACAACACTGAAACAACATTGCATACTTAAATAAACTGTCACATTGTATTAACCTAAATAAACAAACTGCCCGTTGCAAATAATGTTTAAAAAATTAATGATAAGATAATCTTTCAAAAATTAAAATTATGACAGAAACATTTTTATAATAAGAGGTGGGTCTTTTATGTGTATAATAAACTTAATCTTTTGTAGAAAGATTTTAATGTCCACCAGAACAATTTTAAGTATGTGCAGGTAGCACAAATTTCTGCAACTTTTAAAGGATTAATATAACTGTTTTTGTATTTAAATGTAGTTTTATTAAAGTCTTCTGACAGTTGATGGAATTTAGGCCTAATTTAAGTAGAAGCATGTGTAATTTTATGAATCATTGCTTAGGAGTAAAATTCTTTTATGAGATTTTTCTTAATGTTACAGTGGCGCAGATGTCATATATGCCCCATATTGGCGCGAATTTTTTCTAACGCAAATATCATATACGCAACGGGTGCAGTGCATATTGGCACCAAGGTATCATTATTTTACTTGATATGGTAACCCGGATGTTATTGTTTATGCTGTTGATGTTTTCACCAAATTGGCGTCGGAAAACAATCGCGTCAATATATGACATCTGGGCCGTTACAAATTATATACTATTTTAATAAATATATATAATCAGCTATTTTCAGTTCCCATATTTGATTTTGAGTAGTACTTTAGTAAAAAATCAGCATTTACCGTTTGAATCAAATATTTATTTATTTTTGTATTATATTTTGCCTTTCATTTTTTAAAATATTAATATGTTTAGAGTGCTTTTATTTTTTAAATATAATTATGCTTAAGATATTTTGATTTAAAATGTTGAGGCTTGCCTTTTGTGAATCTATATTACTACTTTATCCTAAAACTTGATGAAAATTTAACGTAAACAAAAGAACTCTTTTGCAGTATTGTTATTAAAATACCATACAATAAACTTATTCCAATAAGCATTTTTTCATAATTAGCATTCTGTAATAAATATCTAGATGGTACAGTAGCATAACTATTTCGGTTTTTGTCTAATGGTTTCAAATAAGTATACTTAAATTTCTTAGCTAGTTGGCTATTCATTTGTAAATAATATTTTTTTTTTCAAAAATTAATTTCTGTATATGTATGCATGTATTAGATTCTTTTATCTCTTCTAATTTGCTAGTTGCTTTAGCTGCTAGAGTTGATGATATTTTTGCATAAGAAATTTGTTTAAATGAATTGTATTTGATTAAAAGTGTATAAATAATATTTATGTGTTCTTGTGGTATTCACTTTAAATATGCGTTGATAGATATGGCTGCAATGAAGTCGGGGTATAAAATTTTTCTTTTTTAACAAACGTTTAAAACTGTGTGTTTATTTTTATACAGGATATATGTTATTATTGTTTACCAACAGTTAATAACTGTTAGTTTTAGAAGTGTGGTTCCAATTACAAAAAATCTTTTAAATTTTGTTCTGCATCATATAAAAATCGATTAATGTTAAAATAATTAATTTTTAAATAGTTAAGAAATTACAAATTTTATACAATATCTGGGTCCCATAAGTTTTATTTTTAAAAAGTTTCTCCATGTTCTTAGTAAAACAGCAAAAAATTCTTCTATGATCAAAACTTACTGAGTTATGATACTTTGAATTTTCTGAATTTTCAACGTTTCAGTCACACTAAATGGGAAAAATGTGTTTTTAGTGCCAGAAAAAAACCGACAATGGATGAAACCCAAAGCATCATATCTAGGTAAACTTTTGTCTCACAAAAATTAAGTTTATAACCACAAACGGATTTAATGGTGTGGATTCATTTCATAGAAAACAGCAACTATAAATACTTAGTCCCAAAATTATTTCAAACATTTTGTTTAAATATCTTCTGATTAAAACATCCATTGACATCATATGCAGCGATTAGTTATATGTTACAAAAATAACAGGTTGTTGGAACCTGTTACCTATGCAAGTGTCAAACAATGGAACCTGTTAGCCAAAATTATCTCTATTTCCCATCTCTACTGTAATGCAGAATTTTCAAAATATTTAATAATCGTTTATTCTCTACAAAAAAATATTGTTTTAAAGTAATTAAAGTTTTAACTGCAAAATAAAATAAACAAAGAAAAATGTCAATTTAATATAGTAAGAAATATTTTGATTTGTATTTACTGCTTTTAAAAAATATATAAGTAACCTATTGACTGTAGCCTGTTATTACAAAAAGAATTTCTGGCAGGTTCTGAAATTTTATTACTCATTTTAGATGTAACATAAACCAAATTTGGAATCAAAACTTTATGGTCATTAATCTGTTGTTTATATGAGTGTTATCGTAAAATCGCCCTCAGACTCAAAAGTATTTCAGGAACATTTCAGGCTCATAAGTATTTTGGAGTTTCATTTGCAAATTTTAATGTGTGATGACTTAATAATTTTTTTTTAATTTTTCTTAATGATATATAATTTTTCTTATAATTTTTTTTTATAATTTTTCTTAATTATGTTATTTTGGAAGTAAAGGGAAAATAAAGAGGGATTAGATTAATAAAAAATAAATTTATTTTGTATTTCACATGATACTTAATAGTGGACCACTGTGTTCCAGTGGGTGGACCGGTGTATCCCGCTTCCGTGGCACACTGGTCCACTTTATGAACATATACAAATAATTGTCTTTTGAAAAATGTATTTGAAACTATGTTCTGAAAAAAGTCTGAGGCATGTAAAAAAATAAAAAATGTAAATTGCAGAATTGGTCTACTGTGCCCCAGTCTCTCCTATATGATGCACCTTGGGGATACAAACCTAGTGAACTTTTATTCGAAATATTTTACCAAAAAGATATTGTGTTTAAAACATTTTTAATTTAATCTACATAACATGTATTTATTAATAGTTATTATTTCTTCTTTTAGAAACTCATTGCGCTTAACAATGGCAAGGATAAAAATTTAGAATTTAAAAAATAAAATAAAATAAAAAAAGCAGCAATTCATGGTGACAATATTCAGAAAGCTGCTGCAAAAATTTTATCAAGTGAAATGTCTTTTAGGAAAGCTGCTACAGTTTACAGTGTTAGTAAGACCACTCTGAATTATCATGTTAGTACTTTTTAAAAATGTGAACAGCCAAATTTTAACTTCTAGTATATATCAAAGATAGAAATTCGAAAAATATTCACTGATGATGAGGAAAGAAAGTTGGTAGACTACATTTTACAAGCTTCGAAATATCACTATGGGCAACAATTAATGATTCACGTACCCTTGCTTATGAATATGCTTCAGCAAATAAAAAGAACATTCCTTCAAATTGGGTGCATAAAAAAAAAAAAAAAAAAAAAAACTGGAAAGGAATACAAAGGCTGCATATTCCTTGCAATTTAGAAAATTGACATTAGTGGACCTTATGCACGCGACTTGAGGTCGAGGCTAAAATTCGTCTGCTGGCGGTATTTACTGGCGGTGTTTAGCATAGCAGTCTATGGAGTGCGAGTTATTAATGCTTGTTTGTTAAAAAGTACCACAAAAAAATTCTGTAATGCAGCAGCATATACTTAATATATTGTAATCTAAATTCAAAATGTTGTTCTGTATGCGAGAAAATTCCCTAAGTTTGCAAATTTTCCGTTAAAATCAGGGCTTAATTTCTAACAAAAAAAGTACCGGAGCCCTAATATTCTGCACTACCGTTACAACAGCCGTAACCCCCCCCCCCCCTGTCACTCCAATCTGCATATTTATTCTTCGTACATTATTTGCAAAGTTTAACGCATTTTTTCTTTCTTTAGCAAAGCCTCATCAGTGGCCGAGAGGTTCCGCTCTCGAAGCTGGTAGACGGGAGGTGCTGGGTTCGATCCCAATCGCGCCCGTCGGCCTAATCGTTCGGAGTTTTCGTGGTTTTCTTCGAACCTTGGTTCTCCAAGCGTTAATACGGGTTAGGTTCCCTTAGAAAGACCTCCACGGAAGGCACCCCCTCCTTAGGGCCTATATCCCACGTGCAGATAATTGGCCGACATAAATACAACCAACCAACCAACTTTCTTTAGCAAAATAAAAATTTTAAATATATCTATCAGCATATACTTAGCTGTCAACTATTCTACTTTTTAGTTATCACTCCTTCTGAATAGTAATCTTTGCCTAATTTTAATGTTAATTAATTGCAGAATTCTGCGATTAAATAGGGTAAGGATTATGATTCGGAAATAGTGTTAACACAAAAAAGGGATAGTTCGCAGCTATGCCCTTTAAAAAAAAAATGAATGAAATTTACAGAAATTAATATTTATATGCCGAAGAATGGAACAGTGTTTTAAAATCTCCTATAAAAAGTGCATATCTTAAACTATAATCGATTCCTTCCGCATAACAATCTTTTCGGGTGAGTCCCTGAAAATCAGATGAAATTAAAAATTTGGCACTGTTATAGGAAAGAATCGATGCTTTTATAGAAAAAAGGAAAACACTGCTCGATTGCTTTCTATCAGTAAACAATACATGGCAATTATATCTACTTACAAATGAAAGTGATTTCGTAAATGTGCAGAGCAGAGCCTTAGCATGGGTACCGGTAATGATACAAAATAAATAGAAAAATAGCTAACGTGATTTTATACTTATGCGCAATATAAGACAAAAAAAACCAAAAAACTAACAAACAAAACCTCAAGCTGATGCTCGTTGGCTGAAACAGAAAATATTCTTTTCAGGTTAGACATCTAAATAAATTAAAAAAAAAACAGCCAATAAAAAAATATCATACTGTCACAAAAGAAAATCGAACTGAAAGCAAATTCATTGTTCAGTCTCTTTAGTGGTGCCGTATCAACAATTCGCCGACATAAATTTGAAATAGAAAAACACGTTTCTGTTTCCCCTTCATTCTTATCAAAATAGCATTAAAATGATTTAAAATAGAATATAATACTTAATTCTAAAGGAGGGAAAGTTTTTTTTTCTATTCATGATTAAATAAAATTTTAAATGTAATACAGATTGAGCTCGAGTCAGTCCAAGCCCAAAAACTGATATAAAAATTGAGTCCGTTTTATCTCCATCACCTACGTGTGCGACACATTACGTCACATATAAGTGTTTTGGTAAAAAAGAATGCAAAAGCTTGGAGATGGAAAGGAAAGGAAAAAGGTAATTTAGGCTTTAGTTTTTCAGAAGCGCTATTGCACTGGGCTCCGGAGCCCTGTATTTATGAGCTCCGGTGAATTCCGACCAATATTTAAATATTTACTAAAAACAGAGAAGTACCGGAGCCGGGCTCCGGTGGGCTCCGGCGCAAATTAAGCCCTGGTTAAAATGTGTGCACTCAACCTGGGTCAAGGCTAAAGTCGTCTGCTAGCGGTGTTTGCGCCTGCGCATACTGGTATTCTGCCGGTGCAGTAACTAGAGTAACAGATCCTCATACCGCCAGCTCTGGCGTCTGACGTCACCTGAATAGAGTCCGTTATCTTTGTCAGTTTAAATAAATTTCTTTTCCTGAATAAACAATTCCATATATATTGTAATTCAATTATTGAACTTTTCACATCTATTTTTAACTGTCCCAAGGTGTCCCACCAGATGGGACACCTTAGGACAAAGCACAAGTTCAATAAATATATTTTTTTAATTTTCCTATAACGGATATAATATCAAAAGCTATTTAATACTGTAGGCAAAGGTTAAAAGGTTTCTTTAGATTGGATATCCTCTTCCTCGAAGAGGAAATATATTATTTTTAGATAATGAGTAACTATTCTGTGCATAAAAAGTACGACATGTGACTACTTTTACTAAAAATTAGTGTGCCAACTGAAAGATTAACTTGTACATAAAGGCAGGGCCATTATTTCTGTAAAAAGGTTTAGCGAACATTCAGTTTGACACAATAAAAGTCTTTTAGAAGTCTGTCTTTGGGTAGCTTTGGTCCTGAGTACTATTTTAAAGATAAAAAAAAAAGATCAAAATTTTTAATATTTTACTTTAAGATAATTGCTAAGTTATCTCATATATACAACCAGTGATGCAGTCGTAAACAAACCAGGGGGTATACGCTCAAGGCAGAGAGTATACGCTATAGAGAAACAAAGGGTATACGGTATTCCTTAAAAAAATCCAATCCAGAAGGTACGCAGTGTCCACTACAACCATGTTTACAATTGTAAAATCTTATTTATGTTTTATGATATTTAAATTTTAAATGTAAATATAAGCTTGCCAAACTCGTAACTACAACCTTGGTGTAATTGCGAAGGCCGCTATAGTGAGGAAATACCTTTTATTTTTATTTTCCTTCATATTCACAAAATGTTTAGGAGACCCCCCCCCCCCCTTCAATTTGTATTTTTAAAAATAAGGGTACTTTTCGGTTAACCGGGCGCCGGTGTTATATATACATGTATGTACACACACACACATATATGTGTGTGTGTGTATACATACAATATATGTATATATATATAGTTGTGTATATATACATATATGTATGTATATTTATATGTATATATAACACTGGCGCCCGGCTAACCGAAAAGTACCAAAATAAGTATAGGCTGTATTTTCATCAAACCTATGAATTTGTTTTTTCTTTTTACTCTCTTTTATTGAATTTGCTTTAAGTATGTCAAGATGGGATTTTATAATTGTTTTTTTCAAAAGTGATGTACACTTGTGTGCTTCTGTTGACAATAAATATTAATATTTTTAGGAATTTAATTATAAAGTAATAAATGGATTTTAAGGCATTTTTTTTAGCTACAGGTGATAAACCTTTAGTGGGGAAAAGCAATCAAAACTTTCGATTATTTTTAATACAAAATATTTACTATTAAACATGACAAGTGCAGCCAACAATTATTTGTTTATAATTGACAGCTGATCGATCGATTGATTATCGGAGCTTATCGGCTCGATATAGAAGCCGTAAAGTAGACGCTTGCGCAGTAAAAATTTGCCTTTGATTGGTTGGCGTAAGGGTTTAGCTGTAACCAGTGAAATCACTCTTAGGTTAAGGTTTTGGATCGCTAGGGTTTTTTAGGTCGTTAGGACGACCAGTGAAAACGCACCTTAAGGGATACAAATTTTTAGTACTGTTTGGATAGCATATTTCCACACTAGGTATTCTAGGCGCTGTATACTTATGTGGATTATCCTACATTGACCTCTTGCAAAGCATGTGTTGTTACTCTCTTATAGAGGCACTTTACTCGACCCCTTTCTTCGAAAGTTTAACATCTTTGGTTACATACATAATTGCCAACAACTCATCTCCTGTGAGAAGATGTTGGTCTCCTTGACACATACGATGAAACAAAAACAAATTTTTAAATGCCCTAAAAAATATGGGTAAACTATACAAAAATCCTTATATCTTGTAAAGAAACATTAAGTTACTTATATACTAAAGCAAAATGTCAAACAGTGTTGCTTCATGTGATCTCTCAACTACTGATAGTTCTGCAGATCTGGAATCATTTGATATTGGTGAGTACCTTTAACTAGTAATAAATTGATTGATCTTTTTTGAATCTGAGATTAATAATCTAATTAGGACGATCTCTTTAAAAATTTAGCAGTATTTTAAATATATGAAGTGTAAAAATAAATTACAATTCATTGCAGTATTGTTAGGTTATTAAATAATAATTTTTTTTCTCATAATTTTGACGTTTATGTGCATTGCATTTTGTTTGCTACCTTTTTTTGTACGATGCAGTCTTAAATAATATAGTTTTGTTCAAACATGTATAATGTATGTATGGTCGAGTTTGTTTTTTTAATATGCCAATTAAAAATGTAGATGTAGTGTGAATATGTTTAACTATTTCATTTGTATGATTCTGTTGGCATAAAACAGCATATTTACTAATTTCGTGATCTGTTGTGTCATGTCAAGTGTTAATATAGAATTTCTACAATCTACCATAATCGTACTACTCGATTAATTATGTAGGTAGTACATAATATTTTGCTTTCAGTTTATTCGTAATCATTTTAATTTTTTGTACTAGAAGCAGGATTACTTAAAAGATATCAAGGTACTTTTCGGTTAGCCTGGCGCCAGTGTTATATATAGGGGAGACCAGGGTACAGTGGACCACTTTTGCAGTTAACATTTTTTTTTTCTCTAACGGAGAAACCAATCTATCTGAAAATATTTTTGAATATTCTTTAAACCTTTCTACATGCCTCATAATTTTCGCAGAACATAATTCCCAATACATTTAAAAAAAAAAAATTTTTTTATATACACCCGTAAAGTGGACCAGTGTGCCCTGGAAGCGGGATACACTGGTCCATCCACTATTAGTTATTGTCTAAAATACAGTATAAATCTATTTGTAATTAGTCTAATTCTTTTTTATTTCCTCTTTACCTCCAAAATAATATAATAATACAAATTTGCAAATAGCATTTTGAAACAAAAAACATAAAACTAAAGAATTATAAAAAAATTTATTATATTTTGAAAATAACAATATAAGATACAGGAGTGATTGCAAATAAGTTATCAATTAAGTACAAAAAAGCCAGCAAACATTAAGACAAATATGATGCTGAAAAATATATTAGAAGCTCAAAATAGTCAGGGTAAATTAGTTCATTATGAGCTAACCATGTGCTCTGAAGCTATAAATAACCAATTCAGTGAGGTCATCTATTACTTATTAGGCTACAGTTATATTTTTCAAAGGCAGTAAATACAAAACAAAATATTTCTTACTATGTTAACTCTACAATGCATGATTTTCATTTCTCTCCTTCCCCCCCCCCTCCCCCCCCCAAACCCCCCTGCTATATTGAACAAGAAAATTTATTTTAAAAATTACACGTGAACTGTTAACTATAATTTAGGAGAAAACTAAAGTGTCAGATGGATACATTATAATCTGAACAACATAATAACATAAAATTTAAAGTGTGCCAGATGGCTACTCTATGCATTGTAGGTTAAATAAATTGTCATTTTTCTTTGTTTACTTTATTTTATAGTTAAATAACTATTTTAAAACAATATTTCTTTATAGAGAATAAGCAATTATTAAATATTTTGAAAATTCTTCATTACAGGAGCAGTATTCATTGCAAACCACTGTACCCCAGCAGTGGGCGGTCCACTGTGCTCCATGTTGAAGTTCAATACATACTCATAAAAATATTATTTAAAGTTTTCTTTTAAGCATATAAACTTTTGAATTAAATAAAGACCAGTGTCTTACCTTTTCAAAAAAGTTGTTTTATCTTATTTATCCATAACCTTTAATTACTCAATAAAGAAAAGTATGATGATGAAAAATTTTACTTTTAGGAGCTCAAAACAATCAGTCAGGATAAAAGGGTTCATTCTGAGATAACGATGTGTTCTTAAGGCTATAAGTAATCAATTCAGTGCTGTTATCAATTAGCCTAAAAGAAAAGCTTTAAAAATTTTAAAATAAATAAATTATAAGGGATGGTCCACTGTACCCCACTCTCCCCTACATATTTATATACATGTATATATACAATACATGTATATATATATAACACAGCCACCGGCTAACCGAAAAGTACCAATATCAAAAATGAAAATAGAACAACCCTTTTCTTAAACAGTTTCTTATTTATTTAATTGGAGTTGCACTTCTTTTAAACATTTAATAAATTCCTTATTTTTTAAATTTTAGATGCAAGTAAATAGTGCTAAAGTTGTAATTACTCTATTCACTTTCAATATTTAGGAGATCCTGAAATTTGTATGATGATATCTGCTTAAAGTTTATCATATTTCCTGAATTTCTGTTAGGAAATTTGTTTCAGATTCAAATATAATCTACTAGGTTAAGGTCTTGAATATTTTTCTTATTAAAGTTTTATTAATATATATATATATATAGGGTAGATGTTCAGTTGGGCAACCTTTAATGTCTTTGGTTTATAAAAAATAACCAATAAAAATTTAGCTTTAATTATTTTTTCATAAAATATGCAAGGTGCATGCATATATATTAAAAAAGAATAAAATATTGAAATTTTATTAATTACATAAAATAACTTAAAAACAGCTATTTATAAAAGTTTTAGTGTTTACATTTTGATAAGTATAATTTAAAAATTAAATTTGATTATTTAGGTTTGCAGTTAAGTCAAAATATTTTATGCAATAAACATGGCTGAAATTGCATTTTCAGCAATGTCTACATGGGGTGTCCATTATTGGAAAATGACTAATTAACCATCCCAGTAATGGACAACCCCCTCTTAAAACATTAAAAATAAATGAAATTTTGTAAATGGCCGTTAGTATATAAAATTCTAAGTTTTCTATTGCTACTCAAACAAAAACATTCAAATTTTGCAAGAAAATAAATAATATATAAATTAATGAAGCCATCTCTTAGCCTCTACATTAAGACTTTTGCAGAAAAACAGCGAAACTTTGAAACATTATTTTCTGCTTTCTGATTGGTTTGATTAAAAGTGTCAACAATAACCCGGTTTTATAAAACATGCAAGGTGGAGGGGGGGATCCATGTTTGCCGGAGACATTAATATTCATGTCTAGAGTATATGTTATAGCTTTATATTTGAGAAACAGAGGGTATACAGAGCTTCTTTAAAATATCCAGAAGATATATGGTGTTAACCTCTATGAGGGGCAGCACATATCAAGGGAACTCTTTTTTATTTCCCCTATGTATAATTATTTTTAATAACTCTTGTCTAATTTGGTATTTTTTAGGGATGGGACGAATAGTGATTTGGCCGAATATTCGACCAAATTTTAGGCCAAATACCAGCATTTTTTTTCCAATAAAGAAAATAACTTTTCATCCTATATAATTTAAAAAATAGGAACTTATTAATCATTACTACTCTTAAATGTACTTTCAAATTTGATAAACTTATTTTAGCACAAAAAATTACAAAATTGCATTATATCCTTTTATTCTAAGGTATATCAAATTGATTTTCAGTAAGTCACGATTGTAAATTATTTCCACTAAAATATAAAGAATTTATTTCACTTTTACTATCAAATGATACTTTTATTCTGTCTTGCATTCAAAATCAATAATATTCTTACTCTCTTCTCTCATAACTCACAAGGAGATATTTTCTGAAATAACCTTTAATCAAGTAAATTTTATCATTGAGATTTTTTGTCCCTAATGATAAAAAAAATTGCAAGAATGAGTCTGTTCTGAAATCAGTTTCCAAGCCTTAAATTACAAATTACATTAAAGCAAAAGGTATGTTTAAAGTAGAATACATATATATGTTAACAAAATCTTTGACATTTGAACCAACACATATAATATTCCACTCATTCAACAAGCAATGAAAGCATAAACGGAAACTGATAACAATATGAATGAAGATGTAAATTGAAAAATATGTATATAATAATGTTACATATTAAAGCCAGAAATCATGCAAATAATTAATTAAAATTATTTAATTATGAAAACTATAGAATTAAAAAGTTATTTAGTTCAATATTTAGTATTTATATTTAAATATTTATAAAACCATCTTCATAAAGCAAATTGCGACATCTAGATAATATCTAGTTTGACACCAGTTCTGTTTTCAGATGTACTGTTATATTTGGAATAGTGATATTTGATATTCCATCTTGAAAATAAATCTTAGCTAATGCACCTAGTGAATAAATTTTTACATTTCTTACTTTATAGAAAATAAAAAGTAAGTTATCATGAATTTCATAAGAGCCTTTTTATATGTGCATGGAATTTGCAGATATTAATGAATATTCAAGTGTTTTAGCCTGAGACAGTGTTTTCCTTTTTTTCTGTAACAGTTTTTACATCTTGTGTTGTAGGGGAGAGTGTTGTCCCTTGGGACGCTTGTACCTTGGCACATTGACAATTTCTAATAAACTATTGGCAACAGTTATCTTTTGTGTATTTCTAATAGTGACCTATAACCAACAGATCTCATCATAATAACAGGCAACATCAGAAGCCATTTTTTCCCTATGTATTTCTACAACAAGTCAACTGCAATTTATTTTTTTATAAAAGAGAAGATTTTTAAATGTTTTGGGTATGAGAAAATAAGGATAGTTCTTCTAGATTTACCGCCATTTTGATTTTATTTAAACCGTGTGGTGATTGTACCTCGGGACAGTAAAATATGTTGTACCTTGGGACATGCCCAATGGTACAAGAAATACGTGGTTCGTAATAATTTGGAGAAATAAAAGTATTTTTATTACTTATTTTACAGAAAATTTCACAAATCATGTGAAATCCAATAAATAAAACAACTCAACTTTATTTTAGATCTTGAACTTAATTTGAGTTTCATTCTCTATTTCCTTGAAAAAAAAAAAAGGTTTTGTTTGTTGACATAAAATTAGTTATTGTTATTGTATAAAATATTGCATTAGTTATTGTACAAAATTATTGATGCGTTATATGCCTATTCCCTGAATTATGCAGTATGTCCCAAGGTACAACAGGATGTTGTACCTTGGGACAGTTTGCCTTCCCTACTTTAAATGAATGGCATTTTTTTATTTTCAAACTGTCTGAATTTCTAAAATTATATTATAGAGAAGTATGTTGGTGTATATTGAAATGTTGCCTTTAAATTTTAAATCTGATTATAATCATCGAAGTAAAAAATTAAAATGTGAAAATTGTCCCAAGGTACAACACTCTCCCCTAATCTATCATTCTCTAATGAAGACATTTCTCGGACAATTGAATCTCCAATTTGGGCAGTATTTTCTAAAAGATCCCTAATTTTTATAGGAAATATATAAAGGCTGTATATTTTTTAGTATCTGAATAACTGTACATTTTGTGCTAGTAAGAATGAGAACGACTTCATGAATGTGCCAGAAAACTGCCAGTTTGAATTAGAAAAAAAAAAAGGGCAAAAAATGAAAAAAAAAATTTATATCCTGAATTTATTTGGCAAGATATCTTTCACTATTCGGCGAAATTTTAGCAATATTCGGCCGAAGGATTCGGTCAACAAGCCTTCAATATTCGACCAACTGAATATTCAGCAAAAGGGCCGAATATTCGTCCCATCCCTAGTATTTTTGATGCTGTATATAAATCTAACCCAACACATTTTGACGTTTTATAAAGAATGTAACATAAAACTAGACAGATGCCATATATCTTAGGCAAAATATTTACAAATTGATTTAAATTATTCTTTACACACTTCACTCAATGTTCTGCAGTTATGCATTGAAATGTCCAGCAAAATTTTACTTTTTAGCAATGCTCCCCGCTCAATGATGGAAATTGAGAAATTAAAGGTACTCTCAAATAATGCGCGACTGTAAATATCTTGGGCATCAAATTAAAATTTCTAATTGCAATTTCTAAAATCCATTTTTTAACATTTAAATGCTACTTTATAGATACACACAAATGTTTTGTTTTTATTTAAAATTATTGAAATACTACAACTTTTCTCTTTATTATTTTCTTCATTTTACTTTCTCACACCTTCCTATTTTCATGTTTGTTTTTAAAAGCAGGAAATTGGTATATGTTTTTATTTCGATAAACTATGTAATCAAATACTTTTTCTATTTTGGGTAAAGGCAGAGGATTTTTTGAAAACACTGTCAAATTTGTACTATTTTGTACCAAATTGCCAGACAAAACAGTCCAATAAAGTTCTAAATAACAATAAAATGTTAATACCTCAAAGTCTAATACATTTATCAAAAATTGAAAAAATCCATTTCTTTTAAAATCACTTCAAAAGTCTGAAAACATGTGGTCAGAAAGTTTTGTGTTGTTGAGAGGTGAGGTTCCCCCCCCCCCCCCCCCTAAACATATGCCAAATTAAAAAAAAAAAGGATAAATAACTAAATTTTTTTTTTTTAATTTAAATTATACTACATTGATGCTAATTCATATTTCTGTAATAGATAGTTATCAGATAAAAACCGATTGTAATTTAAGACATACAGGACAGTAAAAAACGCTATATTCAACTCTTTAACACTTGGTTCCTTAAAATTTACACATTCAAATTCAATGATAAAATTATCCAGAAAAGAAAAACTTGCCATCCCCCCCCCCCCCCCCAATCTATAACTTTTTTAACATCTAGCGAAATGTCTTTAGGGACTCCAAAAATTCGTTGCATTGAAAACTACAGTTGTTTCTAAGGAGGGAGTACAAATTTTTTAATTGCCCCAGATGCTTTAAAATGAGCCTACGAACACCACTGATCTTGTATTCTTATATGGGTATGAATAACAATTATTTTGTAAATGTGCCAGGATAAAGCAAGTTTGTTTTCGAGAACATTAACAAAAACAATAAACAAACTGCTGTAACCTTTTTGATTTTTATCAGCTTTTCCAAACTTTTTTTTTTTTTAATTACTTCAAAGTTACATTTCTTGAAAAATTTAGAGCTCTGCATGAGCCAATAATGGTTTTCATACGGGCTGGGTCAGACCACGTCCAAACTTTTAGCTTTCATACCGAACCGAGAAATTTCGGGCCTTACAGACCACTAGGAATAAAGTCTAGGCCAAACTCGAACCGGAAAAAAAGAAATCTGGCTCTATGCAATGCAGGCTCGAATCTACAGGAAAAGATAAGGCACAGTCCTAGTCATCATGAATGAGCCGCGTCAGTCTGGACTTCAGGCCACTCTTATTCCCGTGCAGACCCCCCCACTCTGTGGGTCCAGCTATTGACATAAAGTCATTTATAAAAACAGTATTTCTCACTGTTGAGACAGTTGTTAGGAATAAGATATGCATGAATAACTCTTTTGAATTGCAACTGGTATTTCTATACTTTATTTCAACAGTTTAATTTTAAAAGAATTTAAACTAACAGAATTCTGGCAAAACATTTTGATAGATTTTCTTGTTATAATGGAATTTTAGAATGATGTACATAAATTTCAAATTGTTTTTATGCTAAAAACTATTAATCTTATATTAATAAAAGAAAGTTTCGCTCTGTCTGCGATGGCTAGCGAAATCGACCATACGTACAATGCTGAAAATTTGGGTGAGGTTAGCCCAAGGCCTCTCTGTGTGCACCTTAGGCAAGAATTTTAAATTTCTGATAATTAGCTGAGTTATTAATTAAAAATTGCAACACACTGTCATAAAAAAAATCAACTATTTCATTCCGAATCGTCGAAAGCGCTTACGCATGCCCAGAACTCAATTTGCACTAGCTGAACAAAGAGGAAGAACTGAGTACCATGATTTCGGGGGTTTATTGTTGTTCTTTTTTAACCTCGTACGGCTAAACTATTTAGTATAGATAAAAGCAGAAGCCATATTCTGAACGAACGAAATATAGTTACTTTATTAATCAGCTTTAAAAAATACCGATGTTAACCAGTTGGGAAAGAAAATTCAAAATGTGCCGTTTTGGCAGTTCTCTTTTTTTCCCGTGTGGTATCGCTTCCCTAGGGTGTAATTATGGAGGTACCGGTTAACAAATAATTCGTATGTGAAGCTAAGACCTTCTTTGCGAAAGTGCAATTAGGTGATTCTACGCAAATAGGCCACATTTATTGAAACCGGAGGATATTTAAAAATTTTTCAACAGAAAACCTAATGATTTTTTTTTAACATGTAGTTTAGACATGGTTTTATCATATTAGCTCATAAAATTGAAGCATTAATTAAAACATATATTTAAAATAAATTTTTAAACCTATAAAATATCATTCCCTCACATGCAACTACTACCACCCAAAAATATAAAAAATACCATTTCTTACTGAAATATTTATTTTGTCTGACTTCTGTCTTTTAATATGAACACATAAAGTATTATTTCTATGTATTAGTATTACATTATTTTTTTGGTCTGCACATGCAATTTTTATTTGGCAAAAATGTTTGCAACTCTTATTTCAGATCATTCCCTCACTCATTAGTAATTCTGTATATTTGAGATAGGTGGTACTACTGTAGACAGAAACATTGTTCATTTGCTGAGTGCATGGATCTTACCTGTTTGTAAAACAATTTTCAGCCATCCTGGAGAAATACTTCAGTGTGTAAGGAATAATTTAATAGGCAGATTGGGCAAATGTGAAGATGATGTTATCATTCCCCCATTTAAATTTGTAAAAATAATTTATTTTCTAAAAATGTATTAATGAGTGTTTTAGTTTTCCCTGAAGGGACAGTTTGAGAACATGTATTGTTTTTTTTAAATTTATTTTATGCGTACAAATTTTAAAAATTAAAAATGTACATTTTATCATTCCCTCACTAGTCATTCCCTCATGTGAGGGAATGATTCTTATTTGCGAGAATTGTTCTATTACTTTTAAAAACTTGTAGAAAAGATATTTTTATTGAAAATTTAATGCTTTTGATGAAAATAAAAGCGTATTTTTAAGGAAATCGGTGTATAAAACATTATTTATTATGTAAAAGGTAAAGTCAGGAAGGAAACCAAAAAGAATTTCAAATATGTATAATTTGATGTGTACCAGAAATTTCTTTAAAAAAGAATTAAATGTATATATCGCGCAGAAATAAGTCAAATAGATAATTTAAAAAGCTTTAAATAAAAATTCTGGAATACATTTTTTAAAATATAAAACTTGAGTGAAATTTCCGCCACTTCTAGTGTTAAAAATCTAATAATTATAGAATTTCTTAATATTAAGCTTGACGGTTATTTTTTGCGCCAATAAGTATCTTTTCTAGTGCCTTGTTACAAAAAATTAGAAACTTCTGACATGATTTTTCTTTTCTTCGTCACTGTGATGAAAATGGCCTATTTGCATAGAACCACCGAAATCGGTTTTCAAAAATACGAATTTTAATACTTTCGAAAAAATTCGCTACCGCAGGTCACTTTGCACCTTACAGAGACGATCTTTTTTCTACGGTAAAAGTTCGTATTTTGACACAATCTCTTCAGAGCATCTCTGCAGACCCGCTTTACATCACCTACTAAAATTTCAAAACGCTCGGGCAAGTAGTAGTATTTTTTACAAAATAAAATGTGTGAAAATTTCGACAAAAACAATAAAAACCGGGGTTTTTCGCTCGACTTCAACTCCAAGCTTCCTCTACTAAATAGGCATATTTTTTTCATGAAAGTTTAACGAAGTCTTGGGCTACAGTTATATTTATAACTATTAAAATGCTAGAGAAATCGTATAAGATCTATTTTCCGTTTGTTATGCTAACGAAATCAAGCCGAAAACACGAAAAAAAAAAAAAAAAAAAAAAAAAAAAGCGAGAAGAAAACATATTTCTTTTTCAACTACATATCGATATTTTTTCATGATTTTTTTGTCACGAGGTGCATAACTATCATATGTATGACTGCTAAAAATCTCTAATAGTTCAGACAACAGGGACTATTATTTTTAACTACTGAAATGGACCAAATAAAAAGTGTTTACGAACCATTTTACCACAAAATATCAATGTTTTTTCTGGATTGTTTCACACAGGTTACGTAAATTGTATGTTCTTAACTCATAAAAATTTCAAGGAGTTTAGACAATAACAACTATTAAAAAAAAAAAAAAAAATTAAAATACCGGACGCTCTCTGCTCCCCTTTTCCGTTATATTTCAAAATTACTTATTGACAACCGAAAGACAAAATACGCAAAAACAAAAATACAAAACATCATATACTACTTTCAATCCTCTTTGCAACGCTGCAAATCATTTCAAAAGATACCAAAATTAACACTTTGAAAAAAATTGATTCCCCGAAGTCACTTTTCATTTTTTTCGCACATTCTATCGCAGGATCAACATCAACATTACGCATATATTGATTTATTTTATAGGGATGCACAACCTGTGGCCCGCGTTGGGTTAACTTGTGGCCCGCGAATTTCGTCAAATTATAACTGGGAAAATCGCAATTTTTTGTACATATGTCGCTAGAAAAAATCGGGAATTTTGTCAATTTGTCGCTGGAAAAAAATGGAAATTTTGGACTGATCGGGTTCGGAAAAATCGCGAATTTTGTCGAGAATGTGCGGAAAAATCGCAAATTTCGTTGATCGGGTGCGGAAAAATCTTGAGTTTCGTCAATTTATCTCAAGAAAATCGCTAATTTCGTCAATTTGCCGCGCGAAAATTTTCAAATTTCTTCAGAATAAGTTAAGAATCGCGAATTTTGTTCAGCACGCACGGAAAGATCTCGAATTTCGTTGATCGAGTTCGGAAAAATCGCAAATTTTGTCGATTCGGTGCAGAAAAATCTGAAATTTTTGTTAATCAAGCACAGAAAAATCGCGAATTTTTTCGATGAGGTGCGGAAAAATTGCAAATTCTGTTGATCGGTTGCGGAAAATTCGCGAATTTCGTCAGTTTATCGCGAGAAAAAATCCCGAATTTAGTCAATTTTCCGCGGGAATAAATTACAAATTTCGTCAGTCAGTTAAGAATCGCGAATTTCGTTCATCGGGTTAGGAAAAATCGCCAATTTTCTCGATCCTGTGCTAAAAAATCTCAAATTCCGTTGATCGGATGAGGGAAAATCGCGAGGTTCGTCATTTTATCGAAAGAAATAATCGCAATTTCGACAATTTGCCGCGGAAAAATTACAAATTTCATTGATCGGGTGCGGAAAAATCGTGAATTTCATTGATCGAGTGCGGAATAATCGCGAATTTTGTCGATTCGGTGATGAAAATTCTCAAATTTCGTTAATCGGGCTCAGAAAAAACGCGCATTTTGTCGATGAGGTGCGAAAAAATTACAAATTTCTTTGATCGGTTGCTGAAAAATCGCGAGTTTTGTCAGTTTATCCCGAGAAGAAATCGCGAATTTCGTAAAATTTTCGCTGGAAAAAAATACAACTTTCGTCAGATTTCGTGAGATTTTTTCAGGCGCAGAAAAATCTGAAGTTTCGTTGATCAGCTGCTTAAAAATCGCGAGTTTCATCCATTTATTGGGAGAAAAATTCGCGCATTTTGTCACTCTGCCGCGGTAAAGAAATCACGAATTTCGGCAATTGATGGAGAAAAATACAAATTTTGTTGATTGGTCGCAAAAATATCGCGAAATTCTTCAATCGCTCGTGGAAAAAAATCGTGAATTTTGACAAAATTTTCCATTTATGAAGGAGCAATTAGTCTTCATAAAGCGTTGTATGGTTATTCATACAGATGTGAAGAGGCTCTGCATACAATTACTTATTTGTATTAGTTTATTTTTTCATGAGCAAAAATCAATATTGTTCAAAAATAAAGAGTTATCCCCCCCCCCCCCCCCAGATATAGAATTCTGTCTGTGTAACTGATGT
Organism: Maratus speciosus; assembly: GCA_963932465.1. NCBI lineage: Eukaryota > Metazoa > Arthropoda > Arachnida > Araneae > Salticidae > Maratus > Maratus speciosus. Next base: position 339,734,606 of record OZ010788.1, read on the forward strand.
GGCCCTCGACAACACAAATATTTTTGTAAGTGGCCCTTTTCTCAAAAAGGTTGTGCACCCTTAATTTAAAAAATATACTTAATTTTATACAAAGCTCTGAATTTTTAATAGTGTATAGTGTGTAGTAAACTTTTAGCTAATCATCGAGCATCGATTTGGTTAAGGTATAGTCGTATAAAGGGTGAAATAATCAGTGTGAAAAAAAATAAAAATCACTCAGGATTTCGATGTGAAAAAAAAGTAAATAGTTACGCGTAAGTCAGCGATTTTTACAGTTAATTATCAATATTTTACAGACCTGCCAACCTTTGAAAATGAGAAATCGTAGCATACAACATTTAAATTAATCTGGAGGTTGGTTGGTTGGTTTTTCGTGTTACTCAGCCATCTTTTGACATTTGTAAAAGGAATAAGGATCAGTCTTTCATTTCAATATAGTAATTTTTTTCCTTGAAAATTTTTATACGATTTTTAGAGTTTCTTTTCGTTTCGCAGCGTTTTTTTTTTTTTTTTGGTTTTTTTTTTTACATTTGTAAAAGGAGCCTGGTTCCAATTTTTTAGCCCAGTGCAGTAAATTTTGACGAAATTCCTGATTTTTTTCCTGCGATCATTTTAGGATATTCACAATTTTTCCGCAATCGTAATTCACAATTTTCTATCACGATTCTTTGTTGAAATCCGCACTTTTTACCATGAACTTTTGACGAAATTAGCATTTTTCACCACAATCCTTTGTCGAATTTTGCGTTTTTTTCCGCGATCCTTTTGACGAAATTAGTGTTTTCTTTCTGCGATCTTTCGGTGAAAATTTGCATTTTCTTACTGATCTTTCGATGAAATTTGCATTTTCTTACTGATCTTTTGACAAAATTCACGTTTTCTTTCTGCGATATTTTGACAAAATTCACACCATTAAAAACACAAAATCTCAAATCTTCTGGGGGGACATCCCCCCCTCCCCCCCGGGCCACTCATTGAAATCAACACTGCGTTTTTACCACAATCCTTTGTCGAAATTTATTTTCTTCTGCGACCAATTGACGAAATTGATTTTTTTTATACGGTCATTTGTCGAAATTCGCGGTAGTTTATCGCAAATCATGCGATTTTGCACACTATTTCAAACCTTGCCCCTCAAAGAATCCCCCCCCCCACCCCCCTCCTTTCCAGAAATTCTTAAAATGGCACCTTGTTTCTAAGGATGCGTATTCCTGTATAAATATTTACAGAAACACGATTCACTCGTGGTTAATATACATAAAGAGAGTGTTTTATGTTAAGAAGTTTGTTTTGCGGCCCAATTTTTTTTTTTTTCCATGAGCATTTTTTACTGTCCGAATTTTCGGACTAATGGCCAATTTTTTAAAACTTTCGGAAATGAACTTTGAAATTTTGGAAATTTCGGAACAGAATTACTCCTGAAAAATATGCTGTGCGGGATAAAAATTGGAACTAGAAACAAAAAATGCGCTTGTGTTTTTTGCAAAAAATCGTAGTTTAAGACTGATTTTCGTAGCATCATAGTTTATAGGTCCAAATCGTAGCAACTACGATTTTTTCGTAGCAGTTGGCAGGTCTGATTTTAGCACGAAAATTACGCAGTCGTTGGAAACATGTCGCCTCCCCGTTTCCCGTTACAGTTATTTCAAGCCTTTTTAAGTTTTTACTGTTAAATATCAGTGTTTTTAAGCGGATTTTCTACATAGTCTGCGGGCACGTATTTGAGAGAAAATCGAGTTAAAGATATAAAATTATACAAAGATTCAATTAGGAATATTCACGGGCCCGGGCAATGCCGGGCGAGTCAGCTAGTATGTAATAAAACACTTCATTTTCAGCTAATTATGTCAAGTTTTTTTTTTTTTTTTTTTTTGTGTAACATGGGTTACATTTTTGAAAAGTGGATTTTTCTTCAAATTCCCACTTAATTGGCTGCCAATTTGTAATACAGTAATAAAATGAAACATTCTCAACATTAAAATCTTAATCAGAACAAGCTGTAAAAATTTAGCCAATTGTTCTTCATTCCTTATTAGACTCTATATAGAGAATTTTCGCAAAATGATTTTTTTTTTCTTTTTTTTTAGAGGACAGCATATTAGTATAATCTTCAAATATTATTTCCTTCTTAATTCCTCTTTTAACACTGCTCATTCTATGATTTAATCTCTACATATATGAACTTAATCTGGAACAGATACGAGATCGCTTAGTAGCAGAAAACTGTGAAAAATGTATTATTTTTTGGATGTTCTCAAGTCTTTTTGGATGTTCTCAAGTTTATATCAGATAATTTCATTTATTAAACAAATATAAATTATTACTTTTAATCAATTTAAAAAATAAATAGTAGTTGTAAAACTGTTTCCTTATTTATTTATGTGATTATTTGTCATTGTTTAACTAAATATAATCTTTGAAATTCATAGTATATAATATATGGAGCAGTGTAATATAGAGTTCTAAAACACCATCTTGGAGTCTAATTTAATAATTTCTCCTCAATGTGTATATTTTTCTTTTAGACGCAATTGCCTTCACAATTTTCTTGTAGCAGTTATAAAGACTTATTTATTTGAAGAAGTTTGCAATTTGTTTAGTGGAAAATATTTGAGCGCTTTAAAAATAAAGCAAAATTTGATTTAAATTAATTGTTAACCATCACATTTTAAATAAAAGCCGGCTTTTTTTAAGTGGTTAAAACCAACAAAAGCCTGTCGGCTTTTGCCAACTTTGGTATGCATAGAAACGAGCTTAAAGGCAACACCCCAAAGATAAGAAAAATACAAACTCAATCTCATATAATATATACACAATTAGATGAAAAGTTCTGCACTGTTTGAAACATACATTTTGAGCATGAAATTATTATTATTTTTTAATTCGCTTTAATTTCAAATTTAGTAATTTACGCGCATTGTTTTAAAGAAATTTTATATGTAATTCAACTTTTCAATGTTTTAAACCAGCAGCATTGTTTAAAAAGTTATGAAAAAAAAAAAAAAAAAAAAAAAGAATGATACACAAAAAGTGCAAGTAATCGTTTAAAAATAAATTAATTCTTCAACTCATTATCGATATTTCTTATATTCAATTTATCAATCAAATGATTATTACTTGCCGTAACAATTTTTATATTAATAATTTTATCTTCTCTTTGTTTTAGAAATTATTTTTAGTTTACAAAAAAATTTCATGTGCATAACATTTACAATAGTGTTATTTTAACTCTTAATTTTTCATTCTTAATTCTCTATAAAATTATTTTCAAATTCATATATTGTTTATAAACTGTTGCAGAATCAAGATATATGTGTACCATACCTTTATGTATAAAAAAAAAAATCTTCATCTGCTGAAAATGTAGAATGCTTGGTATTTTTGCATAAAAAATTTACTTTCACTTTCGGAACCGGTTCCAAATATTTGAAAGTAATTCCAGAAATTTGAAAATAACGATCCCATAGGTTTAATGTTAGCGTTGTAGTGTCTTCGCTTGGCTAGTGTAAGCTCTTAATGTAACACACTTGCCTTTCATTATGTTGTTATATGTTTACGGACAAGAATTTTACACCCACACTAGAGGTCTGCACGGGCCCGGGCTTGGCCCGAGGCCCGTACCCGGCCCGGCCCGCGGGCCGGGCCGGGCCGGCGGAATGAAGGAGAATTCCAAAACGGGCCGGGCCGGGCCGGCGGAATGAAGGAGAATTTCAAAACGGGCCGGGCCGGGCCGGCAGAATTAGGACAATTTTTTCAACGGGCCGGGCCGACAGACAAAATAAACGGGCTGGGCCGGCAAAAAAATTAATCGGGCCTGTCGGCCCGATATAAGAATTTAAGCGAAGCAGATAAAATACGAGCCATTTTCAATGAATATGATTTTCTCGAGAAGTATAAATGTGCGTCACGAGCGGATGCGAGTTTAACAACATCAATCAGGCCCGGACTGGCCAGGTCGGCAGGTCGGCGATCGCCGAGGGCCCCCAGCCGAAGGGGGCCCCAAAAATACTGGTTATACTTCACAAATACTCTTAGTACTTTGATACATTCATGAAATATTTTTTTCTTACAATCCCTATATCTATAAAATTTTCATATATTCTTATTCATATCCAATATCATCATTCTGTAATGAAATAAATTTCTTAGCATATCAATAAGTATACCTGAAAGTTTTGTCTATGTAAGAATGAAGAATATTATAAGTTTACCTAAAAAATCTTTTTTTTTTCTCGCTTAATGCAAAAATTTTTCGATTTCTCAATAATCTGTATTAATAAAGCAAAGTTTCGCTCTGTCTGTATGTCTGTCTGTGTGCGATGGCTATCAAAATCTACCGTACGTAAAAGTCTTAAAATTTAGGTGAGGATAGTCCAAGACAGGTCCTGATGCACCTGAGGCTCAGATTTTTAATTTTTAAGGGCCGGGGCCCCTGAGGCCCTTGAAGTTTTTATGCACTAAATTGTTAATAACTTGCCCTCTTTTTATCCAATCTTTTTCGTTTGGGCGATCTTTCTCCATTTAGTTATTCTCGCCTTTCGACTCCCCATATAAGACACTGGGCCCTTGGGAATCGATACAGGGTCCCTTGAAGTTTCTGTGCAAATAAAAGGTTAATAAATTGCTTCATTTTAATCCGATTTTCATTTTTGAGATCCTTTTTCCATTTAGTTAGTCTCACGTTTTTACATTCCAATTTAGATCCTGGGGCCCCTAGGGTGCCGTAGGGCCCGGTTCAGGTCCCCTTGAACTTTTTGTGCACCAAGAATTTTTCTCCTCTTCTCAGTACATAATTTTAAAGTTGAGTCTTGGACTCTTCTTCCTGAATCAACACTCTCATATTTTTATTGGAGCACTAGGGCCCTTTTTTAAACATTTACCCATTTTTTTTTTTTTTGTGCATTTCTTTAAAATATTATTCTAACGAATAATTCATACCCTATGCTTAATTTTGACTAATTGAAGATCTAACGCGCTAAGTACTAAGAGCATTTTACATGTTTTTATGTTAATGTCCTGTTTTTAACTATCAGTCGGCCCCTTTTGGGCCTCCAGCTATAGCTCCCTTAAAAATAGTCCGATTCACTAGCCTTTTTTTTTTTCTAACAACTTCTTAGGTCTTCCAGTTACTACCTGAACGACAAAAAAATTGTCAGACTTCAGCTACTACCAATTTTGAATATTAATCGCCTTCTTGGGGCCCTTGGTGCAGCTTCTTTAAAAATTATCCGAATTGCTTGCAATTTTTTTTAACATAGTTCTAGCGTCCTCTGATTACTTTAAAAACTATTAAAAAGTATCTTTATACCCAACTATATACCACTATGTCCCTGGCCGCTTGGGGCCCGGTACAGGGCCCCTTGAATTTTTTGCACCATGAATAAATTGCTTCCTCTTAATCCGATCTGCATTTTTGAAACCCCTTTTTTCAGTGAGTTATTCTCCCGTTTCTATATTCCAGTTAAAATCCTGGGGCACCCTAGAGTCCCGTAGGGCCCGATCCGGGCCCCTTGAACTTTTTGTGCGGCATGCATTTTTCACCCCTAATTTTCTCGCATTCGCAATGCAAAATTTTAAATTTCAGTCTCGGACTCCTCTCTCCGGACCAAGACTCTCTTATTTTTACTGGGACCTTAGACGTTTTAAACATTTCCCCCTAATTTTTTGCACATTTCTTTAAAACTTTATTCTAATGATTAATTCATACCCTATGCTTAATTTTGACTAATTGAAGATATAAAGTGTTAAGAACTTAGACCTTTTAATAAGTTTCATGTTAGGGCCCTGCTCTTAAATATCAGTCGTCCCTCTTTGGGCCCTTTATTATAGCTTCCTTAAAAATGGTCCGATTCACTAACTTTTTTTTTTCTAACAACTTCTTAAGTCCTACTGCGAAATTTTATTTTATCAGACTTCAGCTATCACCAATTTTGAATATTAATCTCCTTCTTGGGGCCTTTGTTGCAGCTTCTTTAAAAACTATCCTATTCTAGTACAATTTTCTTTAACATAGTTCTGTTCTAGCATCATCCAGCTACTTTAAAACTACTATAAAATTTTCTTATATCCAACTACATTCCAGTTAAGACCCTGGCCGCCAGGGCTCTGTCTTTCTTTATACCTCAGCTACCACCTTTTTCGAACCTTAATCTCCTTTTTTAGCATGAACTTACGTTTACTCACTACAGCCGTAAATTAAAAATCGCGTTAATTTAAAGGTAACTTTAAATAAGGGATTTCATCAGTTTATTAACCCTTTGTAACTCAACAACCCCGATTTGAAAAATTTTTATACAGATATTAAAATGCATCATTTTAAGCATGGAAAAAATAATAAAAAAAATTCAGAACAGAAAAATAAAATTTTATTTGGAAAAATGGGTTTGTTGCATATCTGCAACATCTTGCTAAATGGCACAAAAAACGAAAATATTTAAAACTTTAATTTACACGAAAATTTTTGATACAATTGTTAGTTTTGTTGTAGCAAATTCCCACATCACATTTCTCACAAACAGTTTGATTAAAGTTTTTACAAGCGGGGTATTTACAACGTATTCTTTTTTCTGCCCAATATGGCCAGTGCCCAATTTCATCTAGGCGCACTTGTTTTGGTGGAATATGTTGAGTAGGCGCTCTATGCTTTTTCTGTTGAATTCTTTTTTCTACGAGACCTTTCCCTTTTTTGCTAGCTTTGGACTTGGTGTTAATTTTAGAGAGGGGGGGGGATCCCTAACTTACCCTATAGCAATTAAATAATATAAAAACAGACAATTGTTTCCATTTTTAAATACTTTTGCTCTTCTGAAAGAAATTCAACTTAAATAATCATTAGAAGATATTTTCGATCTCTTTCGATATTTAAAAAAAATCCATTACAAGTGAAGATATGGCGCGTTGTTGCAGATCTGCAACAAACAAAAGCTTACGTTTATCTTATACATATTATAAATTTCCTAGCTCGAAAATGGTCTTTAAATAAATAATTTAAACTCCCCTTTGAAAACAATATACTGTTAGACGTCTGCAGGCTTTTTCAACTCCTGTATTTCAAAGCTTAATTCAGCAAAAACCACGTGTAGCTGATCAAGCGATAAATCAAACTTTGGAGCGAAAAAAAAATCAGTATCGACATTTGTTGCGGATTTAATGAAATAATTATGTTAATAGTAGTGTAATAGAATAACTACAATCAACAAAATCGTCTTTTGAAATTTACTGTTGAAATAACAATGACGTTTTGGGTATGTTCCAGATCTGCAACACGGTGATACAAAGGGTTAAAATGGTAACGTTAAAAGGTAAAGTAAAAGTTTTCATGAAAGTTACAAGGGAATGGGGACCTTCCATCGCTTGGGAGCGCATTCTTTCCTTGGGTTCTAAGGACCAATTTCAACGGGATTTGGTTCATTCACCTTAGATTACAATTCAGCTACTTTCTGTATTATGAAATTTTATCTTAGACTTCAGTTACCAACATTTTTTAACATTAATGGTGCATTCTTTTTTTTTATTCTATGGGCTTGGGCTTGATTACTATGAGGTTCGGCTCACTTAACTTGGTTTTCGTTTATCTTCGGCACGTGCGGAGCACTCGCGGTACATGCTGCCTTAGGTAGCGGAGACCCACGTTACAGGTTCGTTCGGAAAGAGGTTTGTTGGGAACACACTAGATGCTGTGGAAGGCAATGGGGACTCCGAAATTAGGTTCATTTAAAAGAATTCCAAAAGAAATAAAATCATACAAACATGAGTTTAAGGTTATTATAACGAGTCACGGGCAATGCCTGACGGATCTGCTAGTCTTTATATGAATGTTAAGTATAGGGGAAGTGGGGGCACATTGGGACACTTTTTATAAAATCATATTTTTTTCAAATTTAAAAATGGTTTAGTACTTTGATGTTATTTTATCTTATTCCTTATATTATTGGTCATCTTTTAAATACTAAATGAACAGTGTACCATTAATATTTAAGTAGAAATAATTAAAACAAAAATTATGAAAACTTGTCCCAATGTGCCCCGTGCATGGGGCACATTGGGACAGCACTGATTTTAAAGATGGGGCACATTGGGACAACCATCTTATTTTTTTTATCTAATGACAATATTACAAAATAATTTCTTAAACTAAATGAAATGCTTATTAAACAGTAAATTAATACAAAGAAATGATAATGAATAATTGATTTAATGGAGAAATGAAGTTGTTACAAAATAATCAATGAATAACACCCACATTTTAACGCACATCATAATCTTGTAAATCTGCGCAAAATTTTAAAGTTGTATAGGATTGTGTTGATGTTCCAGGCAATGATATTGGGGATGGCAGTTTTATAACTATGTCATTTAAATTAATTGCACTTGCATCTGCAGATTCTGGGAAAATTAAGTTCCATAATTTACCCTTTCTTCTTAGAAAAGACACATTAATTTCTTTCTTTCCTATCCTATCAATTTGACCAATATAATGAATTGGCTTGGATCCTACAAAATTTTTTGCAAGGAATTTCACCAGTACAAAATCATTAACCTGCAATGCATCTGTTGATGGATCAAATATCTTTAGCTTTTGATACAAGTCAATATCATCGTATGATTCACATTCTGAATTGCTGTCCACATTAAAATCTAAACTTCTTTCAGAGTCACTATCTGAATCAATTTTTATATTATATTTAGCCTTTTTAGCTGCTAAGGCTTTCTTTCTTTGGAACTGAATGCTTCTTTTTTGCTTTCTGTTGATTCGCTTTGTCTTGAATGAGATTTTTTTCAGGGGTAGAAGTTAAAATGCGTGTTTTACCACATTTCCTACCTCTTCGTTTTATAGCATATTTTCTATTGTATTTAGGCAATGGTCTGAGAGATTCTGGTGTCGTTAATGAACTTCCATTTGGTAACAAAGTTGTCTGTAGATTACATATCAAAGATTGTTGTTGATTCATACATAATGTACCAGACAGATCTGCTTCATCAGATACCGTAACAGATTCTTGACTATCCAAATCTTTTCTTGCAAGTTCAGCAGAAGGACTTGAATTCACTACATTTGATTCCGTCTTATGTTCCTGAGTCACTTGTGATGGCAAAAAATCATTTTCATCGAAAATGTTTGATTGATAGGCCATATGCCTGCAGATTTAAATCCACTTAAAATGTTCTTAATTGTAAATGAAGCTTTGCAAGCAAAATTTGATATTTCTGGAATATCATATATTGTGAGTCTCTTTCCGGGGTTATTCATCATCCAATCATTCATTGCAGATTTTACATTGGCTTTGAAAGCACCAAATACTGTGACATCAAGTGGCTGTAGTCGATGTGATGTGTGAGGTGGAAAAGTCAACAATTCAATTCCATTTTCTCTACAATATAAAATAGCTTCTAGTGCTGTATGGCTTTCATGATTATCCAGGATAATTAAAACTGGATGCTCTTTTGAACTTCTGGAGTGCTTCTGAAAGTGTTTTAAAGTTTCAAGAAAAATGTCTCCATTCATCCATCCACTAGGAGTAGCACAACCTTTACTACCGGGAGGAGCACCTTTCAAAAAATAGTCCTTGTATTTATGTCTGGGAAATATAAAAACTGGTGGAAGAGAATTTCCAATGGCATTGACAATTGAACACATTGTAACTAATTGCCCTCTTTCAGATGATGCTGTTTGTGCAACTTGCTTTTGTCCACGTTGCGAAATCACTTTAGGAGGATCCATTACAGTAGTAATTCCAGTTTCATCTAAGTTGTATATATTTTCAGGAGTAAAATGGTATTTTGACATGACTGTGTCATAATTATCCATAAAAGCTTTAACTGCAGCAGCAGTAAAAGCTGAAGCTCGCCCTACACTTGTTTTCTCTGGTTTTCGTAGTGAAAGTTCAGTATGACGATGCATAAAGTGTTGTAACCAATCAATACCTGCCATTTTATTTTCTTCCCAACTTTCAGGAATAAAAATTTTCAAACGATTTGCATATTGGTATGCAAAATTTCTGGTATTTGCACAGGTTAAACCATAATTCAATTGAGAACATGAAATCAAATAATTTCGCAACAAGAGTTCTTGTTCAGCTGTGAAGATCTGTTGAGATGTATATTTGGACTGGAACTTATAATTTATATTTGTTACACAATCAGTCTTGTTTTTTCTCACCTTTTTCAATCTATTAAATAATGTTGATTTTGATAGATCATATTTTATAGCAGCATCTCTCACAGAAACTTTATTTTTCACAATATCATCTATTGCTTTTTCCATATTTTCTTCTGAAATTTTAGTCCTTTCAGTTTTTGGTTTATAATTTCTCACCATTTTCCTGTATTACAAGAATATCTGAAAAAGAAATTGATAAATAATTAACATAACTATAAAAATAAATAACAAATAGAAAAAACATATAAGAAAGCTATTAAAATATGTTACATTGGTATTAGAAAATGAAATTTATAGGCTAGAATATCTATTCAATAATTATTAATAATATAAATTTATGAACTAGAATATTTGTATTAAATAAACAAGAATAAAAATAAATTTAGAATATCAACTAGCATACAACTATGAAAAAAAAAAAAAAAAATAGTAAAAATGTATAAAAGAACACTATTAAAATTTATGTTATATTGGTATTAGAAAATGAAATTGATAAACCAGAATATATGTTCAATTTATATTAGTAATAAATAAATTCATGAACTAGAGCATTTGTATTAAATAAACAAGAATAAAAATAAATTTAGAATATCAGTTAGCCTAACTATAAAAATATATATGTAATATATGACAAAGCTATTAAAATATATGTTATATTGGTATTAGAAAATGAAATTAATAAATTAGAATTTATATTAGAAAAATAAATTCATGAACTAGAATATTTGTATCAAATAAGAATGAAATTAAATTTGGAGTATCAGTTAACATAACTAAATAAATAGTGTAAACTAGCAAACAAACAAAGAAAAAAAGAAAATCATTAAAATATCTATTAATTTCATAAAAAATAAATAAATAAATAAATAAATAAACTAGAATATCAATTAGTAGAACTAAAAAAGAAATAGATAAATAATTAGCAAATTAGAAATCTTAAAAGAAAAGCTTTTAATATATCTATGAGATTCATATTAAAACTGGATGGAGGCAGATTGAGATTGTCCCAATGTACCCCATGCATTACTGTCCCAATGTGCCCCAATAGGTCATTATTGAAACAAATGGTTAGGCCTAATTTTCTAGAGCACATGGAATAATGATTTATAGTGGAAATGAAAGCTAAATATTTATAAAAGCATAATATATATCTAGAATTTTAAATAATTTTTTCCATAAAATTTAATACCAACATTTAATGAGTTTTAAAAATTTACTTTTGATGTGATAAAATAGACTTACCTTACTCACAGACAGCAGACTTGAATGAATGAGCTGGAAACACAGGTGCAAGCATATATCAGTAGCGCCATCTAGTGTGAATTTTTACAAAATTTATTTTGCAATAATAAAGGAATTAGAGCCTTTGTCCCAATGTGCCCCGTGTCCCAATGTGCCCCCACTTCCCCTACTTTAAACCAAATTGCCTTATTTTATAATTTAAAGATTTTATTACCATTAGCATGAGGCTATAATTTAAAGTGTATAACACTTTATAAATAAAAAAAGGGGGGAAGGGGGTCTTTTTTATCACCTAAATAATACGTGAAACTTTTAACCCTACAAAATCATTTCAACATATATTGTTAGAAATCTTTAAACCTTTTTATTAAAACAAACTTTCTCTATTTGTTCTTCTCTAGTAATATTAAATAAATAATCAGACTTTTAAATTATCCAACTACCCTCAAAATATCAGCTCCCCCCCCCCCCCTCAACAAAAAAGTTTAATCTTTAAAAGTCTATTTTTTTTTAAAAAAAATCTATCCTATTTGTTGCTCTCTGAAATTTATGCTTCCCCTTCCTCTCCAGCATTGAGATATTCTAATATCATGAATAACATGGATAAACACGTTACACGAAATAAATTTATCCATTTTCTCATTACGAAATACTTTCCGAGATGTGAAGATCCGATCTAATATAAAATTCGTCAATGGTCCAAATTTGAAAACATATTTATGTCTATAGTTTTACTAGATTTATTTCTTGTTACATCTCATATTTCAAAATATTTATACAGTAGAAACATTGACTATTCTACAGCTTGGAAATTGGTAGAGAAGCTGCTTATACAAGTAAGGGATAAAAGGAGTGATAAAAACTTTCAGGCTCAGTATGAAAAAACAAAATATTATACAAGTACAATTGAAGGCAAATTAGATGATAGCAGTTTTGATGTAGAACTAGAATTAGAATTCAAGGGAAAAAGAACTTCAAAGAAAAAGTTAATACCTGGTGAAAAATCAATTGATGAAGCTCCTGTAACCGCAACTGCTCAAAACTATAAATTGGTCTTTTTCAGTATTTCAGATTGTGCCAGGACAAGTATCGAAGAAAGATTTAGTCCAAACAAAGATATTTTAGAAGATTGTTCCTGGTTAGACCCAAATAAGTTTAACCTTTAACTGATGTTACCGGTCTCACAGACGGTGCTTTTTTCAATTTTCATAGTTTAACTTGCAAATTTCAGTTTATCTACAAACACCACTGAAATTTTGATTCGTTTGGAACTTTAGTACTAACACCAGAGACTTTTGAATACGTGAATTTTAATTATATCACTCCTGTACAAAAGGTTTAGTACAAAAACAACATCCTATGAGTTAATCGCGGCTTTTATTCATATTTCGATGGAGCGGTCTCACAGAACACTTCACACTAGTTATGTGACAATTTCTGTGACATCAGTTAAAGGTTAATGAAACAGTATTATAGACCCACGACGAGAAGAGACCTGTCAATCATACGTGACGTAGTCTAAGACGAACCCATTTCTTCCAAATCGGAGCGGGGAATTGTCTTCTCTACGCCGCGCCGTAGAGGAAAAAGGAAAGGTTGTCGTATTCCCCAAATATGCGAGGTTTTGGCGCTATTTATATATATAATATTGACTTTAAAGGGGAGTTACATAAAATCGTTAAAAATTTATATAAACTATGTTACTTTTTAATTATTACGATAATACAGAGAATTAATTATTTTTGTTTAAGTATAATTTATTAAAAATTTTGTTAAAAAATAGTATTTTTTCTTTTTTAATGAATGAATTACATCTCGACTTTTTGTAATGGCGAAATACTTAAGAAATACTAATTTACTTTATTTAAGCACATCTTTCATTCTAAGAATAATCAACTGAGTTGTGTATTTTTGTATAGGTACTAATAGTAAAGGTAATAATATCATATTTTGGACTTTTAACTTATATTATCTTGAAACTTAATGTATTTTTAAATACTTTTAATAACCAATAAAGATATAATTTAATACAATAGTCAATGAAAAATTTAAAAAATAAAATAAAGTAATAATTAAATAATTTATTTATAATTTACCAGCTTAATTTATAATATAATTACTAAAAAATTTTAAGGCAAATTAATGATCCAACTATGACATTTTTCTTAATTTATTTTTAGCTCGATGGACAGAAAAAAAAAATCTACGAGCGGAAAAATTAAAAAATAGATGCATCTGTAGTCCGTTTTTAAAAATTAAGAATATCTATATGAAATAAGTTAAATTAAGAAATGCACTTGACAAAAGGAGGGGGGGAGGCGGGGGTCTGATGTAAAATTATAAGCGACTTGCTGTTTCAGAAGGGCAGTATTTTTTTTTTCTTTATTTCTGTGCTGTCACGTCCGAAAATTCTGTTCAAAACGCCTGTTTTGATCTTTTCTACGTTTATTTTTTGCTCTATGGACAGAAAAAAAAAAATCTACGAAGGGAAATATAAAAAAATAGATGCATCTAAAATCCGTAGCCCAGACCGCATTTTTTAAAATGAAGAATATATATATGAAATAAGTTAAATTAAGAAATGCACTTTAAAAAGGGAGGGGGGTGGGAGTGGAAGCTCCTGATGTACAATTATAAGCGACTTGCTGTTTCAGAATGGCAGTATTTTTTTATTTTTTTCTGTGCTGTCAGGTCCGAAAATTCTGTTCAAAACGCCCGTTTTGATCTTTTCGACGTTTATTTTTTGCTCTATGGACAAAAAAAAAAAAAAAAAAAAAAAAAAAAAAAAATCTACGAAGGGAAATAATAGAAAATAGATGCATCTAAAATCCGTAGCCCAGACCGCATTTTTTAAAATGAAGAATATATATATGAAATAAGTTAAATTAGGAAATGCACTTTAAAAAAGGAGGGGTGTGGGGGTGGAAGCTCCTGGTGTAAAATTATAAGCGACTTGCTGTTTCAGAATGGCAGTATTTTTTTATTTTTTTCTGTGCTGTCAGGTCCGAAAATTCTGTTCAAAACGCCCGTTTTGATCTTTTCGACGTTTATTTTTTGCTCTATGGACAAAAAAAAAAAAAAAAAAATCTACGAAGGGAAATAATAGAAAATAGATGCATCTAAAATCCATATCCCAGACCGCATTTTTAAAAATGAAGAATACATATATGAAATAAGTTAAATTAAGAAATGCACTTAAAAAAAGAAGGGGGGGGGGGGCTCCTGCTGTAAAATTATAAGCGACTTGCTGTTTCAGAATGGCAGAACTTCTTTTCTTTAATTTTGTGCTGTACTTTATGTACAATCATTCTTTCTTTAGAATGAATTGTTTTCCCTTTTGAGGACATGTTTAATATTAAAAAGAATTGTTTTGAATAAAAAAACAGTTTAAAAATGGCAAGATAAACTAAATGACAGAGAGATACAGTAAAACACAGCTAACCCAGAGAGGGAAAACAGGTTTATGTCAAGGAATGAGCAAGTTATTGGCGCGAAAATTATTTTATTGCAACCCCTTGCTCTTAGTGGGGAATGGTCACTGAGGGTCAAACTGAAACAGCGGGGTCATTTTCCCCCTCCAGTATCGCCTTGCACACCTTCCGTAAAATAGACTCATCTAAAAGAGGGTGTTTCCCAAGTCTCATCTCGTGGTGGGTTTATAATAATGCTTTAAATAGTTTTCCAACGGAAGTCCTTTGCAGTATTTCTAAACTTTGTAAAGTTGAAAGAAGTCAGTTATTGATAGAGTTTGCAGATCAGTATGAAAGTTTTACAACGGCTGAAAAAACTAACATTGAAAGAAAACAAGACAATCTGAATGGAGCTGAAGAAATCTGTGAATATGACGATGTAGAAACTGAATTTGAAGAAGACGAATATCTTTATGGTTACTGCTCTGACAAGAAAAAATGTTTTCAATGTTTATCAAGCGCCTTTTCTGTTGTTTTTGAACTCTCACAATCTGGGATGTTTACCAACTTATATGTAGCTTACAAGTTTTTACTAACCATACATTGTACGCAAGTCACCTGTGAAAGGGTGTTATCTAAACTTAAAATAGTTAAGAATCGACTTAGATCTACTTTAAGCCAGGATAATATGTCTAATCTTCTTTTCATGAACGTACAAACAGACTTATTTTAACTTAGATAAAGATGTTATTATAGATGAAGTACCCAGGACCAGTGAAGAACTGGCCGAAAAGCTGTTAGGTTAGTAAACAGCCGTTCACAATAACATAACATTTACAACTGTTATGATTTATTTGCAAATTGAATAATTGCATAAAAAATTACCTTTCTTAGTTTACTGTATTTAACCTCTTCAGTTCCGAAGCTAAAATAATAATACAAATACTTATTCATTAGTTTTATCCAAACAAAATGACATCGTAAATGACAGGAAAAATATCTTTTCTGAAATTGATTCTTTAGGCACTTAGTCATTTAGGTTCAAAAATATGGATCTAAAACTACAAACCCCCTTAAAACAGCAATTTAATAACCATTAACCTAAATTAACACATGCACAAATTTAAGAGCTTTACACAAGTAAATAATCTATAAATTCTCAAAATTTTTTATTGAAAAAGATTTAAGTTAAATATGAAAAATTTTCACTTTCTTGGTCATATTGTCTTTTGGGCATTTTTAGGCATTTTGCAAACTGAGATGAAAATAACATTTATTTTATGTGGGAATCAGCTTAGATGCTGCCATTTATTCGTTTGCTTTGAACGTAAAATACCTTCAGCTATTAAGAAGTGATGTGAAAATGTAAAAAAAATCGGACATTTTAGTTTTTATAAGGAAAAAAAACAGAGGTCCCCGTTTGGGGTCCCAGGGACCGAATAGGCTACACCAGGTATTTTAGAGCCATTTACATAGCTGCCAATTTGTACGGATTTTTGCTACCGCTAAAATTTAACAGAAATTTATGCCTTATTTAATTATCAGTATTCACTACAATTCGGCGATTGAATTAGGCAAAGCCTTCTATAAACTTTTAGTGGTAGCAAAAATCCGTACAAGTTGGCAGCTATGCATTTATCTTTTTATTATAAAATCTATTTTACAATATGTAACCATTAAATAAAAATTAAATAGGATATTCTTTTTTCAATATGCTTGCTTTTTTATTACTGTTGTGTCCCTTTTTAATATTTACTTAGGTATTACAGTAGGACTTAGAATATTATAGCCTCAACAATGTGATTCGCTTGCCTAAATCTAAAAATATTTATCCCTCTCCTTTAAAAAAAAAAAACAAACTTGTAATTAATTAACCTTTAACTGATGTCACAGAAATTGTCACATAACTAGTGTGAAGCGGTCTGTGAGACCGCTCCATCGAAATATGAATAAAAGCCGCGATTAACTCATAGGATGTTGTTTTTGTACTAAACCTTTTGTACAGGAGTGTTATAATTAAAATTCACATATTCAAAAGTCTGGTGTTAGTACTAAAGTTCCAAATAAAACAAAATTTCAGTAGTGTTTGTAGATAAACTGAAATTTGCAAGTTAAACTACGAAAATTGAAAAAAGCACCGGTCTGTGAGACCGGTAACATCAGTTAAAGGTTAATATAATTTTTTTTTTCTAGCATGGCAATGGTGGATCCAAGGGGGAGGTCACGGGGGTCATGACCCCCCCCCCCCCTTGAACGAAGAAAATTTCTCAAGGACAGTTTAAAAATGAAGTATATATTAAATTCTTTCAAATGTACCCCTCGCTCAACAATAAGAATATTTCTGATTACTTAAAGTTCTGCTTAAATCCAAAGTAGGTAATTTCTGACACATCCAATAAAGTGATTTTTAATCTCAGATGCAAGACATTTGCAAGCGCACTTATTCAGAGCAAATGTGATTGATTAGCGTTTTCTATTTTTCGATAAAAGAAAAGAATCTTTCTGGAAATCTCCGTAAAATGTGGGATTTTAAATTGAATTTAAGGTCGTAACAATCAATTACTCCTTCAGGACGACATTTTTTAACTGTCGAGTCTTAAAAATTGGCATAAAATGCTCAATTTCGGAATCATTCTTCTTTGCCTTTATAAAAAACGGGAAATTCTTCAATTTCTTGATATCTGAATAAAATGTGTAAATTTTATATGTTTACTAAGATTAATGCTTTTTTATTTTTTATTTTTTTGTATTTACGAATATAACTTCTCAGAAGTATTAGAAAAGTAACAATTTTGGATATGGGAACAGCCTTCAATATAAAAATTGCTTAGAGATGTGACACCCACTCCCCTTCAAAAAAGGAGCCATGACCCCCTCTAAATGGAGGGTTGGATCCGCCCTTGTAAGCATGGAACTAGTTTATGTACAGTGTATAAAAATAATATAAATATTTATTGTGAAAGTAAGTAGACTACACCAAAAATAGCTTATTTTTTTACTCAACTATTTTCCAAGTGACAAAATAGCTAAATGTGGTTTTTAGGCCTAATTTTCAAAAGTTACATATTGAAATTCTTTACTCTCAACACTCCGGATATTCTTTACTCCGGTAAGGGGCCCCTTTTCAGTCTCTAGCCGAGGGCCCCCAAAGGAGCCAGTCCGGGCCTGACATCAATACAGAAATGTAACATGTCCATCGTAGAGATCGGCATCGTACAGTTACAAGATGTCTGATTCCGAGTTTAATTTTTTTTCAGCAGACTCGTGTCGGGACGGAACTGGTCTTAATCGATCTCAGGATGTGTGGAACAGTCATTTTGTTTTGCAGTATTAATAGTGATAATGAACTTCTCTTAACAGTATCTTTGGAAATATACCTTAAGGTGGTTCTCATATTCACTGCTCAACAATGCGAAGCTTTCAGACACATTTTCTGACAAAATTTTTAACTATAAAGGCATAA
This sequence comes from Maratus speciosus, assembly GCA_963932465.1. Taxonomy (NCBI): domain Eukaryota; kingdom Metazoa; phylum Arthropoda; class Arachnida; order Araneae; family Salticidae; genus Maratus; species Maratus speciosus. Next base: position 339,752,880 of record OZ010788.1, read on the forward strand.
AATTGACAGACCTGCCTATTGAAGGCATTTGGAAACGAATAGCTTTTTCCATATTTGATAAATTACTTACAGAGATAACAGAGATTCCTGCCACGTGACTGTACGTTTTTCTCCTTTCCTGTGCTATCGCTTCCGGAAATTCCTTTCAAAACGCTAACTTTGACAGTATTTTTACAAAGATATATTGCTTTTATCTATGAAAAAAACGACATTTACATAGTTTCTGAATAAGAATGCCTGCCAATCTTACGCGTTTCGAAAAGAAAAGAATTCATAAATATGTCGAAATGTAGCTCCTTTGGATTTGAGAAAAGCCTTAAAAATGAGAGAAATATTTTCACAAATCTACTTTTTATTATACAGCTTCAAAAGTTATCATGTTTTTAATCCTTTATTCTGAACTACATTAATCTTTTAATGAATCCTTATTTCCATTTTGAAATGTCTGTAGACACGATGACTAAAACACTGTAAGTAATCGTTAATGTTTACTATTGTGTGTTTTCTGTTTTGAGAACATCATAGCAATGTAAAATATACTGTAAAATATTCCCATAAATATGTATGTAGTATTCATTAAAAGAATTTTAATTGTATATTGAGAAAAAACGGATTTTTTTTTTGTAGAAATTGTGTCGGGCCGGGCCGGGCCTGCTTTTACTAATTTTTGTACGGGCCGGGCCGGGCCGGGCCGAGAACTGTAAAAAAGCAAACGGGCCGGGCCGGGCTCGGGCCGAACTTCCAATTTTTACACCGGGCCGGGCCGGGCCAAGATAGCTTTCGTTCGGGCCGGGCCGGGCCCGGGCCTGGAAATTCCGGCCCGTGCAGACCTCTAACCCACACATATATTAATTTTCCTTAATCATCAACCTCTCTGCCATTCCCGTCTTTTCACTATTTGATTTGCCATGATGTAAATAATTTCTGCTCGAGAAAACTTTTAACAAGCGACATTAAATATGTATATATATATATTACCACATGCAAATTCCAATTTTATGACCTTGACCTACTGGCATTTTCCGCTCTTCCTCCCTCACACTAGCTCATTTTTGATATATTTGCAGGTTACATTTCATTTAGAATCTGATTGAAGATCTGATATAAAATTTCAATAGATGATTTATGTTGAACCGAATTAGAGCAGCGTTTTTAATTTCAAAATCTCAAAGTAGATTAATGGAGATCTAGTTTATTTGTTTTAACAATTATAAAAGACGAAGCTTTGTGCATTATTTAATTTCAATTTATTGAAATTTTCCCATTAAAAGTAAAATTTTGAACTATAATCCAATTTATCATTTTGTAATTTTTATAGAGGCTTGTATTCATTCTGCTGTTAATATAAATGAGCGTTGGAAGAACGAAATCCAAGAAAGGGCAGGGTTTTGGAATAGATATACTTGTAGCCCAATACTCTAAACTAAGAATATTTTCCGTTATTTAACCCCTTGAGGTGCATAATTTTAATCAAGTTTTGCAGCAGAAACTTTTAATTAAATTTTACTTTTATAACTTTTGTGTAAAAAAGTTATAAAATTGCATTTCCTTAGTTTGAAATAAAATTTTTCGAAAATTCTGGTGTGAATTCAACATTACAGAAACAACTTGTCCCTGAAAGGGTTAACACCCCCGCGCGAAATAATTTTTAAAACATGCGACATAAAAACAATACAGAAATTTAACAGTTAAAAATTATTAAATGTTAAAATAAATTTATACCAACGTAGTATTTCTAAAAGAAGAATTGTAACAACGTGTCCCCCGTTTGAAATAAATTATAAACGCAAAACGTATAAACAATAACAGAACTAAAAATTGACTTCCACGGGATGTTCAGGTAAGGGGTTGGGCAGAGCTCCCCGCTAATGAAAAATTCTTATTTTTCTCTTAGTATTCAATTATTTTCTGTCACTTATGAAGAATAAATTTTATTATTATTATTTTTTTTTCAAATCAGAGATACAGAAAATTTAGTTATTAAATTTTAAAATTCAGGGAGGAACAATGGTCTTCCCCTGCCACTAGTATTTCCAGCTGTCTCAATTTATGCAGACGTCCCAATTTTCAGGAGTCCAAAGGTTTGCCCCGCAGAACCGCATTATGGAGCGCCAAACGTCTTGATTTTTCAATTTTGTATGCTGAAGCCCAGGCCCGTGCAGAGTGGAGGGGTGTGGAGCCGGTACAAATTATCAGTGGCCGGCTTCGGTACTGGTAAAAACAACAACAATAACAAAAAACAGAAAAAGTAGACTCGTACTTTTTTACGCCAAAGTTTTAAATTAACCAACAAATAATAAAATTCAAAAGTCAGTATTTACTAGAGGGGGGGGGGGGGGGTAGCTCAGGGCCCGTTCACCTGTGTATGTATCAAATATTTGAAAGTTCATTTGATTTCAAGAAAGTTTGAATCAGGTAGAAAGTTGGGTAAAGTCACAGGTTAAGGTTTCGCTTTTTATTACTTTCATACTTTAAAAATTTTCATTCCAAATTAATTGATGAATTCATTAAGATTTAATTATATTTTTAATAGTTTAAATTTTTATTTAATATCGTTAGATGAAAAAGTGCTGCAAATGCATCATAAATTGTACTTCTGTAAACAACAACAACAACAACAAAAAAACAATAATAAAATTATAAACAAATACAGTGGAACCCGGTTAAGACGCGTTTCAAGGGAGTGGACAAAAGTCGCGTATTAAGCGGGATCGCGTATTAAACGTGATTTGTATCATGGTGCAGGAACTGGGCTTATTTACACATTTAATCGTCTAAATGAACTTTTGAACTTTCGTTTATATGTTTACGGTCTCAAATTGTGTCTTTTACATATGTTTAGTTTAAAATTAAATTGTATTCAACTTTAACTCCTTGTTTCTTTTTATATGACTGAATGGAACAAAAAAGGAAAATAAATGTGGATTCCAACCTGGTTTTGTTGTCGATTTGTACTTTGCAAGCAAAAATAAAACAACAAAAATAATTTTCCTACTAGACTAAAAATTTTTTAACAAAAAGAATAAAATATTAAAACTTTGAAGCACAACCCATTTTTAAAAATCAAATTTAGTACTTGTATTAAGTACCACTATAATTGACCCTTCTTTTTATATAAGAAGAAACTATTTTTATTAATCTTCGTGTACATAATATTGTTAGCATAACAAAAAGTAAAGAAAACATAAAAGAATTATCCAATCGCAGTCGTATTTATTTAATCTTTACGAGTTTCATTTTTTGTTGCCTATAACATGCATTATAAAACATAGTAGTGATATAACGTACATTTAAAACAGGGTTGTAAAAAACCCGGGTTTTTTAGAAAAAACCCAGCCCGGGCGGGTTTTATTAAAAAACCCGGGTTAAATGGGCAATTTTCCCCGGGTAAATTAAATTGCCAAAATGTGGACGATGATTCCACCTTCCTCACAAATAATAATCTTCAGAGTTGCCACTGTATAGGGAAAACTAGAAAATCTGAGGGAATTTAAAAATGAGTATTAAAAACAAGGAATTTTACTAAACTTTGGTACTTTGCAAAATTTATCCGTTGAAATTTTGAAAATTCTCAGAGGAATTACTCTGGGAAAATTTAATATTTTGCTCAGTAAAGCACAAGAAATTTGATTGCCGAAATAAGTGGCAATCCTGATCTCAAATACAATCTTTGTGAACACTTCATAGTCTAATAGATGGGAAAGACTTCATAGTCTTAATAATGATCTCACCATTTTTCTCTGTTCTTAAAATACATATATAGATATGATCACTTTAATTTAAATAACAAACAAAGGTACTTCTTAGTTAACCCGTCGACCACTTTCGCCAAATTTAACTCATTGACATAATTTTTATTTTAAATAACAAAAGATCAAATAAATTAGTAAAACATTAATAAAAATACAAATAAAACGTTGAATTAATGGTTTTATTGGCATTTAATCTTACAATTAATTAATGGCAACCATTATTGGCATTTAATCTTACAATTTGGGGACAGTAATTTGGTCAACGGGATAACTAAGAAGTACCCAAACAAATTTTAAATGGCAAAGCTATCAATTGTGTGTTTTCCAATTGTTTCCAATCTAAAAGTGCAAGTAAATTAATACAAATATATTTTCCAAGATTCAAAGAAGTGAATAAATAAAACAAAATAACCATAAACTGTTAACAATTACATCATCTGTTCTTTTCCAGAAATATATTTTAAAAAACCCGGGTTTTTTACCTGGGCTTTTTATAAAAAACCCAGCCCGGGCGGGCAGCTGGGCGGGTACCCGGGCAGCTACCCACTACAACCCTGATTTAAAAGCTCACTAACAACAGGCATGATTATCTCTAATCATAATAATTTTTATGATGTATCTGAGTAACCTGAATTCGTCTATATCTCTCTTACTACTGTAAAAACATACACGAAGCGAGAGGCAAAGAATGTTAGAAGGCGGAATCAAAGAAGAATTGCAGTTTTACTAATTTAGCGGGGCTTTGTTTTATTCAAATATCTACCACTATTTCTGATTAGTAATTTTTGCGTTAATTAATCTGTTATTAAATAAAGTAAATAATACTATTCGAAAACAGTGTTTTTTATCTGAATAAAAATAATCCGCAAAATTGCCAACACTTGAGAAGAGAGACGGAATTCGCATCTTGATCAATGAATCCGCGTCTTAATCGTGATTATTTTCCCTCAAAGGACCAAAAATTTATCGCGTATTAAGCGGGATCGCGTAATAACCATTCGCGTATTAAACGTGATATTTTTACATTAGTCTTATGAGCGATATTCAAGGGATCGAAAAAAATCCGCGTATTAACCGTGAGCGTCTTAACCGGGTTCGACTGTACTATATAGATTAAAAAAAATAGGCACTATCCAGCAATTTATTTTCTTTGAGGGTAAAACCTGTTTATAACGTAGTTCTGCTATAAACGAAAGAAATCGTGTTACTGCCCCCCCCCCCAAAAAAAAAAAAATGCAAGAGGAAAACAAGGTATATAAAACGAAAACTTTCACTATTCGTTTGCATTTCCGTCTAAGCAGGTTTTCTTGTATCATACTTAGGGTGGTGGGCCTGCAGTGGAATTGTTACCGGCGCCCGCGATCTCTTTGTGCGCCCCTGCTGAAGCCACCAATGTAATGTGTTCTTAAATATAACATTGTTTCCTTTTTGAACATTGAATTGCAGGCATTACGATATTGTTCTTTTCTAAGGGCTCGTTGTGTCTCTTAGACATGGACCGATTTACAAATTTGGGGGCTCCAGGCACAGATGCTCACGGGGCCCCCCTTGCATCGATACTTACAGAGGGATTGAGAAAAAAAAATTACATATATACACACACACACACAAAAAATGTTCTTTCACAATTATTAAATTTAAATGAGTAGACGTTTTATAATAAATTGTGTGATGCTGATTATCTTTTCCTATGCAAGTCTATATATCTGGAATGGTAAAGTATGCAACAACTAATAATAAATTTTCCGCAATACCAGGTTACAATTATTTAAAACAGGGGTGGCCAACAGTGTCATGCCGGCTAACCACTAAAATTTTATAGAAAAAGTCGACTTCTTGAATAGCAGAGATTCGCTGATTAAATAAGGTAATGATCTCTATAAAATTTTAGTGGTGTCGAGCGTGCCACAGTTGGCCATCTCTGATTTGAAATATTAGGGGGCTCTGACGCCAACGAACTACGCTCGCTAACTCCCAAATAATCTGACGAGAAGAGAAACAGGATTAAATAAGAATTAAAAATACAGTGCATTTTTAATGTGAAAAGATAATTGAAAATATTCATTATAATAAAGTATTTAAATATGGATGTTTCAGACAAAATATTCGATGTTATAACTAGGGATTGACCGAATACCGAATAGTCGATTCGGCATGTAAACCGAATATTCGGCTTCGGCCGAATACTTTGAAGTATTCGGCCGAATAATTGCAGATAAGTATTTTCTTAGAAGTAGAAGAATTCTCTTTTACTTAGAAGTAGAATAGGCTAAATGATGAGTTTCAATATTATGTGCATGAGTTCAAAGTTCAGCTGCACTACCAAAAACAAGTCAAAGGCCATTTTTAATTACAAAAAAACTTTTTTTTTTCTTTCCTAAAATAGTCTATATAGGGGTGAAATCAGAACAACTGTCTACGATATAGGAAAAAAAAAGTAAGGAATATGGGCATCTTTCCATTACCATTTAATTTTAATTATTTCTACATTAGTTTTTTCAATTTAAATTTATTTAATGTGTATTCTCTTTAATATACACCTCAAATAAGTATATCAGAGTTCATCTCTGTATATCTAAGGTTTATATTAAAGAAAATACATGCATCAAATAAGTATACTCCTATGCCTATCCTATAGCTTTTATAACCACTAAAATTAAAATCGCTCAAATTTATCTTCATCACCACAGTGATAAATATTAATCAAAATATAAATATGTATCAATAATTTCTCAGAAAATAGTTAAATGTACAAATTGATGCGATACCTTTTGTATTTGAGAACATTCCAATTCAATATGTATATAATTAGACAATCAGTAAATCAGCTTAATGACAACATTGTTTCTTTTTATTTGAATGAACTTTTGTTTTTCTGAGAATCCTTATCCTTAATAATAGCCTGTATAGTTTAATACTTTCATTGGGTTAATTTTGATATTGACTAGTGATAAAATAATAAAAAATAAGTGATGGGTTAATGAATTTGTGAGTTGAAAGAAGTCATTAAATTTTTTTGTGTAATTAGATTTAAGAATAAAAATGTAACTGAATTAAATTATTAAGAATTTAATTTTAATTAAAGTTTATTAAAAAAGCTAATATATGCAAAAATGTGTATTAAAAATTTTTAAGTATTCGGTTGCCGAATACCGAATATACGGTGTACACTTTGACCGAAGCTTCGGTATTCGACAAAATTGCTGATTCGGTCAATCCCTAGTTATAACAATAGAATACAAACACATGTAGAATAAAGAATGAAATTTACAATTCCATTAGATGTTAAAACTACCTCAAAATTTGAACAATAATTGAAAATCCTTCAGGAGCATTTGAGAGCCCCTGAAAATCAGGGGCACTGGACCCTCCCGAATGCCCTGCCGTAAATCAGGCATTGCTCTTAGATGTTGTTTAATTTATCGAAATTTAGCACATTAAAGGAAACTTATTTATATTTTATATCCCGAACAAGCAGTTGTCCTCCTTTTATTGTTGTTACACCTCTGCCCCGCTTTTTTCAGCACTGGACCCAGCAACTGGCAACACTACCTCTTTCAGGGTTGTAGTGAGTTAAAAAATCAACTGATTTTTCCTTTTAAATCAGTGATTTAAATCAATTAATTCAGTTTTCTTTCGCATGTTAAGAATTATTTGATTTAACCAAACATAATTATTTATATGCAGCTTTAAAAAGTGATGCAAGTTTTTAATTTGAAAGCAAATATATTTTTTCTCATGCAGTATTTTTTTGTATTTATTTATTTATTTATTTTTTTTTTTGAGCCTAGAAAGTAAAAAAGGTCACAATAAATTCAATTACGGCAGCAGCAGCAGCAATAGTTCCCTTTTTTCTTAGAATGGAGAGATTTTATGTATATGACGTGTAGCTCGATTATGGATGATTAGCCCGTTTGCAATTAATGTAAGTAGTTCAGCATTTATTTTCGGTTAATATTCCATAATGAAATTAAAATACTTCTTCAATAATAAAATAATATAAATAAAACACAAATTTACGTTCTTAAATACAGAAATAATCAAAATAAAAAAGGCTGCTGTAAATAGCGAAATGTTTGGCAATTTCTTTGGCTATTAACCTTTGGTATGCGGCTAATACGAAAGCGTAGCTTTTAATTAATTCCAGAACATGTACATATATATTTGATATTTTTCAGATAAAAATACTTTTTTGGTGTTAGTGGGCAATCGAAATAAAATACATTAAATGTTAAAAATCTGTTTTGAGTTAAAAAAAAAAAGGGGGGGGGGCTCCACCTTTGTTTTATACACCCCGGGTAATAGGCAGTTTGTTCTGTAACTCGTGAAGCCCGAGTTGAATGCTTCGTTTTTTGTAATATGTATTTGGTGAGGATTCCAAATTTTATTCGGGGAAGAAGAAAATATCTTATGTGTACTAGAGATTTAAAAGTTGTTTTTATGAGTATTTAACCCACGGGAAGAAATGAAAGAGATTCAAATGCCTCTTGATTTATTGGAAGAGGCTGTAATTCGGGACCCCATACGATGCGTCATGTCATTGATGACGTCACAACTGCTACATTGTTTTTGAGTGTGTAGCTTTTGTGGCTTCATCGGTGATCCTACAATTTTCCCGTTGTGGTTATGATTATGCTGAAAGAGGAAATATGCTTTACTATACTTAGGATTATTAGTCTGTCAAATGTTTCTTTCATTATTTTCCTGTAAGCACATAGTTTGACTAATTTGTATGAAATACTTTATTATATGTAGGAAAAATCTTCAGATGAAATTTTTTTTTGAGAGTTTATATATTTTGATCTGTGTGTAAATAATTCGGCACTTTTCTTTAAAAAAAGGAAAAATCCATTTTTTTTTTTTTTCGAATAGAAATGAAAACATTACAAAAAATAACCACTCAAAAGCGGCAAAGTAGCTTTTTTATGCTAAATTTTCCTTCTTTTTTAGTGTTTAAAGAGTATCATTAAGTACCATACTTGTACAAGTAGTTAAAATTTTATTATTTAATAAAGCTATGATAATTCTCCATTTCTTATAAATAATCAAATAAATTTTGAATATTTGCCAATTGTTATAAAAGTTTTTTATGTTTGTTATACTACAGCAAGTCGGAAATTGCTCGTCAAACGTGGCAAATGAGGTGCGTTCGTACTATAACTAGTTTTATAATTATTTTTTGTACCCCATATTGTACTCAATGTATATATTTTTTAATTTCATAAGTGCATAGTCTATAACATCATTAAAATGCACTTGCAATAATTTTTTCCCCATTCCCCGTAATGTAACGGAAAACTTTTGACTGTCCCTGTAATTAAACTATACATCCGATTTTCATAAAATTTGAAATGGCTCGACAAAATTTTGCAACAATTATATATTTAAATTTTCAGACCATTCGGAAGGCTGTAACATCATTAAAACGCACTTGCAATATTTTTTCCCCATTGGCCGTAATGTAACGGAAAACTTTTGACTGTCCCTGTCATTAAACTATACATCCGATTTTCCTAAAATTTCAAATGGCTCGACAAAATTTTGAAACAATTATATATTTAAAATTTCAGACCATTCGGAAGGCTGTGACATCATTAAAATGTATTTGCAATAATTTTTCCCATTGGCCGTAATGTAAAGAAAAACTTTTGACTGTCCCTGTAATTAAACTATGCATCCAATTTTCATAAAATTTAAAATGGCTCGACAAAATTTTGCAACAATCATACATTAAAAATTTCAGACCATTCGGTTGGGTAGTTTTTGCTCTGTTATATGCGGACAGACAGACAGACGGACGGGCGGACGGACTGAACGACGACTATAGGTGCTACGTATTTATATAATTACGAACGCACCTAAAAAGTAATAAACTTTGTCCTTTTCTTTGCTTTGTGCGCTTTCTGTCTTTCCCTTTTTTAGCCTTTCTGTTTTTGTTGATACGATGGTCAATAACATAAAATATTTAGTGCTATATTTTCTTGATCATTTCTGAAGACTTTTTTTGAAGAACGTTTTTGAAAAATATTGCTTTAAAAAAGTTTCGTTAAACTTTTTACAGTAATGTCTAGACAAATTGAGAAAAGTATTATCGAACAAAAACATAGCTGTGAAAAAAGGGAGCCAAGTTCTGTAAAGACAATGGCAAGAAAAGAAGTGATATCTAAGTGGGTGCCAAGTTCAAATAAAATTCACTCAAACTTACCTACTGAAGTATTATAGCATTTTTTAAATTGTTTAGAAATAAAAATTATTGATAGCATATTAATAATAAATCTAGAACTTGGCAAGTTTTTACTTACAAGTCATTTATTTTTAATAATGACATTATCATATCAAATCTTGTTATTTCATGATTGGAAGCCTTAATTTGAGTGAGCTCCTTCACCTTGAAGGGCGGTGGGATAAAATATATCCCACCTAATTTAACTGCAAAATTCCACATTGATACTAGAATTCAGGACTAAAAAGTTTAATTTTATTAAATACGTGAAAAGAAGCTTTTACCCATTTTGAAATAAATTTATTTTGTAAATTCTGGTGTGATTCAATCATTTCAGCATTTCACGAATAAAAGTTATTTGCCCCTGAAAGGGTTAAAGGGGTGCAGTCTCTAGAGTGATGACCAAGAACAAGCGTAAGTATATCTGTCTCTTTGTCAGGCATCTTAGTCTGTTTGCATTGAGGTTTCTGGAGGTGGGTGCTAGAGTGATAACCAAAGACGAGCGGGAGTGTATCTGTGTATTTATTGGTTTATCAAATCTTTAACATGAGTCATTTTATTATAATAATATCTATATTAATTTTTTTTGTAATGTCATTGAAATTAATATTAACATCACCATTTTATTGAGACATGAAATTGATAGGCATAACATTTATAAAAAACTTGCCAAGTTCTAGATTTATTATTAATATGCTATCAATAATTTTTATTTCTAAACAATTTAAAAAATGCTATAATACTTCAGTAGGTAAGTTTGAGTGAATTTTATTTGAACTTGGCACCCACTTAGATATCACTTCTTTTCTTGCCATTGTCTTTACAGAACTTGGCTCCCTTTTTTCACAGCTATGTTTTTGTTAGATATCATTGCTTTTTGTAAAGTTACAATATATTTAGACACTTTACTTAATGCTTTTTAATGTGTTTACATGAGACTATTTTATTCACCAAGCAATATTCAATTATAAATTAAATTTCCTGCAACAAACTATTTAGCTGTCAGTTTACGGCAGAAATCTATATTTTAATACTGCTACATTGAATGCATGTTTTGAGACGAAATGTATTGATTCGAAACTTTTATTGTTTCTGAAACAACAATTCCTATTAAATTCCTATATTAAAATTTCCTATTAAATTTTCCAATTAAATATCCTATAGCTGGGCCTGCTTTTTTGTACTGAAAGTGAAAAATAAAGTTATGTGCTTATGCCACACTATGTATCATTCATCCATGGGTGCCGGCAAAGAGGCAGTGCAGAGGAAGGATATTGCCCCTTCCTGGATTTTCAAATTTAATTAACTAAATATCCTTTTCTCTGATGATTTTGAAAATAACAAGTGGGTAAGTGCGATCACAGATCGCATAGAGGGTTTTGTTTAATATTCCTTTCAAAACACTTTATCCTTTTGAAAAATCTATTAGTTCCACATTTCGCAATCAGGGGCGCACTCTATTCTAAACAAACCTTTATCCGAACGAAACTCTGTTTTACATACTATCCGTAGATATATTAGTCGAGGGGATTGAGCCCATAGCACCGAGATAAGTAGGCGCACCTGGCGGTAAAAAGTGGAACTAAAATATGTAAGGCTATGGTGCATAATATGAAAGAATGGTCAAAGGGGTGTCGGCAAAAGTTAGAAAAGTGCTCCCCGGGTGAAAAGGGTGGAGGTTAGAAAAATTGCTTAAAATACACAAGTTAGAGCCCGGAGGAGTAAATAATATAAGACTTTTTGAAAATTTTATGATTTGTCGTGTGGTCCGAGTTATTCAGCTATACGTATGCAAAAAGTCATGTCTCCAACTTAATTAGGGGCTCCCTTAGATAGAATTGCTTAAAATACATATGTGGTAGCTCAAAGGGTTAAGCGTAAGACTTTTTCAAGATTTTATGATTTGTCGCCTGGCCTCAAGTGTTCTGCTAAAAGTATGCAAAATTTCAAGTCTGCAATTAAGTAAGGGGCTCAGTTAGAAAGAATTGCTTAAAATACGCATGTGGAAGCCCAAAGGGTTAAATGTACGACTTTTTCAAAATTTTATGATTTGTCGCATGATGATGTTCAGCTATAAGTATGCAAATTTTCACGCCTCCAACCTAATTAGGGGCTCACTTAGAATATATTGTTTAAAATACACACGTGAGAGCCCGAAGGGTTAAATGTACGACTTTTTGAAAATTTTATTATTTGTCGTTTGATGTGAGGTGTTCAGCTATGAGTATGCAAAATTTCACGCCTCCAACCTAATTACAGGCTCACTTTGAAAGAATTGTTTAAAATGCACATGGGGGAGCGCAAAGGGTTAAATGTACGACTTTTTCAAAATTTTATAGACTGTCATTTGATGTGAGGTGTTCAGCTATAAGTATTGTTTAAAATGCACAAAGGGTTAAATGTTCGACTTTTTCAAAATTTTATGATTTCTCGTTTGTTGTGAGGTGTTCAGCTATAAGAATGCAAAATTTCACCCCTCCAACCTAATTAAGGCTCACTTAGAAAGAATTGTTTAAAATACACATGTGGGAGCGCAAAGGGTTAAATGTACGACTTTTTCAAAATTTTATAGACTGTCATTTGATGTGAGGTGTTCAGCTATAAGTATGCAAAATTTCACGCCTCCAACCTAGTTAGAGGCTCACATAGAAAGAATTGTTTAAAAACACACATGTGGGAATCCAAAGGGTTAAATGTACGACTTTTTCAAAATTTTATAATTTGTCGTATGATGTGTGGTGTTCAGCTATAAGTATGCAAAATTTCAAGTCTCCAACGAGTATAGTTTCTGAGAACGGGCTCTGTGACAGACAGAATACCTCAATTTGTTGATATTCTGTAAGCAAGTAAACCTAGATAAACCCCCAGTAAGTAGATAGGTTTACAATGGAAGCCTATGGGAATTTGGCGAAATATTAGAGATATCGCCAAGGTGGCGTCACTTTTGGCGACTAATTTTGGTCTCCAAATTTGGCGATATATCGCCATGTTGGCGAGAAACTTGGCGGTATTTGGCGACAGAACAGCGTCCCCTCCTATGGCAAATTAAAATTTCACCTAATAGACGTAATGTTAAAGTAAAAATGGGCACCCCCACGTGGGTAATTCATCGATTTTCACATTTTTTTTATTTTTTCCTTAGTTTTATAGTGTAAACGAACTTCGCACCAAATTTGAAGTATGTCGCTGCAGTAGATATACGAGATCTTTTTGATGAGTCAGTCAGTCAGTCAGTCAGTCAGTCAGTTGTAAAATTATCGATTATCAGACATTTTCAAATGTCATTATCTCGGAAACTAATTATGCGTTATTTATAAAATTTTGGATTTTAGGTAATTAGGGTGGCCTTACTACACATTTCGTATAACAAGTATGTAGGTCTCATAGATTTTCAGTAGTAGAGCATTGAAATTTGACGAAAACAGCTTGAAATGGTTCGTGTAAATAACACACGGCTATGTCAGGCGAACTTGGTTGACACACTGCCGTGTGTCTAGATTTCTCTTCCTTATTTCTTCAGGACTATGTCGTCACATGTTCTCTAGTAATTCTGTTAAAACATACGGCATTAGCTTTTGACTTTATAATTGATCCCGGGTATAGCTTAGCTTCCCAAAGCTCTGTCACCTTTCTCATTCGCTAGACTACAGAATGACAAAAAAAGACCTTTTATTGAAGATGATTTATTTATAGATTATTTTAATTTTTTATTATTTTTAAATAAGACTTGTTGTAGTGTAATTAGATATTCACCAGTATGTATTTATAACGCTTGTGTTTTGTTATAGAAGTCTCTAACAAGCAAATCAAACCTGGGCCATAACCAGCCGGCAAAGTCAGAGAGGGCCTGGAATTTTATGATGGTCTGGCTGGGCCCGACGTCTGATCTTTTTTCTTCCACTATAATGATAAATAATAGTAAAGTGATACAGACATAAATAGAGAGCAAGCCCACCTGTCATACAATCTTTGATTACAAAGTGAAGAAAATTTTAAAATTGAATAGAGGTGCTTTTTATTAATAAAAGATTACTAAGTCTAGAGGAGACTCAGCCTGCCTCCATCTGGTTACGGCCTCGAGTCAAACTTACTTCGTGTGAATAATTCCACAATTTTGATCTGATTTCTCATACGCATCCTTTTCCTATCGATGAGTTCAGGGAGTGATTCAAATCAGAAAGTTGTACCTGGGGGAGACAAAAATGTGACTCAATTCCGTAAGATTTCGAATGTTCTCTGCTTTGTTCTCTGGTCTGGAAGGAAAAAAAATCCCTACGAAATTCAAAACAGCCTACTTCTCAACCGAGATATAGAAATAAAAAAATGTCCGATTTAGCACTTCATTTGTGGTAAAATTTGCTTCATGAATTTATTAATGTCATGTGTTGTGCATATAAATCATATGGATTGAGTCGTGTCTCGACGACGAGACTTGAGGAAGGAAGGCCTCATCGAGTTTGGCCGTGGTTTCAGCCATCGTGTGCAGAAGAGTATTAACATTTCGAAATAGAACGTAGCATACGAGTGTGGCTCCTTGCAACCAACGAAATTAACACCTGTTATACTACTATTAAAAACAAGTGGGTAAGTGTGATCACAGATCGCACAGAGGGTTTCGTTTAATATTCCTTTCAAAACACTTTATCTTTTTGAAAAATCTGTTAGTTCCACATTTCGCAACCAGGGGGCGCACTCGATTCTATACAAACATCTATCCGAACGAAAACCCGTTTTACATACTATCCGTAGATATATTAGTCGAGAGGATTGGGCCCATAGCACCCGAGATCAGTAGGTGCATCTGGCGGTAAAAAATGGAACTAAAATATGTAAGGCTGTGGTGAAGGCTGTGGTATATGAAAGAAGGGTCAAAGGGGTGTCGGCAAAAGTTGGAAAATTTTTCCCCGTGTTAAAAAGGCGGAGGTTAGAAAAATTACTTAAAATACGCGAGTTAGAGCCCGGAGGGGTAAATAATCTAAGACTTTTTGAAGATTTTATGATTTGTCGTGTGGTCTGAGGTATTCAACTATACGTATGCAAAATTTCATGTCTCCAACTTAATTAGGGGCTCTCTTAGAATGAATTGCTTCAAATACATATGTGGTAGCTCAAAGGGTTAAACGTAAGACTTTTTCAAGATTTTATGATTTGTCGCTTGGCCTCAGGTTTTCTGCTATAAGTATGCAAAATTTCAAATCTCCAATTTAATAAGGGGCTCTGTTAGAATGAGTTGCTTAAAATACATAAGCTGGAGTTGAAAGGGTTAAATATGAAACTTTTTCAAAATTTATTATTTGACGTGTAATCTGGGATGTTGAGCTATAAGTATGCAAAATTTCACGCCTCCAACCTAAATAGGGGCTCACTTAGAAAGAATTGTTTAAAATACACATGTGGGAGCACAAAGGGTTAAATATACGACATTTTCAAAATTTTATGATTTATCGTTTGATATGAGGTGTTCAGCTATAAGTATGCAAAATTTCACGCCTCCAACCTAATAAGGGGCTCACTTAGAAAGAATTGTTTAAAATGCACATGTCAGACCTCAAAGGGTTAAATGTACTACATTTTCAAAATTTTATGATTTGTCGTCTGATGTGAGGTGCTCAGCTATAAGAATGCAAAATTTCACGCTTCCAACTTAATTAGAGGCTCACTTAGAAATAATTGTTTAAAACACACATGCAGGAGCCCAAAGGGTTAAATGTACGACTTTTTCAAAATTTTATCATTTGTCGTATGATGTGTGGTGTTCAGCTATAAGTATGCAGAATTTCACGCTTCCAAACTTATTAGGAGATCACTTTGAAAGAATTGTTTAAAATACACATGTGGGAGCACAAAGGGTTAAATGTACGACTTTTTCAAAATTTTATCACTTGTTGTTTGATGTGAGGTATCCAGCTATAAGTATGCAAAATTTCATGCCTCCAACATAATTAGAGGCTCACTTAGAAAGAATTGTTGAAAATACACACGTGGGAGCCCAAAGGGTTAAATGTACGACTTTTTTAAAATTTTATGATTTGTCGTATGATGTGAGGTGTTCAGCTATATAAGTAACCAAAATTTCATCTCTCCAACATAATTAGGGGCTCACTTAGAAAGAATTGTTTAAAATACACATGTGGGAGTTACCGACTCGTTTACAGATATTAATTCTTCTGCGAGTTAAACCGATTAATTAAATAATAACTAATATTTCAGCTTGTAATTAAGATAGGACTTAGAAATAGGTATCAATGAAATCAGGGAGAAATTTGACATCGGGATACCAAAAGATTTAATCAAAAAATTTAATATTTAAAAAGTTAAAATTTCGTATTAAAATATGCTATTATGAAAAACCGCAGCTTCGTCATGTCTACCTGCTTTCCCGCTGAATTGAAATCTTTTTTCCTTGTCTTTCCAATTAAAGAAATTAAATTTTTATCCATCGATTTTTAGTGGATATTTTAACTTATACACATCGCAGAAATGTGAATTTTATACCAAATGAAAGTAGATTTTTTCCCGCGTCTGTCTATTCCATTTACAAATTTCTCGGACCATTATTTTCTGATATGCGATTTCGCTTTAAAATGTCCACTTCATTTTTCGGCTTAATTTCCTCCGTGGTAAACATGCATCGGCTGATTTTACTGGCAACCCTTAGGAGAAACACGGATGATTTGGAGAAGGTCCGTTTGAACCTCCTTTAAAAAGGTGGATTGGTTAATTTTAGAAGTTAATTAGCCCGTAATTCAGTTAATTACCAACTTTTTCAAACTTTTATGATTTGTTGTTTGATGTGAGGTGTTCAGCTATAAGTACCCAAAATTTCAAGTCTCTAACATGTATAGTTTCTGAGAACCAGACTTGTATAAAACCAAACACTTTCCTCGCACATAAATATTGGGTCAAAAACTTTCTGCAAATTAATTTAATATTTAACCTTTTACCTGCCGCACCATGAACTGCTTGTGAAATTAATTTGAATTTTTTTTTGAGACGATTTAAATTCATTCTAAGGTTGCATGCTGAATTTTGGGATGTTATGTAAAATAGAAGTGGAGTTACAGGTATGTTCCACTTGTGGAACGTTGGCGGTACGAATAACATTTGTACATTTTGGCGAATTTTTCTTTCGAAATCATACTAGCACTGCACGCATAACAAAACAAAGAAAACAAGATAAAGTAAAAAAAAAAAATGTTTCTATTTTAGGAACATGTTAACTAGTCACTAACAGTAAAATGTTTATGAAAGGCCGGAAAACATTTTTCATGCATACGCTTTCTATAATATTCAGAACATTTATTCATGTTTTTCTGCCAATTTGAGAATTATCTTGAATAGTATACAGAAAACAATAGCTACTGAATGCGGTGATTACGTCCATACTTACTGGAGCAGTAGGACTTTCTATTCCCTTTCTCAAACATCAGATCCAATTTTTATGGCAACAGTCGCAATTTCACGACGAAACTCCAAATGGTTTAGGGTTTCTTTTGAACCTACTGCATGACAAGTAACAACAGCCATATTTAGTTCAATTGCATAGGCGTAACCAGCCTTTTGAACGGGGGGGGGGGTGCCCAGACTTTTTAACCTGAACATGTTGGATACAAACAATATCTTATATAGTAAAACCTGCTAAAACGAATCCCATAAAACCGATCGAATTTCCGTTTTAGACAGTTTTCCATCTTAGAAGATATAATTTTGTGTGGTATTTCTTTTAAAAAGAGCTTAAACGCGATTTTTGTTTGCGTGAGGAGGGTTGAGAAGGGGTTCAAAACATTAAAACTAAAAAAAAAAAGATACGTAAATGTCCTTGCAGCAGTGATATAAGACAGTGACTAAGTGTGGTCCCAATTGTAAAACCTTTTGGCACCCTAACTTCTTATAAAGATTAAAAAAGGCCTTTAATCATGCTGGAAACTTCTATAGGCACAAGGGAACACTGCATGAGATCTAAAATTATATCAGTCTCAAAGTCTTGTAGATGAAATTTTGCCGGATGATAAATCTCAGATAATACATGCGGTACATCTGTACATGCGCACGAAATTTTTTCAGAATGTGACTCCATGACTTCTTAGGGATCACCGGAGGGACCCAAGAAATTTTGGAGGATAGTCTATATAAATAATTATTATAATATTATAAATAATTATAATATTCATTAATAGCGTAATTTCCTGCCTATAATCCGCGGCTCAAACAATCATGTTTCGACCCAGAAATTTTATTTCATTATTTAAGTTAAATATTTATCGCGATTTGATAAGTTACGTTTTATGAAACAAGATTTCTGGGTCTGAACCTAATTGTTTGATCCGCAGATTATAGGCCGGAAATTACGGTAATTCAGGTTTTTTACCCCAGAGTGTGTCGAATATATTAGGTAAAGCAGGTCAAGATAATATAGACTAAATTTTTATCAAGACGATAAAAATTATACTATCATGATGCGACTGTAATAATAAAGATAGGTGCTTGTATGTCTCTGTGTGTGTGTACGCGTGCGCGCGCTGAGCTCTAAAAATACCATGCAGCCGGCACCCGTAAGATTTGACAGGACCTGTATGCCTGAACTCATGCATATGGAAGACAATTTCTGGAATTTTTCAATTAATTTTTTATACGAATTTTTTCGCATTTTGCGGCAATTTTTTCAAATAAGTAAAAAAGAATCAGATTTCAATATTTTACCCAGTAAACTTTGTCTTCTTTTCAATAAAGTGTTTTCGAGATTCTTACAGCAATTTTTCAATTTTTAACAATTTTTTTAATGTTATCTTTAGAGGGGTTTCTTTCGCATTTCGCGGTGATTTTTTTTTTTTTTTTTTTTTTTTTTTTTTTTTTTTTTTTTTTTTTTTGACATGTCTAAAACGAATCCGGTTTAAATCTTTTACCCAATTAGTTAATTTCGTTCCCTGTGATTTTATAATCTTTTCCGAATTTTTAATGCACTTTCTAGCGGGGATTTTCGTGCTTTGAGGCGATTTTTGACATTTTTTGAAACAGAAAAACTCTCTGGTAATTTTTGCAATTGCCGTGATTAAATTCGAATTAGAATAATGTCAAATCAGCTCTTATAAGAAAGCTGAAAATTTAATTTTGCTCGAAATAAAAAACGCAATAATTCAAGATTCGCTTGTTCGAGACAGAAGAGGTCGTAGCTTGCTCGGGAGTACGTTGCCGAAGGCAGTCCCCCCCCCAAATCCTAGATTTGTTTAATTCTATGTTCGTTTAAAAAAACCAACCACTTCTCTAGTAATGAAGTTTTCTTTCAGGGACAGGGTTTGAAATAACGCGCGGGATTTCTGCACAGAAAAGGAAAGTCTCTCATAATAAAAAATGCTGGGCAGTATTTCCCCTTTCAAATTCTTTCACAGACCTGTGATTCTTCAGTAAGTATTTTTTAAAAAATTGGGTCCGCGATTTTTATTTCTTTTATGGAATTTCTCAAAATCAATTCGTGAATCTGTCCCGGAAAAAATTGAGAATTTCTTCAAACGATCGTGGAAAAATATCGGGAATTTCAATAAAAGAGTGCAGAAAGTAATCGCCAATTTCGTTTAAAGATTGCGCAAAAAAATTACGAATTTCGATAAAGGATTGACGAATTTTTTTTTCAAATTTCGTAAAATGTTGCGGAAAAGAGTAGAGAATTTTGTTAATTGGTACGGAAAGACATCGAGAATATTTCCGAACGGTCGCGCAATACTATCCCGAATTTCGACAAATGATCTCCCTGTAAAAATATCAGTTTCGTCAATCGGTCGCAACAGAAAATAAATTTCGTCAAAGGATTGCGGTAAAAACGAAAATTTCGTCAACCAATCGCAGAAAGAAAGTTCAAATTTCGTCAAAAGATTACGGAAAGAGAAAGCGAATTTCATCAAAAGATCGTGGAAAGAAAACGCGAAATTCATCGAAGGATCGCGTGCTAAAGAAATGCCAATTCCGTCAAAATATTGCGGTAAAAAATGCGAATTGTTGGGATTTTGAATCCCGTTAAACAGGCGTGAGTACGTGATAAATTGTAAATTGGGACTTACCCTTCTTCAGGATACTTATCCATTTCGGTGCAAATCCACACTTTGTTTTAATCCAATATGTGTTAGTTGTCATATTTTTTAATCAACCACTCTTTATAACCTCCTTTGACAAAAGAAATTGTAGACTATTATATCAAATGAATAAACGGCGGTAACACTTTAAGCTATTTAATTCACATTGTTTAAATTGTAAAAGAGAGAGAGCATTTTACATGCCTCTTCTCTGGATTAACTATATGTTCAGAATGGAAAAAATGTTTACATTATAAGATAATAAATCAGTAATAATAATTGTAATAATAATATCATAATAATAATAATAAATCAGTTTAATGTAGTCTGTGAGTCTTAATGCAGTCACTCAACAAGTCATTATCTTTATCAAAGGATTTTCAAGGTTAAATACATTTGAAGAGATTTATGGCTGAGTTGAAACGACGTATTATTTATGTAACTGAAGAAATTATAAACTGAAGCACAGTTATTTAGCTTGATTTATGTCCATGACGAATTTCGTCAAAGGATAGTGGTAAAAAACACGAATTTTGTCAAAGGTTAGCTGTAAAAAACACGAATTTTGTCAAAGGTAAGTGGCGAAAAGTGCGGATTTTGTTGAAAAATCGCGTAGAAAGACGTGAATTTCGTCACACGACTTTGGGGGAAATTTGTAAATATCATGAAATGATCACAGAATAAAATCGCGAATTTGTCAAAATTTACTGCACTGGACTAAAAGGTTGAAACGGGGTTCCTCTTCCTACTTTCAAAAGAACGCCACGAAACGAGAAAAAACTCTAAAAATCGTATACAAATTTTCAGAGGAAAAAAATTACTATATTGACTTGAAAGACTGCAACCATATTCCTTTCAAGAATGTCAAAAAATGGCCACGAAACACTAAATTCAACCAACCAACCAACCTGCAGATTAATTTGAATTTTCTGTGCTATTATTTGACATTTACAAAAGAGGCAGGGTATGTGTCACCCCCCCCCCCCCCTTTACCTCGGCTAATCGAAATTTGGAATTACCGTTTCACATTTGCATCCCCTTTTAATGTTTTTTTTTTTTGCTTCTTTCTTAACTTTAAACTACCTAAGCAAAAAGACAAATAGTTTCTATCCTCGTCAAGAACTTGCGTTAATTTCTCATGAAATTGCAGAAACATGCAATAGAAAGAACGGCGTTAAAAACATCTACCACAGACAAAGGACGTCAAAGTGGGATTATAAAGCCACCTTTTTGAATTACTATGACTAATACAGATTCTTGCAAATATTCTAGTTTTAAAAAAGATAAACGACATAATTTTCTTTAAAAAAAAAAGAATGTGGGTTTCTTTTTTTTTTTATCACATTTCAAAACTTAACCGTTTAGTTTTCTGAACTAAACTAATTGAACTCTGCTTTCACTTCTTCTTCTTTTTTCTTTTGTAGATTTCGATTTTTTTAAATAATTGTGCTCGAGTCTGCGGAAACGGGGGGGTGCCCGGGCACCCCCCCTGGTTACGCCTATGAATTGCAAACAGATTTCATCACCATTTTTATCATCGATGTACTGGACTATATGTTCCAAGCAAATAATCCAAAAATTCTACACTATCCATATTTTAATTATACAATCTAATCAATCGAGGTTATTTGATTGAAACCTCTCGCTTCAATTTTCTAGAATATCATGTTCCACTTTGAGTTAGCGATGTGTTAGCTTCGCAATTTTATATAACAGTAACGACACTGTTGTTACTCCATCGTATACAAACAACTTTGCCATTTCTATCATAATCAAAATCTCCTCCCTTTTGTTTTTGCAATTGTTTTGTAGATTTTATTGGCATTTATTAGTTCAAAAATATTTCACAGACATTTTGGCAACAAGTGCAATATCATAAAATTTATTCTTTAATAATACTGGTACGAAAATAATAAAAAAAATAATCGCCTGAGGGAGCCCAGTAAAAATGATCAAGATCCTAAAAAAAAGTAACAATAATATAATTTTGTACTCTGAACCGCCAACGTTCCACAAGTGGAACATTGGCATTCAAATGATCATAAAACAAAAACGAAATAAGATAAAACATTCATTTATGCATAAAACGTAATAAACAACACTAAACAATGCAATAATATTCATCACAGAACTCACATTTGAATTCTAAAGTTATAGATAGAGTAAAAAGCACAGTCTACTACATTTACGCTTTTTGTTAACATTTCAACAAGCTCCAAAATAGAAACCACAAAAAATTATAAAAAAATATTTTTTAATCATTAAAACACATCTTTTAAAAAGATATATTAAAAATTTCAAACAGATTAAAGAAATATTTAAAAAGATACAGCACCACATAGTTTATGTTCCACTTGTGGAACGTTGGCGGGTAAAAGGTTAATAAAATAACGTGTTATATTACTTTGACGGTATGAATTTTAAACAGTAGTTTTAAAATAATTACCATTTTAATTTAAAAATTAATATTAATTACAAAATAACTATGCTGGCTAAAAAAATAATAAAGCTAAAAATCCATGATAAGAAGGGTGAATTCTTATCTGTTTTTTTGTCAATGCATTTAGAAACAGCCCAATCCTTAATATTGTGACCTCTTTTCACAAAATGCCAGTCACACTGTTCACAGAAAAAATGGACATTGTTTTTGAAACAACTTAATCATATTTTGTAAGGAGAGGTCCATTCGTAGGTATCCTCATTAACCCTTTCCGGCGCGGAGTAATTCTGTTTATAAACTAATGAAATAATGGACTGACACCAGAATTTATAAACGAATTAATTAGAAAATATGAACTTCTTATTTTCACGTACATTATGAAAGAAAAATTTTAATTAAGCATTCTTGGTGCCGTTTGTCAGTTTTGGAATTAAAATTAGGTGTCCTTTTTTAAGGACATCGCCCTCGAAAGGGTTAAACAGACCGATGAGTTTTTATTGCAGCACTTTGACGAAATTCTCGTTTTTTCCGCGATCGGCGAAATTTTCATTTTTCCGCAATTTTTGACTAAATTTACGTTTTTCTCGCGATCCTTTGACAAAATGCGCTTTCTTTCTCCTATTCTTTGACGAAATTTGCATTTTTTCTGATCTTTTGACGAACATCACGCTTTTTTCGCGGCGTTTTGACGAGCTTTTTTTCCCGCGGTTCTTTGGCGAAATTTTCATTTTTTTCCGCGATCTTTTGACAAAATTCGTACTTTTTCCACTATTCTGTTACGGAATTCGTTTTTTTTCTGCGCTTTTTGAACGAAATGTGTTTTTTCTGCGATTCTTTGACGAAATTAGCTTTTTTTGCGATCCTTTGACGAAATTCGCGCTTTTCCACGGCCCTTTTACGAAATTTGTGTTTTTTTCGTGATCCTTTAACGAAATTAGTTTTTTTCCTCGATTCTTTTACGAAATTTGCGTTTTTTTCGCGATCCTCTGACAAAATTAGAGCTTTTTCCGCTATGCTTTTACGAAATTCGTTTTTTCCTGCGCTTCTTTGACGTAATTTGCGTTTTTTCTGCGATTCTTT
Organism: Maratus speciosus; assembly: GCA_963932465.1. Taxonomy (NCBI): domain Eukaryota; kingdom Metazoa; phylum Arthropoda; class Arachnida; order Araneae; family Salticidae; genus Maratus; species Maratus speciosus. Next base: position 339,776,439 of record OZ010788.1, read on the forward strand.
GACAGAATTATTTTTTTCCTCCACAATTCTTTAAAGAAATTCGCGTTTTTTCCGCGGTCCTCTGACGAAATTCGCGTTTTTTCCGCGATGCTTTGACAAAATTGGTTATTTTTTCCGCGAAAAATTGACGGAATTGGTTTATTTTCGGCTAACATTTGTTGAAATCCGCAATATATTTCAGTGATATTTTTTTAAGTCTGAATTTTCGGAGTGACGGCCGTTTTTTTTTAATTTTTCGAAACCAAATGCCTTAAGTTTTCGGAAAATTCGGAACAGAATCACCCCTGGCAAACAATAAATAAATGGTACATAAAATTGGGGAACATTTTTAATTTTTTCGGTATTTAGAAAAAATATATATATATACAAGAACAAAAATTATGTTTTTTTTCTAAGAAATTTTGTGTGTCTATATTATACAAATCTGCTGAGAACGGGCTCTGTGACGGACAGACAGACAAATGAGTGAGACGAATAGGGTTTCGTCAGATGAACCATCTACGAAACCGTAAAAACATGAAAAGCCTAGGGTTCTTAATTTGATTATTAGTTTTTGAGTTTTTTTTTAAAAAATCACGAAGTTTTGGCCATAGGTTGAACCATATTAAATTTTATTGTACTTTTCAAAGTACCATAGAAGATAACTAATTCTGCCCTTTAAAATAAAGGATTTCGTACATTTAAACGATTTGGATGAGTAAAACTAAATTTACTTTACACAAGCAGGGAACTCTTGCCAAACGCCAGATTCTAGTATAAATCCTGAAGGGCAAGGTTTGTAGGTTTTGGCACTAATTGCATCCTCGAAGTTTGTAAGTTTTCACAATCTTTATCCCCTCCCTCCATCCCCCCAAAAATTAAATAAATAAAAACCGAAATAAACAAGTTTTGCTAAAATGAAACGAATGCCGCAAGACTCCAGAAGATTTTGAATTATGTTCATATGTCAATTATGTTCTTAAATATAATTTAAAGTTATTTAAATTTTATTTTAAGATAATGTAGACCTTTATATCTAAAGATGACTGTGTATCGACGTTTTATAGTGCGCTGAGTTAAGAAGTCACTCATTAAGAGGCTGGAAAGATTAAGAAGTTAGATAAAAATTTCTCAATTGTTTCCCGCTGTTATAAGCCTAAATATTCTTTTCTTAAAATTTCAAAGATCGTGTTTATGTACTGTTTTAATGATTATAAAAGTAAGCCATTTGCTAGGGCGTTAAACAATCAAGATAATTCTGCATTCCATTATATATTTTAATTGCTTGATGCTTTAAATGGGATTTCTAGATAAATGCAGGGTTTAATTTGGCAATCAATTTTCTTTTCTAAAACGCATTTTAGCGTTTAGCAATGTCTATCAGCTTTTTCTTTGCGAAGAAGGGGATTATGACAATTTGACAATATTTACTCTTCTTTGTATTTTGACAAAACAAATGTAAAATTACAAATTAATGTTAAATTTTTTTAATATATATTATATTGCACATTTTGACATATTATACATTTTAATACATTATAAATGTTAGAAACAAAGTATTATTATTTAAAATTCTCCCTTGTTTTGCTGAACATCAGACTTAGAAAGCCTTTTTAAAATTAAACTCATTGCGTAGACACTCGTCTGTATTTATGTTCAATGTACTCAATAATTTGCTTATATTTTCTGTTGTTAAACGATTTCTTATATATGTTTTTTTAGAAGTCGTTCGATAAAAGCTCTTTCGCAGTCTGCAGCAGACACAGATGAGGAAAATCATCCGCATTTCATTTTTATCTAACAATTGAAAGTGCGCAATTAATTTTACTCGTATAACTTACTCGTATTGTAGTAGTTTAATTATTTTGTTCTCTTTACGATGTAAGGATTTCCGATGCTTTTAGTTTTTTCTTAATTATTGCCTTGAGAAATTTTTCTAACCTTTTATGCATTTTAGAGCAAATGTTACTGATATAGTTTCGCAAAATACTATATCTTTTCTCAAAATGAAAAAGAAGAAAAAACAAAACAAAAACTAGCGCAGTATAACAATTAGTTAATTAAGGCAATTAGCTCTTTAAGGGTGGTATTTTCTTTATTTCCGTATTAAGACGAGACACCCCCCTCCCCCTTTGTTTTTCTTTTCTAAATATAGCGAACAGATCGTAAAATTATCCGGGTGTGTTCACTATTTTGAGCTGGCGGTTCAACATCCTGTTTCCTGTAACTGTTTTAAGTTATGATTATTTTTGCTCGTTTATTAAAATAACTCTCTTTTACCCATAGCAGAAAATTTTTTAGTATCTTCTTTGTTTTTTTTCTTCTTCTTCTTAACAAATTAATATCTTTTGGTAGTAATAAGAACCATTAATATATGGGGCATTCTCACAATCTTTTAACTTTCATGTCCCTGAATAATAATTTTTTATTTAACACACTTTTTTGTGTTTTTTTTATTTCATATACTTGCGAACATCCCATTGCATGATTGCACAACAATATTAACGAGATAAATAAGTTTTGGACGATGTTGGGGGTCCAAACGCATGGAAAACTCATCTACTGTCCCGTGTCCCTGATGCTGATTTTGAAGTTTGGAGCTGTCTGGATAAAATTGTTTCAATAAAAATAATTCAATTTAATTTTTTTCTGAAACTGGAACTATTGTTTTATATAAATACTAGGGGGCTCTGCCTCCTGCAAGCTACGCTCGCCAACCCCGTTCAGACACTGTAGAATCTAAAAGCACGCTAATCTGATCGGTTTTAAAAAGATTAGAGAAGATTGAATTATACTGAAAAAACCTGTAGCGATCTCCCTGTAAACGGGTTTCCGTTCAATTCCCTTTGATTGCAAAAATTTAAGGTAGAATCAGTTGCTGTTAAGACATCCAATGGTTGTTTTCGTGTTTGGTTAAAGAAGATCAGTTAAACATTTGAAAAGAAGCTAAAATAAAATGAATTAAGTAAACAGAGTCTTTGTCTCTCGGTATTTTTTAACAGCGTTATAAGACGATTGACATAATACAATTACTAAAATTTGCTCCTTTAACCCCTTCAAGGGCGGTGGTTCATTTTTGGACCACTTAATTTTAATTCTTAAATGCACATTAGGATCAGAATATTGGAATTTCCCTTTTATTAAGTAAGTGAACAAAAGCATTTTTGCATTTCGAAATTTGTTTGTAAATTCTGGTGCCATTCACTGATTTCAAGATTTTACGAATAGAAGTGCCTTGTCCGTGAAAGGGTTAAACGCATATTAATGTATTTATTATTTTAAAGTTTCCTTTCCCTTTTAATATTCACGTGTAAGTAAATTTGTTTGTAAATTCTGGTGCCATTCACTGATTTCAAGATTTTACGAATAGAAGTGCCTTATCCGTGAAAGGGTTAAACGCATATTAATGTATTTATTATTTTAAAGTTTCCTTTCCCTTTTAATATTCACGTGTAAGTACAATTTTCAGGACTTAATTTTCAATATTTTCCTGCCTTTAACAAGTACTCATTTAATAGTAATTTTAAAGTTTTTTTCTGTTTTTAATAGTCACGTGAAAATAAATTTTTAATCGTTAGGAAATATTATTCTTTGCGCTGTTTTTAAAATTGAAAACAATCTCTATAATAATAGCCTAAGGGGCTGTTCAAATATTACGTAAGCATGTTTCTGACAATTTTTGACCCCCCCCCCTCCCCCTTGTCAGCAAAAATAAGCAAATCGCAACCCCCCCCCCCTTAATAATTACGTAAGAAAATTGCAACCCCCCCCCCCCTCCACTTAAAAAAAATTTAGGATACAATGCAAATAAAAAAAAACTCTACTCGACTTAAAAAAATAATAATAAATGCTTGTTTTATTTCCTTACAATTCTATTTAAGAAAATTTCTTAGATCACAATTTTAGAAGAACTTAGCCATTTCAAAAATTTAAATTTGAACATGCCCATATCTATTCCGATGCTGACCACGGCTGCTCAAGCCATTTTTCCATATCTGTTATGACATTGGTTTCCAGTTTTACTTGATTATCTTCATCGCTTTCTTTTCGGATGCAATCTTGATCAACTTCATCTTCCTTGATACACTCGACATCTTCTGTATCTTTCACGAATTTTACGAAGCACATAAGTTCATTTGCTCGACGAGCAGCAATTTTCAATGGTCGTATAAGGCAGGCCTTCTCGCTTTTTTCACTGTGCTGAATTTTTTTTTTGTCTGTTTGCTGATTTCTGAGATGCATGATATTGGCCACAACTTCCACAAGTTCTTGGGGATAATTGCAATTTTATGGAAGGGCAAAAACAATCATACAGCATCTTTAAAAGTCCCTTTGCTGTAATATTGAGATTTAAGGCCAGACGGAGACTTAAATCTATAAATTCCCCCTCCTCACTTGTGATGATGTCATTTGACGATTGTATCATTTTAATTGGAGGAGGAATAAATCGTCCTTTTAATATACGAAATAATCCACTACGTGCAGGAGAGCAACAATTCTTTTCATCGCATTTTATAATTTGCAGCAAGTATGGATTTTCTTGTAAGTGCTTCGAATACCAATCCAAGTTATAACCAAGAGAGTCTGGCTCGCCTGAATCAACATATGTCACAGTAACATGATAACCGTCAATGTTTAATGAGTTCCAGATATCTGCGAGAGTTTTACCAGCATATGCAAAGTTATTTTGCTCTATTTTTTCATCAATAGTGCTACCGTTCTCATCGAGATGGGAACCATAATTGTCATAAGGGTGTATAAGACCAGACAGTTCGCGACTGAGTGGTGCCATTCGCCTTTCTACTCAGTTATATGCACTTCTTCCAGGAGCATTGCACGCAATGAAATTTCCATCCAAATCATGCTTTTTGAAATGGTTAATAGCAAACGATATAACTTTCTGGTAGCGGGGATTCTCGTCTGGAGCTCCATCAACCGTAACTATGATTACAGGTTTGATGAAACCCTCTTCTGTTTTCACTAATTTTTCAAAGTCTTTGAGTATTAATAGAGTTTCAAAATCCTGAACATGAGTATTTGCTGTGGAAGAACTGTGTTTCCCACTTCTTACGTTGGACCAGAAAAACCTATGGCTTTACTTTGACCTGCCATGCCAGGAGCAATCACAATACCAGAATAAATAGATGGGATAAGTTTGTGGCGTTCAGCGATGACCCACTCGTGGTCGGGTAAGGATACACGATACTCCAGATGCATCAGTATCGGGGACTGTTTATTGGCTGCTGTAATTCCCAAAGGTACACGCACTATGTCATCCCGTGAAAGAAGAAACACTTGCATGGGTCCAAGAATTGAAGCTAAAGTTTCTAAATAGCGGATGGATGTTACTGCGAATTGGTTATCAATGTGAGATCGGTAATAATCAGTCTGAACACAAGAATGTTTTATCGGCACTGTAGTGACCATGTCTTCGACCCTCGATGGTTGAGGAATTTTTTGGAAGCAAACGAAGATATGTTCTCATGCTTATTGCAAAAACCAACCTTTTTCAGTTCTACAGTCAAGTTATCGAGAGTTTTGACACTTCGTATTGACTCGCTTCTTCTTTTTGCATCTGCAGCGCTTCCAATAATAGCTATGTCTGTTATTGCCTTAAGCAATAATGGTTAATCTACATTTAAACTTGGTCTTCCTAATGAATCCCTCAAAGCTATTTTTACTTTCTTCTATCTTCAATAGAAGAAAGTATTGTAATCGAAATTTTTTTCGACTTCCGGTTTTCGACGGATTTGCATGTTTTAGGGGTCAGAGATTCCAAAAAACATGTTTATAGAAAATGTCTGTCTGTCCGTTTGTCCGTCCGTCCGTCTGTCTGTCGCCATTGTACCATCAAAAAGTGTATGAAGTTATGTATAGAATTAAACCAAAATTTTATTATAAGTTTTTGGCTATGGCAAGCAGGTCCTCCCGGAATTTGGAAAAAATTCGCCGGTAGGGGGCGCTGATATAACAATTTTTGTGCGATTTTGAATATTGTACCATCCAAAAGTGTATGGAGTTATGCATAGAATTGAACCAAATTTTTAGTTTAAGTTTTTGGATATGACAAGCAGGTCCTCCCTGAATTTGGAAAAAATTCGCCGGTAGGGGGCGCTGTAAATTCGTTTTTTGTGCGATTTTGAATATTGTACCGTCCAAAAGTGTATAAAGTTATGCATAGAATTAAACCAAATTTTTATTTTAAGTTTTTGGATATAGCAAGCAGGTCCTCCATGAATTTGCAAAAAATTCGCCGTTAGGGGGCGCTGTAATAGCGATTTTTGTGCGATTTTGAATATTGCACCATCGAAAAGTGTATGAAGTTATGCATAGAATTGAACCAAAAAAAATTTTTAAGTTCTTGGCTATGGCAAGGTTGTCCTCCCTTAATTTGTAAAAAAATCGCTCGTAGAGGGCGCTGTAATAGCGATTTTTGTACAATTTTTGTGCCATTTTGAATATTGTACCGCCGAAAAGTGTATGAAGTTATGCATAGAATTGAACCAAATTTTATGTGTTTATTTTTGGTCATGTCACGAAGGTCCTCCCTGAATTTGGAAAAATTCTGCCGGAAGGGGGCACTATAATTGCGATGTCTGTACCATTTTCATTATTGTACCATCGAAAAGTGTATGAAGTTATCCATATAATTGAACCAAATTTTTTGTGCATGTTTCTGGCTATGGCAAACAAGTCCTCCCTGAACTTGAAAAAATTCCGAAAGAAGGGGGCGCTATAATTCCGATCTCTGTGCCATTTTCATTATTGTACCATCGAACAGCGTATAAAATTATGTATACAATTGAACCAAAATGTTTGTGCTTGTTTTTGGCTTTGGCCAACAGGTTCTCCTTGAATTTGGAAATATTGCGCGGTAAAGGGGCTCCGTGCTAGCGATTTTTGTATACTTTTCTTGATTTTTCGTAGTTCTATTGTGCATCGGCGGCTCATGCAGCGGCGGGAACTCGCTTCCTGCTATGCTGGCTATTCGCAAACAGCTGATAACGACAGAATAAGGAAAAATTAATAATTTTAACAAATATCATGATATAGATTAACTCGTTTTTAGTCCGTTTAATTGACTTGAGCAGAAATTTAAGATGAAAATCGAAGTTGGTATAGTATTGAACTAATAATATTGAAGTATTAACATGTGTAACTAGGTTTTGAAATATTAAGATGTATAAGATAGAAAAAGGTTTGGGATTGGCACATCCAACTAGTTTTTTTTAATGTCTGGATTATCATGGCAGATTTCTTCAAGCTTTGTCCGTTTGGTGGTTCGATGTTTTCTTTGGTATTCATAATTTTGTCGTTTCCTTTTTAAGGATTGTTTTTCTTTTTTTAGATCACTAGAAACCTTATTTATCTGTTTTTGAATTTGAGATACACTGGTTTCAATTCAAATGGATTACATTTCATTTTTAGAAAGGTACAAAATTTGAAAACAGTTAAAAGATTATCTGCTACAAAACTTACGTATTTTTTAATTTTTTCGCCCCTGGATACATTAATTTTCGAGTTATTTGAAAAGAGAAAATAAGGTTTAGCTTGGCTACGCCATATTTAAAAAGTAATAATTCTTTTTTTGACATTTCTTTGGTCTTTATTTATTCCCATTCTGACCATGTTTCGCCAAGCAACACGGTCATTTTATCTTATCTAACTTTTTTCCAATTTTTACAAGTAATAATGTAAACTAAAAGTTATGATAAAATATATTTAAAATTTTAAGAATAAATTGATTATAATTACCTTTATAAAATAATCAAGAAAGACTGATTTCTTTTTGGTTGCCTTACGCAGTTCGTCCTCAATTATTTTTAGCACCAATACCTCTAACTCTTTGTCAGTTTTAGAAGACTTTTTGTACTGCCGCCACACATCATTAGTTTTACATTGGATATCCTTCAAAGGTTTATCTGATGCAGACTTTTTGAAACTTTCAAAAAGTTTTTTACACAAGATTTCTCGAAATGAAGACATATTTCTGATTTATTTATTTTAAACACCACTACACTACAGTACTGAGAGGTTTTCAAAACTCAAGAGACACCAGACAGTAGAGCAGTCGGTCATTATGGTTATGGGGTTCAACCACTTGACAGAGTAGGGGTGGAAACAAAAAAGATGGAATTTTACTTACGTTTTGGAAGCTTTCCCGGAAGACTCATATTGTCACAATACAACATATCGCATCCGTCTATTAAATTCTATTCTATTCTATTCTCACAATTGGAAATAGTAGTAAGTTCTCAGAGATAATAAGCCCTCATGCACAGGGCTTAATTTGCACCGGAGCCGACCGGATCTCAGCTCCGGTACTTCTCCGTTCTTAGTAAATATTTAAATATTGGTCAGAATTCAGCGGAGCTCATAAATACAGGGCTCTGGAGCCCGGTGTAGCAACGCTTCCGAAAAAACGAAGCCTAAATTACCCTTTCATTCCTTCCCATCTCCAAGTTTTGCATTCTTTTTAACCAAAACAATTATATGTGACGTAATGTGTCGCACACGTAGGAGATGGAGATGAAACGGATTCAATTTTTATATCAGTTTGTGGTCTTGGCTAGAAAGCAGTCGAGCAGGGTTTCCCCTTTTTCTATAAAAGCATCGAATCTTTCCAATAACGGTGTTAAATTTTTAATTTAATCTGATTTTCAGGGGCTCACCAGAAAAGATCGTTATACGGAAGGAATCGATTGTAGTTTAAGATATGTACCTTTTATAGGAAATTGAAAAACGTTGTTCCTTTCTTCAGCATATAAATATAAATCTCTGTAAATTTGATTCATTTTTTCATAAAAATGCATAGCTGCGAACTATTCCTTTTTGGTGTTAACACTATTTCCGAATCATAATCCTTACCACATTTAATCGCAGAATTCTGCAATTAACAACATTAAAATTAGGCAAAGAATTCTATTCGGAAGGAGTGATAGCTAAAAAGAGGAATAGTTCACAACTAAGTATATGCTGATAGATACATTTAAATATTTTATTTTTCTATAGAAAAAAATACTTTACATTTTGGCAAATAATGTATGAAATATAAATATGCAGATTGCAGTGGCAGGAGGGGAGGGCGACGGTATGGCTGTTAGTACCGGTAGCGCAGAATAGTAGGGCTCGGCTCCGGTACTTTTTTTGTTAGAAATTAAGCCCTGCTCATGCATCAAACATGAACAGTCACCTCTAGATAAAAGAGATTGTTTATGTTTTCCTTGTGCGGTCAAAATAGCTGACATCAGAACTTCAAGTTAAGTATTCTTTTGCTATTTATTTTTTTCAATTTGAAATTTTTAATAGTTTTTTTTTTTTTTTTACAAGTTAAGAGATTTTGAAAATGTCTTACGTAAGCATAATTCAAACTCCCCCTCCCCCCTTGTCAGCAAAAATAAGGAAATCGCTACCCCCCCCCCCTAGGTGCTTACGTAATATTTGAACGGCCCCTAAGTCATGTAACTATCATCAACAGCTCCAGGCGGATCCCTTCGCTTTTTATATTCCCTGGCGGCCATTTTGGTACTTTAATGTTAGCCAGCCACAGGTGTGGTAAGTCGCCGAATATTATTCTATCCCCATTATTTCGTTTATATTATAACAGTCCAAGTCATGTAACTGCCATAAACAACGGGCTGATTCCTTCGCTTTTCATAAGAAAGGTTTGTTTCCATTTTGATTAAAGAATCAAAATTATTTTTTCGAATAAAACTACATAAAAGTTGCCATGATCACAAAGAAATCCTGGTACTTTTATGTTAGCCGGGTGAAAATCTCGCCAATAGCTTTTTTTTTTAACTCGCCAGTTAGCACTTTTTTAATTTTCGAGTGGTAAATTAAAACGGTGCTACTTGGTTATCCCATCGACCAAATCTGTCGCCAAACTACAAGATTAAATGCCAATAATGGTTGATCGTAAATGTCACATTCACTTGACTTTAAGGACACATGTTCACGCCATGAAGTGAGTTTTATTTCGACGTTTTATTTGTATTTTTATTAATGTTATACTAATTTATTTGTTATTTTGTTATTTAAAATAAAAAAAATATGTCAATTTGTATAATTTGGCGAAATTGGTCGACGGGAGAAGTAATAACATTAAAACGTTGCTTTGAAGTGGAAATTAAATCTTATGATTTGTTGCATTGTCACATACGCACCGGGTTTGGCGCGATTTTTTTTTTTTACGACAATTTGGCGAAAACCTCGTTTTCAAATACCTGTTACATATGTATTTTTAAATTATTTTCTGATATTTTAAAAATGAAATAACAATAAATAAAAAAAAATTAATTAATAACTATAGAACAAAACAATTTATAACATTTTTTGTAAATAAAAAGAAAATAAATTCAAATAAACATTTATTAATAAATAAGCAACAATAGCCGGGTTACCATGTCAGGCAAAATAACGCCATTTTGGCACCAATTAGGTACCCCGTTGCGTATATGACATCTGTGTCTAATATTTTTTCTTTTCGCTTCGTTTAAAAAAAGAATGAAGTAAAAACCATTTATTTTAAAGTTTTCAATTTTAAATGAAAGTTTTGTATTAAATAAAATGATAATGAAATACAAATTGAATTCTGAATAAAAGTAACATGATGCATTTCTTAGCATACATTTAAGGGAGGCCAAACTCGTCGCCAAATTAATTTAAAATAACCTTTTCTAAAATATGAAAAAAAATATCTGTTATGATTAAAATTTGAGTTGCCATCGTTAGAAAAAAAGTCTTTAAAATTAGAAAAAAATTAATATTTCGAAAACTAATTCTAATTTTAAAATTCTAATACCAGTTTTGAGATCTGTGGATCAATACGGATTTTTGGTGTTAATTTCATCGCAAAGAATTCCATATTTTAGGAGAAATCGCCGTGAAACGTAATCAGATCAGTCGTTTCATAGAATAATCGTTACATAAATTCGTTTCAATTCGATTCATTAGGATTTTATATATACTAGGGGATCGAGCCCGAGCTCCTCGGGTTACAGAATATAGGTGAAAACCAATTTTTTTAAATCTAATTATTTTTTTACATGTAATATATATTTTAGATTGCCCACTAACATCAAAAAAGAATTTTTATATGAAAAATATCAATTATGCAATCAAATAAAGTTTTGAAAATTATTAAAAGCGATACTTTCACATGTTACCACATGCCAGGAGTTATTAACGCAAGATTTTGCCACTTACGTCAGACTTTCCGATCATTTCGGTGCATAAGCGCGTGGTTCAATCACATGTCTGTTAAATTTGTTTCTTATTTACATTAATTTATTTATTTTTCTATAGAGGAAGTTTTAACTTTGTTATGGAACATTAGACGGAAACATATGCTGAACTTTTTACATTGTTTTAAGGGCAAGCGGATTAACCTTCCGTAATCGAGCTACACGTGATAGAGATAAATTAAAAAATAATTTATGCTTGAAAATCTATATATATATTACGCTATCGTACGGGACACAGAAATCGCGATTAATTGTTGGTTAATTGTTCAATTGGTTAATTGTAAACAATTGGCGGTTAATTGTTTAATGGCAACGCCCGAATGAAACGCATTTCATTGGTTATTGTGTAATATTTTAAAAAAGTGAATAACAATAAATAAATAAAAAGTTTAATTAATAACTATAGAACAAAACAATTTATATAATTTAAAAAAATAAAATAAAAGTAAATAAACAATTTATTAATAAATAAACAACAGTATCCCGGTTACCATATGAAGCAAAATAACGACACTTTGGCGCCAGTTAAGTACCCCGGTGTGTATATGACATTGGCGTCAGGAAAAAGTCGTGCCAGCGTAGTGCGTATATGACACAACGGAGTGCGTCTTTTATTCATCTAATTTAAAATACAATAAATAAAAAAATAAATGAAGGTGCTTTTCCAGTATAGGTACTTGGCGAAATAGAGAAAAGGTCCATGGCGAGAAAAGAAATTTTTTTTCTGGCAACCGATTTATTCAAAATATTTTTTTTTTCAAATAAAACTACATAAAAGTGTCCATAATCGCAAAGAGTTCGTACTTTTATGTTAGCTGGGTGCAATTCTCGCCAATAGCATTTTTTAACTCGCCAGCAGCATTTTTTATTTTTCGAGGGGTAATTAAAACAATGCTTTGATGTTGAAATTAAATGGTTTATGATATTATTTATTCTTTTTCTTTTTTTAAAGAATTTTTTTTTAATTGAAAGTCATGAATTTTAAAGGTTTTATTTTTAAATTAAAGTCATCCATTCTAAATAAAATGAGTGAAAGGATTATATTTTAATCTAAATTAACGAAATATAAGAAAAAAATGCGGCGGGTACAATGTTTGGCGATTTATCACCTGTGCCCGATTAACATAACTGTAGCGAGTTCTCGATTTCTCTATCAGAATCTACAAATTTGGCGAAGGATTGAGCAAGTAAATTAAATTATGAATAAAAGTAACATGATACAATGCCTAGCATACATTTAATGGAGACCAAATTGGTCGTCACGGGTGGCTATTATTTTAAAAACCATAATAACTCAGTCAATTAAGATACAATTTTCAAACAAATTACATTTGAAAGTAGATTTTTTTCTCTATTTGACGGTTTAAAAATTGAAAATGTGCGATATTTAGAAATTTAAAAAATCGCTGACATAGCACGTATTTTAATTTCAATTTATTTTTTCAGTTTTTATGAGAAAATGGCAACAAAAAGGTATAGTAATATAATTTTCTTTTTTCCGTGATTAGTTTCCCTTTACTTTCAACCCTCCACGATTTTCAACAGAAATGGAGTTCTTCAGTTGCCACAATTACAAAAAATGTATTAAAAACTACAAAAAAATTAATATCTCAAAATTAAATTGAGATACAGCTTTCAAACAAATTGCATTTAAAAGAGCATTTTTTTCGTTACACGACGGTGTAAAAATTTAAAATGTGCGACGTTTAGAAGTTTAAAAATTTGCAGTAGAGAAAATTGCAAAGCCAAAATTTTATTTCAAATTTCAAAGTGTTGCCATTCGCAGAATGACGTATGCGTTACGCACAGATATGTTTGTCCTTTATAATATAGATAGATAGATAGGGTAGATGTAGCTAAAAATTAACCTGCACACATTTTTAGGGTTGATATTTTTTTTTGAACTCTGTCCCTGGGTTTTAGATTTTTTGCCATCTTTCTTCTAAAATTATACAGAAAATCACTTCAGATGAAGCGACAGAATTTTTTTCAAGTTTTTGCTCATGCAGAAGTATGCTAGAGAAAGAATATCTAGTGAGTTGACAGGAAATTTACTGCAGAATATAAATCAGCATTTAAATATCAATTTCAAGCACCGTGGCTTTATTGGTAGTCTTACCGTCCCCAAGGTTTATTCCTGCACTTTTCGAGGTAAATAAATAAATAAAAAAAATAATTTAATCCAATGTTAACAACTGTTTCGAAAAATCAATGAACATTGTGGCTATCACTTAGTCTTAACTTGATTTTCCTAAAAATAAGTGGTAATTTTTATTACCGTTCCGTCCTTACCGTCTCTTTTTTTACCATTTCGTCCCTTTTTTTACTTTCTTCTATCTTCACAAGAAGAAAGTATTGGATTCATGAAAATTTTCGAATGCCGGTTTTCGACGGATTTAGACGTTTTAGAGGTCAGAGAACCCGAAAGACATGTTTTTACAAAATGTGTGTCTGTGTGTGACACAAATTTTGTGGGCGCTCTATCTCAAGAACTAATGTACGGAATTTAATAAAAATTCATATTCAGTTAGTCCCTGATACAAATTGATGCTGATTAGTTTTTGGCGAAAATCGCTCAACAGGTGGCGCTGCTATGCTGCAATTTTTATGATTTCCGAAATGGCTCTATCTGAAGAACTAATGCACGGATTTTCATGAAACTTCAGATTCAGTTAGTCCTAGATATGACTTGATGCTGATTAGGTGTTGGTGTAAATCACTCAACAGGTGGCGCTGCTATGCTGCATTTTTTATGATTTCCGCAATGGCTCTGTCTCAAGAACTAATGCACGGATTTTCATGAAACTTCAGATTCCGTTAGTCCTTGATATGACTTGATGCTGATTACTTGTTGGTGCAAATCTCTCAACAGGTGGCTCTGCTGCGCTACATTTTGTACGATTTCCGTAATGGCTCTATCTCAAGAACTAATGCACGGATTTTCATCAAACTTCAGATTTAGTTAGTCCTTGATATGACTTGATGCGGATTACGTGTTGGTGTAAATCTCTCAACAGGTGGCGCTGCTGTGCTGCATTTTGCACGATTCCTGCAATAGCTCTATCTCAAAAACTAATGCACGAATTTTCATTTAACTTCAGATTTAGTTAGATGTTAACACAAGTTGTTGCTGATTAGGTTTTGGTGTTAATCGTCTAATAGGTGGCGCTGCTATGCTGGCATTTTCATGATTTTTGCAATAACTCTATCTCAAAAACTAATGCACGGATTTTCCCCAAACTTCAGATTCAGTTAGACTTTGACGTAAGTGGTTGCTTGGTAGTTTTGTTTAACATAGGTTTTGGTGTAAAGCACCCAATAGGTGGGGCTGCTAGGCTGAATTTTGCTGTATTTACACGATTTCGTAGATAGCCATATCTCAAGAACTAATGCCCGGAATTTCATATCTATAGAATCCTCATGATGGGCATAGATTGCCGTTTAATTATGGTAGTGTCATAGCTAATTTTCAAGTATTAACATGCATGAGATAGAAGAAAGTTTTGCGATTGGTATATCCGACTAGTTTACCTTACCGCTCCTTCTTTAACACCCCTTTAAGACAATGTTATACAAAAATTTTGTATTAAAAGTACTACATTTGTATTATTTCTTATTTGAATGTTCTGTGGGTACTATGCAAATTCATTATAAGTAAAAATTTAGAAGAAAATAAAAAGTTATAGGGGTAAAATGGTAAGGAAAATTAAACTCGCAAGTTTAACCTAAACCTCAGTTAAATAAAAAAATTTTCGCTGCTGACCATTTTTTCTTTATTTTGAATCATTAAGGCATTCGCCTATCAGATTAAAATGTTATTTTAGCAAGTTTAATTTCGCCAGATTTTTTCCCCCAAAAGTCAAAAGATTGTAAGAATGCCCCATATCTATAGCTTCTGACTCTTCCCATGATGCTTTCTGAAAAAAGAATGTTTTTTAACTAACTAAACTTCTGTTTTGAAAAATCTTTATTTTTATCTGGAATATATATACATATATATATATATATATATATATATATATATATATATATATATATATATTTGATCGGTGCTTTTAGACTAGACACATTGATTCAGTTTTATTTCTTATCTGTAACTAGCTGATCCGCCACGCGTTGCCCGGGCCGGTGATAATAACTTTAAATAAACCCCAAAGTTGTATGATTTTATATTTTTAGCTCATTAGTTTTGTAAGCAATTATACTTTTAAGCGAAATTTTTTCCAGACGAACTTTGTATCAGGAGTCAGTATTTATATATTTTTGAAAACCATATGCGTCGTTTTAAAGTTAAATGTACGCTCTCTAAATGGATATTATATATGCTTTTCCATATTCAACAAAAAATAGTGGATTCAGAATTTTAAAGTGTGCGGATTTTTTTCTCTCATTGGGTAATTTAATATTAAAAGAATAGTTCTTATTTTCCAAACTCTTTGAATTTTTTTTTCTCTCATTGGGTAATTTAATATAAAAATAATAGTTCTTATTTTCCAAAAAAATTGAATTTTTTTTTCTCTCATTGGGTAATTTAATATAAAAATAATAGTTCTTATTTTCCAAAAAAATTGAATTATTTTTTGTCTCATTGGGTAATTTAATGTAAAAATAATAGTTCTTATTTTCCAAAAAAATTGAATTATTTTTTGTCTCATTCGGTAATTTAATGTAAAAAGAATAGTTCTTATTGTTCAAACTCTTTGAAATTTTTTTCTCTCATTGGGTAATTTAATATAAAAAGAATAGTTCTTATGTTGTCCAGACTCTTTCGGGTTTTTTTTTCTTCTCTCATTGGGTAATATATTAAAAGTTCTTATTGCCCAAACTCTTTGAAATTTTTATTTTGTTCCCATTAATGTAATGAGTAAAATTTAATAATTTCTAAGCCTGTATAAAAAAAATCGTGAAAAAATATTGATATTTAGCGGTTCTTTTTTTCACATCATTTAACAGTTTAAAAAATAATCCTTATTGTCCAAACTAATTTTAAATTGTTATATATTATAATGGTTTTAAAACCTGTAAAAAATTCTTTAAAAAATATTGATATTTAGTTGTAAAAATTTTGTATTTTCTTCTACCTTAAAAAAAAAAAAAGCTAGTTCTTGTCGTCGGAACTCTTTGAAATATTTATGAGTTATAAATATAATATTTCGGAAGCCTTCGTGTAATGTTCGCTCAAAAATACGAATATTTAGTTGTGAAAACATTGAAATATTATTGATTTTAAAGAAAGCATCCTTTAAAATGGACTATAATTTTCCTTTTTTTTTTAAGTTAGTAATATTTACTATTGAAAAATATATAAATATATACTATTTCAAAATACTTTTTTACTGGACGTCGATTGGTGTCAGTTTTCAACTTTTGTATTTTTCTGAAATTTCAAACTCACATCTATAAAAATCACGCCCCCCCCCCCCCCCAAACAAACAAACAAACAAACAAAAAAACATTTGAGATGCATTTTTCTTTCTAACAGTGCGTTTTTAAAAAAATAGATTTACTTTTTCAAAAACTTCGTTTTCAAAGTTTGTGTTGCTTTTTAAGTTTTATGTTTTTTCGATATTTTAAAACTACCGCATCCGCTTCCCTCACGGAAATATGAAAAACAAAATATACCAACTTATTCAGCGTACTTTTCCGGTTCTGACGGTATTTGTGATTTTGAAAAATATTAACATTTGCTGTTTCTAGAAAAAAAAAACTTTCCCGGCGATCAATTTGCGTTCGTTTTCATCTTTTCCGTCTTTTTTCTATTTTTAAAATGTCATCTGTTTTGTAAGAACAAAAATACTCCAGTATTAGGTTTATTTGGAAAGATTTTCCTTTAAAAATATAAAATCAAAAGAAAACATACCGGAGTTTGTGCGCAGCACCCTCGGTGTACTCTACCGCATATCTAGGTTTGTTTGAATGGGTCTTCGTTTAAAAATATAAAATCGTACAAATTCGAAGGAGTACGTTGGCCGAGGCAGTTAGGCTAGGGGCTTTTTTTTTTTTGGGGGGGGGGGGGATTTTTATAGATGTGAGTTTGAAATTTAAAAAAAAAAAATAGAAAAGTTTGGAAAGATTTTAGTTTAAAAATATAAAATCATTCAACACTGATCTTATGTATATTTAATGTTATTATCACGAGCCCGAGTAACGCCGGGCGGGTGATCTAATCTAACAATAGACGCACAACACTTTGAATAATTCCAAAAGTTAATTTTTATTGACTAAATAATAATAATAATAATAAGGTATCTGGGCCTAAATTTGAACATAGAATAAAAATATGTTATTAAGTTTAATTGTTGCTATTAAATAAATAAAAGCTAACTTAAATTTTAATGTGTTTATACCAGGGTTAGAAAAAACCCAGCCCACTGGGCCCACTAGTCTAAAACCCGGGTTTTTTCGGGCTTTATTGAGTTTTGTTGGAGAGCACTTTAAACTTCTAATTTTCATATACATAAATAATACCTGAATTCTCCATTTATCAGTGAAACTTGGGCATAATTTGCATTAATTAAGTATGAATTAACAAAAAGTATATAAAAAGAAAAAAAAAATTAATTTAAAAGGTACATCTGTATCTCATGGGACTAGTTTGCTGCACTAAGCATATATTAAGTGAACCACAAATGTATTTTTTTTATATAATTCTTACCTTAAGTTAAACATGTTAAATTTATGTAGTGTCTTTCATTCACTTCAAATCAGAAATCAGTTGAAGACTTTTTTTTTTTTTTTTTTTTTTTTGGAAGAAATGGGATTCGCAGTAATATATTTGAAAATTTTAGCGAAATTTGCTACATATATATTGCAATAGTATTAAATGTTAAATTAGATTGTCATAGAAGTCAGTGATATTTGTAAATTTATATCGTAAATGGCGATACACTTATTACTAACTTTACTGCTTTATCAACTTCAAAATGATTGCATAACTTGCTCCAAACCAGACCAAATGTGGAAAAGTATTGTTCGATTGAAGCAGAGGTAGCTGGTACTGAATGTAAAGAAAAGAAAAACTCACAAAATCCAGGAGGAAACTTATCTGTTTCACTCTTTTTTGCCATAATCTGAACCATTTTTGTGTGAAAAACTCCTATATAACACTTTCATCGAACATTGAAGCAAGATAATAAATGGGATGATTAATCTTAAAAGCTATAACAATGCAAACAATCAGGATGAGGTTCAAGTGCCATCTTTTTGCATGCATTAAGATTTAAAACATTTGGATACATTTTAGATTACAGGCATGAAAATATTCCTTCTTTTCAGCTATTTTCTTTTTTGGTCATTTTATGTCTGCTTAGAAATTCCTTTAAATCTGGTTCTTTCGAAATATATTTAAATTGGCATTTATCTTTGCATTCTCATACCTTAGATTAAATAATGATACAGTTGTGAAAACACAAGAAAATTTGAAAAAACCCATAATGGGTTTTTCAATGCCCGGAAAAACTTGGGCGGGTTTTTTCAGGCTGGGCCCACTTGAGTAAACCCTGTCTAACAGCCACTGACTACTAATCCAATTTTCCAGTTTTCACCCATTCTCATCCCTTAGATTAAATAATGTTACAGTTGTGAAAACATGAGAAAATTTGAAAAAACCCACAATGGTTTTTATCAAGTGGCCACTTGGGCAAACTCTGCCTTACAGCCTTTGAGTACTAATCCAATTTTCCAGTTTTCACCCATTCTCATCCCTTAGATTAAATAATATTACAGTTGTGAAAACATGAGAAAATTTGAAAAAACCCACAATGGGTTTTTTCAAGTGGTCCTGCTCGAAAAACCCCTCAGATTAAATAATGTTACAGTTGTGAAAACATGAGAAAATTTGAAAAAAACCACAATGGTTTTTTTCAAGTGCCCACTTGGCAGTGTTCTCGCTGGCTTTTGACCAACATTAGCGATTTGGCGAATAAGAAATAAAAAACAGTAGCCAAATGAAAATAAATGTTAGCAAAATAAATTCGGCGTGAAACACTGAAAAATCTATTTTTAACCCCTTATTGCATCCATTTTTTGAATATGTTCTAAAACAACCTCATTTTTGTAATTACTAAATATAAATAGAAATTCAACTATCCGCTACAGAAATTATTAAAAATAAATACATTCTAAATACCTCCTAAATGTGTAAATGTTTCAGATATTCTTTTAGCAGTCTGAATAAAAGTTGAAAACAGCTATATTTGATTCACCTTTGTGAAAAAACATACACTAAAAATTGCTATGAGATTTCGACCGATAGAAAAAAAATTGACCGGCCAATGATACTTTACGTACAACTATTGGCTGTTGCTAAACTGAATCGATATTGAGTCTGTATCTCTATAAATAGAGCAATGTAAATGGCACCGTGCGATTGAACATGAAAAGCTACATCAATCGTTCAGAAACGCGGATAAGTCTCGAGTGTATTGGCACGCACACATCCAGAGCAGAAATTGAGCACTCGCAATTTGGCGAGTCTGATTGTTGGTTTACTCGCCAAATGAAACGTTTTGTCGCGATTTGGCACAAAGGCGAGCGGCAGCGAGAACCCTGCCACTTGGGCAAACCCAGTCTAACAGTCACTGACTACTAATCCAATTTTCCAGTTTTCACCCATTCTCATACCTTAGATTAAATAATGTAAATGTTGTGAAAACATGAGAAAATTTGAAAAAACCCACAATGGGTTTTTTCAAGTGGGCCTGCCCGAAAAAACCCGCAGATTAAATAATGTTAGTTGTGAAAACATGAGAAAATTTGAAAAAACCCACAATGGGTTTTTTTCATGGGTTTTTTCAAGTGGGCCCGCCCGAAAAAGCCCGAGCGGGTTTTTTCGGGCGGGCCCACTTGGGCAAACACTGGTTTATACCGTCCCCTCCACAGTAGCAGAAAATTCTCCAAGTGTCTGCGACAGATATTTCAGAGACAAGAAAAAATCTGCAGGTAAAATATTTTTACAATTGAAGCATTAATTAATCAAACAATCACTTACCTGTAGCGTTTTTATGCATTTATAATTTTTTATTAATAATAATCTTAAGTTTTTGTATTAAGTAATAAAGAACTAAACATAATATAAAGCAAAATAAAAGTTCGAAGAAAAAGAATCTGCAAAAGAGAAAAGAAAATCTGCGACGCCCGTCTCGAACTTTCTGCTACCCCCCACTCTCCACACTTAACATACATACCCCTTGCTCACTTCCAAGACTGTACATTTTAAAGATGTCAAATTGTGTTGACTGAATTTTTGACACTGCCGGATATTTAGAGCCGGTAGATTCATGCTTAGCACGGGCTCTGTGAATAAAAATAAATTCCCAAAATTTCAATTTTTGTGGTCAATAGAAATTTTAAATATAGCTCAGAGAATTCAACAAAACAAATCTCAAATTTAATTTGTATTTCAATTAAGATAAGTTTATCAATTCGGATCGTTTTAAACTCTTTCCAACATAGTTGAAAACTGTTTATGAATGCGGTGTGTGTGTCTGTCTGTCCGTGCTCTTCTAACTCGCGTAAATAAGCTCAGATTGCCATGCAATTGATATATGTTGTTGGGGCTTACAATGGCAAGTTCGGTATTGAAAATGAAGTATTTAGTATTTATAGTTCCTTTACAGGGCCACTCAAAAGAATTCCATTACATCACGGTCCACAAAAATCGCTTGCGGTGTATTTTATTGATGTTACAGTGTTACACTATCTATTACAAACATCCGCAGCTTTGCTCGCGTAATAGTTGAAATATGCCTATTGATATTTGCATGACTATTAGGTAGCTTTCTTTACAAAAAGCTACCTATTGCAGCCGTTCGGAGGAAAGCGATTTCAAAAAATTTTGGTATATTTTCATCGATCATGACCCCCAGACCCCGAAAGCACCCTCCGTTCAAAATTGATATATATATATATATATATATATGACCTATGTCACACTGTAACTCCCGTAATTATGAACCGATTTCGATGTAATTCGGTGTGTACATAGTACATACCAATGTCTCGACCGAGTTCGTTGGCCAGCTTCATCCGCCATCTTGTTTCAAAATGGCGGCCATTTAAAATTAAAAAAAAATTTTTAAACTTGAAATGTGGTACCAAAAAATTAAAATGGAAAAATATTTTTTTCTTATGTATTTGACCTTTATACAAAGATTCCGGAGCAGTTTTTGTTTCGTCTATATCTTAAAAAATGGCTGAGTTATAGCATTTTGAATTTCTAGCGTGGCTGACATTTTGAAACGTCCTGAATTTTGTCACGCGATAAAAGGAGTATTTATGAACCGATTTGGATGTAATTCGGTGTGTACATAGTACATACCAATCTCTCGACCGAGTTCGTTGGCCAGCTTCATCCGCCATTTTGTTTCAAAATGGCGGCCATTTAAAATTTTTTAAAAAATTTAAAATTTGAAATATGGTACCAAAAAATTGAAAATGGAAAAATATTTTTTTCTTATGTATTTGACCTTTATACAAAGATTTCGGAGCCGTTTTTGTTTCGTCTATATCTTAAAAAATGGCTGAGTTATAGCATTTTGAATTTCTAGCGTGGCTGACATTTTGAAACGTCCTGAATTTTGTTCACGCGATAAAAGGCGTATTTATGAACCGATTTGGATGTAACTTCGTTTATACATAGTACATACCAATGTCTCGACCGGGTTCGTTGGCCAGCTTCATCCGCCATCTTGTTTAAAAATGGCGGCCATTTAAATTTTTAAGAAAAATTTATATTTGAAATGTGGTGCCAAAAAATTGAAAATTGAAAAAATATTTTCTTCTTATGTGTTTGACCTTGATAAAAAGATTCGGGAGCAGTTTTTGTATCGTCTATATCTTAAGAAATGGCTGAGTTATAGCATTTTGAATTTCTAGCGTGGCTGACATTTTGAAACGTCCTGATTTTTCTCACGTAATAACAGGCGTATTTATGAACCGATTTGGATGTACCTTGGTGTGTACATAGTACATACAAATATCTCGACCGAGTTCGTTGGCCAGCTTCATCCGCCATCTTGTTTCAAAAGGGTTGCCATTTAAAAAGAATTAAATTAAAAATTCAAAATGAGGTATTAAAAAATTGGAAAATGAAAAAGATTTTTTTTATGTGTTTGGCCTTGATACAAAGATTCCGGAGCAGTTTTTGTTTCTGAAAATTTGTTCTTTTGTTTATATCTTAAAAAATGGTTGATTTATAGCACTTTGAATTTCTAGCATGGCTAACATTTTGAAACGATCTTGTATTTGTCACGCGATAACACACGTATTCGCCTATTTCGATGTAAGAAGGCATGTGGATAGTATACATCAACACCTCGACCAAGTTCGCTGGCCAGATTCATCAGCCATCTTGTTTCAAAATGGCGGCCATTAAATTAAAAAATATATATATATTTAAAGTGAGGTGCAAAAAAATTAGAAATTGAAAAAGGTTTCTTTCTTAAGTATTTGACCTTGATATAAGGATTCAGGAGCATTTTTTGTTTGTCTTTACCTTAAAAAATGACTCAGATATAGCAGTTTCAATTTCTTTTGTGGGTGACATTTTGAAAAATCTGATTTTTTGCATGCGACAGCACTCCTATATATTAACCGATTCCGATGTGAGTGAGCATGTGCACAGCAATTACTAAGGTCTCGACCAAGTTCACTGCTTAGCCTCATCCACCATGTTGTCTTAAAATGACAGGCACTTTAAGAAATTGCCCAATTTGGCAGCCAAATATAAGTTACTTTAAAGAAAAGCAGCTTGGATAAAGCTGACTAATTTCGCGAAATTCTCATTCATTATATTGATAAAAATTAGTATTGAATCTCCTATATTCGGTTTCCACTAAATTGAGCTTCGTGTGTTTGAATGATATAAGTTGGCTTTTTTAAAATAAGGATTATGAAAGCTACCTCTTCCTCCCGGCGCTGGCCGGAAGGACTTTTTTTTATTAGAAGAACACTTTTTGGAATAATTCAAAAATTACAAATTAAGCCACAATTTGACTAAACTTCATTATAAAAGTGCAATAGACAGAAATGAGATTTTAATTAATAAGAACAACTAAAACTAATTCCAAATAAATGATAATTTAGAAAGTATTTTGAGACTTTTAGGCTCATTTCATACACTCATTTCAGTATTCATTTGAAGTTTTGAATTTTTTAGAAACCATCTTAACACATTTACATCTTAAAATTAACCATCATGTCAAATTCCAAGCTTCTTGTCTAGCAGTCTACCACCTCTCTGCTGTTAATGAAATAGAATGTCTCGAAAAATGTTGAAATAGAAACTGTCACTATTAATTTGCCCACATTAACCTTGAAATCAGTTGGTATTTCCAAATATTCTATAGAAAACGGAATTTAGATGTTTTTAAAGGCTTTTTTGTTGTTCCTCCCAACCAGGTGGTACTGACACCAGCATAAAATATAGCCCGTATAGGATCAATTACTATCATTCTTGATTCGCAACCAATAACTCCTTTAATTGGTTTATTATTTCCTGAGATTCCATAGAAATCGTAATTTAGGCCTCTTTTAGAATGCTTTTCGCTCCTTCCCTTGGCTTCACACCTTTTTAATTTCGAATTTATTTTCGACTTTTCTTAGAGGACATTTATATTTTATAAGTAACTATCATGCTATATTTAAAGTTTCTCGCCTCTTCAGTACCGCAGAAATCGCGATTTAGAAAGTTTTCTGCTCCTGCAACCCTGTAAGGATTGTGGCACCGACATAAAATATAGCTTATGTATGAGCAGGTTCTATCACCATCAATTTGCAACCATTATGTTTGAAATTGGTTTCGTATTTCATACGATTGCATAAAAATCGTAATTTAGAACGCTTATAGAACGCTTTTCGCTCACTTCATCCTTTTAAATTTGGAATTTTCTTTCGACAATTCTTAGAAAGCATTTGCACCTTTGAAGTAATTACCTTTCCAAATTTAAAATGTTAGACCACCCTTAGTAACACAGAAAACGCAATTTAGAAATTTTTTTGCTCCTGTAACCGCCAGGTAGTAGTGACAACAACGTAAAATATAGGCTATGTTGGAGCGGGGACTGTCACCATCAATTTGAAACCATTACTTCTGAAATATATTTCCTGAGATTGCGTAGAAATCGCTATTTAGAACGTTTTTAGAACGCTTTTCGTTCATTTTCACCCCTTTTAAATTTCAATTTTTTACGGAACTCTTCTCAGAGAGCATTTACATCTCATAAGTAATTACCATGCCAAATTTCAAGTTGTTAGCCCCTTCAGTGTCACTAAAAATCACAATTTAGAACGTTTTTTAAAATGCAACCGCAAGGTGGTAGTGACGCCGAGATGAAATAGATCTTATTGGAGTAAGTACTGTCATCATCAATTTCCAACCATCACTTTTGAAATCGTTTGGGTACCTTCTGAGATTGCGTAGAAATCGCAATTTAGAACGTTTTTCGTCCATTTTCACCCCTTTTAAATTTCGAATTATTTAGGAAAAGTTCTTAGAGATCATTCATATCTTATAAATAACTACCATGTCTAGTTTCAAGCTGCTAGCCCCTGCAGTATTACAAAAAGGCAATTTAGATCGTTTTTTGCTCCTTCACCCCCTTTGGGTTAGTGGCACCGACGTGAAATATACAGCATATGTTGGAGCGAGGGCTGTCACCATCGTTTTCACACCATTATTTTTTAAATCGGTTCGGTACTTCCTGAGATTGCGTAGAAATCGCAATTTAGAAAGTTTTTTTAGAACGCTTTTCGCTCATTTTCACCCCTTTTAATTTTCGATTTTTTAGGACATGTTCTTAGAGATCATTTGTATCTTATAAATAAATGTCCTGCTTAATTTCAGGATTCTAAGCCCTTCAGTAACACAAAAATCGCAATTTAGAACGTTTTTTGCTTCTGCAACCACTAGGTGGTAGTGACACCGACATGAAATAGAGCCTATGTTGGAGCAAGGGCTGTCATCATCAGTTTCCAACCATTAATTTTTAAATAGGTTGGATACTTTCTGAGATTGTGTAGAAATCGCCGTTTAGAACGTTTTTTTAGAACTGTTTTCGCATTTTCACCCCTTTTAAATTTCGATTTTTTTAGGAAATGTTCTTAGAGATCATTTATATCTTATAAGTGACTACCATTCCAAATTTCATGTTTCTAGATCCTTCAGTAACACAAAAATTGCATTTTCGAACGTTTTTTTTTTGCTCCTGCACCCCCTTTTGGTCAGTGGCACGGACATAAGATATAGCCTATGTTCTAAGTTGGACTAACACCATCATTTTGACACCATTATTTTTGAAATCGGTTTAATACTTCATGATATTGCGTAAAAATCGCTATTTAGAACGTTTTTTAGAACGCTTTTAGCGCATTTTCACTCCTTTTTAATTTCGATTTTTTTAAGAAATGTCCTTAGAGATCATTAGTATCTTATAAGCAACTACCATTCCAAATTTCATGTTTCTAGGCCCTTCAGTAACACAAAAATCGCATTTTTAGAACGTTTTTTGCTCCTGCACCACCTTTTGGTCAGTGGCACGGACATAAGATATAGCCTATGTTCTAAGTTGGACTAACACCATCATTTTGATACCATTAATTTTGGAATCGGTTCGGTAGTTCCAGAGTTTACCTCCTACAAATAAACAATTTTTACCTCTTTATAATATTAAAGTATAAATGTACAAATCTATAGCTCATATACAGGGTTGCGCACAAAAACTCGGATATTTTTCCCCAAATATTGATGGTAATTGTTGAAAATAGTTGGGTTTTCAAATGTGTTTACTTTTTCCAAATTGCTTACTTAGCCATCATCTTTCGCCTTATTAAACTGTGAAGTTTTATTACAATATTCTGAATGTGTTGGAAAATATTTCATAATCTATGCTTGACGCATGATTTTTTGTTCTTGTTTAAGTAGCTCTTTGTTGATTTTGGATTTGAAGTACCTTGTTCTTTTATTTTTAAAAACCTTTTGGTATCTTTATAACAAAGCAGCATTTACAGTTTTGTATTTTATTTATTTTCATACGTATCCATATCTTTTTAAATATGCTTCATATTTAAAATTTTATGTTCCCTACCATTCAGACTCTTTCTACGAAAAGTGTTTTCTTTTTTATCTTATATCTAGGTGTTTCCCGCAATTAATAAATTTAGCAGTATAATGTATTTTTCTAAGTAGTAGCTTTTCCCTAAAACTGTGTGGTTTTTATCGAAACTTTCCTTTTAGTATATAATAAAACTGTAATTAAGCCGCTCTCTGTTTCTCGAATAATATGTTTGTGTTTTTCCTTTATAAGTTTGTGTTATATTTCTTTTTTTCTTCAATATTCCCCCCCCCCCCCCACCTTACTTTTTTTAATGAAATGTATGCTATTTTATACGCGTAAAAAGGTTGTACATTTTCATTTAAGGATGACTAAGGGAATTATTGAAAATATTTCAAAAACTATTTTTGTTGTATGTTTCATTTTCAAATTAAAATAACATTTTCCTAAATTCACCTTGTTCTTACCTTGTTATAAGGTTGGCCAATGCACTTAACCTGACTGACTACTTAATTTTTTGTTGTATTTTTAGTTAGTCAGATTTTTTTTTTTTTTGATTGATTTAAAGCCGTATCAGATAAAATGGATATGATTCAGTCAAAAGTTTTAAAAAGTTTATATGTTAAAATATCTAGTTTGTTTCATTAAAAATTTTGAGGAATAAATAGATAATTGTTTTTATTATTATTTTAAAAATATTATAAGTTTTACTTTATTGATTAAAACCTTGATTAAATACAGACGTTATTGAAAATCTAACTTGGATAACCTTCACGAAGAGAAAATTGAAGAATTATTTAAACTCTTTCGGAAGTAATAAAATATGTTAAAAAAACAGCAACTAATAATTAGTTAAATGTATAAATAATGAAGGCTTTTACTTTTATTAAGGGCGTTTTTGATGGGGTTCTACAAAGTGTTAAAAAAATCGTAAATCTGATAAAAGATTTATAAAAGGAATTTTATTTTAATACTTATAGATATTAATTATTAATATCCATATAAAGGAAACATGTTCAGATTTTCATTTGCTAGCCTGAGTTTAAACCTTTATACAATATTAATATGAATTTAGAGCAAAAATATTACAGGAAATGTCATACAATGGTAAAGTCCATCAAATTTAATGTAAACAAATTGCAAAAGAACCTAAAAACATTTGGGGGATAGCAAATAAATAAATTGTCTTAGTCTTATACGCGCAGGAAAGATTTATACAATTATTAGTTATTTTACTCATAATATAAAATAATTATTTTCTGCAAGTTTGAATTAGTACTTATTTTAAAAAAGATCTCAGAAATCATATTTTTAACGAAATTTTTTTTTTTTCATTCATTAATTAGTATACTTTTTTACTTTTTCTACAAGGTAATCCGATTCTGATTTTAAATGACGAAATTTTCTACGTAATGAGTGCCAAATGTACATTGTATGCGTACATATATTTGCTTAGTGCAGATGTAAAGTAATATTGTTTAATGTTTGATATAAGTCACTGCTTGTGATTTTTCTGTTCTTTTTCTGCGGTTTTTATATTTCTAGTAATGTGTTTTAGATATAGTTTAAAAATTTTCGTTGGAAAGGAGATTTTTTTAACGTTTTTATTTGGAAAATTATACAAAAAATAAAAGAATAATTTAAAAATAATGATAGTCACATATGTCTGCGTAAAGTAAATTGCGTAGAACCAGTGTGTATCGATTTTTTTTGACGCCAGAGTACTCGACTGCAAGCCTGCTAGTAGAGGGATAAAAATCAATTCTTCCATTCAAGCGTTTGCGTTTGTAGTTTCTCTTTTTATAGATAGTGAGTAATTTTCTCATGCATTTTTTCCCATTCTCTCTCCCCCCCCCCCCCCAAAAGGAAGAATTTGAAAACTATATCCTCTTTCCTGTAATGAAATTATTGTTTTTAATAAGAAATAATTTTGTGCAATTTTTGAATTACATAAATAAGCAATTTTGATAGGAACTTTTCTTAATATTATTATTATCTACATATATAAACGCTAAGGTAACATGGCAGCGAAAAAGCGAGTATTTTTCTTTTGCCGATGGCAACGAGTGGTTTGTGACAATAAAAATGATGACAATTTTCACCAATTGGCTAAAATTAAGAAAACTAATCAAGATATCGATTTGAAATTCAGAGAAAATGTAGAACTTTTTTTGACATCCGAATATCCATGTTTTTGGGTTTTTTTTTTTTTTTTTTTAATCCGTCGGTAATTTTTCTTACTTTTAGTAAAAAAAAAAAACTGATGGCGACAGACGAAAATTAGCAGGAAAAAAAAAAAAAAAAAGCAGAAAGGGACGAACATTTATTTTCAAATATTTAACAATAAATAATACAAGGAGTATGAATGTAAGTATAGAAAGCAGGTGAATGTGACGCCATTGAAAGAATTAAAAATAAAATGAATATGACGTTATATTTGAAATAAAACGAACATTTTCAAGTATTTGTACATAATATAAGAAGCATCAATATAAGTGTAGAAAGCAGGTAAATATGACGTGATATTTAAAACAAATATATCGTTGCTTTTGCAAGAGAAAGGGGTGTCATGAATGACTTTTCATTTATAAAACAAGAACTTTCATTTTTCTTTCAGTTATTTTTTCAAGAATCAAAACTGTATATTATATATTTATGTAGGCTAAGGGACACATAAAAAAAAAAATACTGGTATAAAAGCTAAATTTTTTAACGTTTTCAATAAATTAAAAAGCAGCACATTTGTGTAAGAGTGTTCATACTGAGTTTAATTTTGAAATTGATTTTTCTAAACAAACTTTCTTAAAATCCTGGGAAACGCCGGGTACTTGAGCTAGTTTTGTATATAATGTAGACCCCGATTTGCCAACACTAAAAGGACCGTTAAGGGGTTATGTTGTATAATCGGGAGGACACATTATCTGATGAATTTTTAATTGTACGAATGTTAAACTGTTATCAAAATTACATTACAAATTAATCGGATCGCGGCGGCTTCGAGATGACTCATTGCTTGTTAACAAGTTTGGTATTAAAATTAATTTTGTAGACTAGAAATTCTGGTGTTATGTAGTGTTAAAACACAGAATGGCAAGGGGAAAAAAAACAGTGAAAAACCGAATTTAATCTTTCAGTCACGTAGGGAAAAAAAAAGACTACTTTCGACAGTAACAATTTAATAGCTCAGAGGTCTGCACGTGTCAAAATTTCCACGCAGAGACCCGACCCGACCCGACCCGTGCAAACATTTTTTTGCCTGGCAAGGTATAAAATTTAAAAGCTTGCCCCCGGTCCGACCCAATCTAAAAGCTAAAAGTTCGGCCCGAAGCTGTCCCATACAAATATATATCAGCCTGGCCCTGCTCGACTGAATTTCTACAAAACATGCCTATATTTCTGAAGAAACATTATCCAACAATTAAAATAATTAAAAAACCATTCTTGCCCTTCCATAGATTTTACTTTCAGATTATGTTCGAAGTACATAGTAAAATAAGACTTGCCACATAAAGAAATATTGCATTTTGTAGATAAAGACTGTGGAAATGCATGGAATACAAAATATTAACAATATTAATTACTATTTAGTTAGACATTACGTAACGTAAACACTGAAAAAAAAAAGACTTAAACAGTTACATTCAAATGAAGATTCCCTAAGAAAAATCAACGTAGTTTAAAATGAACGAAAAAAATTATAAAAGAAAATCTCGATTTTAAAGATTTACAAAAGAAAAAAGGTAGATTTTTAAAAACTAAATATATAATTTATTAAACCAAATTAAATTTCTAAAGATTTCGCTAAACAAATATACACCACTATAATTTTTACAAATATAAGGGAACAATTTAGAAGTCTGCATGGGCCCGGCCCCGGCCTGAAACCCGAGCTCGGCCCGGGCCAGATTTCTTTCATTGGACTAGAGCCGGTCCAGGCCTAGACTTCATTATTCTAGAGCTAGGCCAGGTCTGGGTTTTATTTTTCCCGAAGACTTTGATCGGGAGACCTAGAGCTAGACTTCATTGTTCCCGGACCATGTAAGATATCAGTAAGAGTACCGTAAAAATAGAAGCTAAAAATTTATGATGTTCAATATTTCTTTAGCGAAACTTTTGGATATTATCCGTGGCAGTATGATTTCTACTAATATAAATAGGCTCATAAATACTACTTGGCATATTTCAACAATTACTTGTGTAAAGCCGCGGTTTTTGCTAGTTTCATATAAAGAGAGAACACATTGATTACTTAAAGGTAATTCTGACAATTTGAATTATGATAGCTTTAATTAAATATCAATTTTAAGTAAAATGCTTTTTATGCCCTGTGTGTGTTTTTGTTACGGTCGATTAGCTATGCGAGGGATATAGGCTGAGAGAGAAGAACGCCTTCCGTTAGGATCTTTCCAACTCGTATTTATGCAAGTTAAGCAAAACTTGAAAAAACCACAGAAAGCGAGCGGTTAGGCTGACGAATGCGACATGGATTCGAACTAGAGTCCTGCGCTTGTCTGTTGTACCTGACCCAAACACGAAAATTCCATTTGAAATCAACCTGCAACCAGACCTAAACCCGACCAAAAAAATTTCATCGATCACTTAAACCCGACCAAAAAAATTTCATCGACCCCCGACCTGAATATTTAACTTCCCGAATAATTTTCGGCTACTCACAACCCAACCCGAAATGAAGGAAAGTAAATCATGTTTTAATGCAATTATGATTCAATTATATCTCTAATGCTAATTTTATCTTTTATATAGATACATTCATATTATAAATTCATATCTATAATTTTTATTCTCGAATCATATCTATAGTCTTTAATATTCAAATCTCTAAACAGCGGACACCTCGAGATCATTATATAGAGTCCTGCTCCTACATCAGGTCGGGTTGTCTCTAATTTTCTTATTTCTAGTCGGGATGACTTTAATTTTTTTTCTGCTGGTAGGGTTCACCCTAAAATAATTCTTGCGAGTCAGATTTAGTCTTTTTTTGGTAAGCCGGGTTGTTGAGATTATCACAAAAAGTTTGAACAGAAACTATGTTTCAGATTAAAGTAAATAAGTATTTGAATATTAATAAGTATATATTTAATTTACTCAGGAGAAATAAAATGTATATAAAAAAGTGATCATGAGTTATTCTTTCTTTACGTTACAGCTAGGAGGCATTTTTCCTTCTCTCGGAATATGAAAAATATTACTAACATTTCTTATTTGATTATACACAAAAATACATGTGTCGTTTTTGTGATAGTTTATGCACACATATGCATGTTACATGTGTATAGAAATAGATTGGGAGGTGCCCAGTATTCAGAAGTAAAAGCATACAAATATATGTGTGTTACGAATTGAAAAAGTGTTCGCTAAATAGAGGTATCTGCTTTTCGGGAGTATCCGTTATTGAGGTTTTATTGTGCTTTAATTTTTAATGGGGAAAAAATATTTTGGACATTCTTTTGAAAAATAGGGTCAACCCAAACCTGAAGCAATGAAAATCAAAACCCCGAACCCGACCCGCAGCAAAAACAAGTAGAAATCAACCCGACCCGACGCAGGACTCTAATTCGAACCCCTCCCATCTACCAGCTTCAGAAGCAGAACATCTCAGCACATTTCATTCCAGATAAAAACTTATTATTAGCAAATGTTGTATTTTATTGTTTACAAGCTTAAGGAATTAAATGTGTAAACAACTGTTTATGGCTTCTTTTATTTATTTACTTTGCAAGTTATGTTCACCTTAGATTTTAATACCTTTCGCATGATTTTTGTAAATTAAGAAAAATTTTCATTTTAATGAAATCATTGTTTAACTCGGCGTTAAATTACAAGAAATGCAGCACTATGCTTTCTATTAATAGTCGTTGATGCTATTATTAATAATATATTTGAGTGGTATAGAAGGAAGTTTATGGTAGCCGCAGCTTATTAGTTTACTTTTTTCTAAAAGAGTAGGGTCAGGTGGGGGAAAGTGGTGGTAATCTAAAAAAATGCACTTTTTTCACAATAAATGTACATATTTTTACTTTTTTTTTCAATTAATACATAATTGGAGTTTGTGACAAATATTTCTATTAAGATTTGTAAATCTGGCAACAAGTTTACTGTTTATCTTCTTGTTTACATATATGTGCAGTTTGTTCTTAACACATGGTATTGATAAACTTTGTTCTTGATCCTTTCTCACTTGACAAAATTAGTATATTTTGATACATTTCAGTAGAAGAACTTCTTAAAAACAGATTCATCCATCAAGGTAAGAATTATTTTATTATTTCAATTTTTTATGATTTTTTTTCTGAGGTGGGTGAAAGTGGTGGTATAGTTAGGCTTAGCTCGATGTTGTATGATGATTCAATTTTAGACTGTAGATGTGATTAATTTTTAAAAATGGGCTGTAATGAAAGTATTAATCTAAAAAAAAAAAAAAAGGCTTTATTTATAAATTTTAATCTTAATATGATAATACAATTAAATTAAAAGTTATTTTTTACATAGGGTCAGGTGGGGTAAAGTGGGGGTATATTGAAAAAAACCTATTTTCGCTTTTAAATTAAGATATTTTGTTAATTCTTTTTTAGAGACATATATTGAGATTATGGCAACTATTCTTATTTTAGTTTTAGAAACTGGAAACAAATTTAATGTTTACAAACTATCTTGTTTATGCTCATTGCATACCGTCAAAAAGTCGATCAGCTAAAATAATCGCCCAAGTGATAAAAATTAATACATTATATCCCATAAAACATTTGAATAAGTCACCATTGGGGAACTATTAGACTTTTCTTGCTATTTGGTGGTGAAGATTATATAGAGTTCAGCAATATATGCTACATACTAAGTGAACCTAAAATTAATAGCCATGGACATTATTTCTGTAATTAAATAATATCTGAAAAATATTTTTTTTTGTGCATTTGTACCTTTAAAAATAATTAAGATACATTTATTTCAGTGTATTTTTATTTAAAAAACAATATTTACACATTTTTATTTAAATATACTCTAATTTTGGAACTACCCCCACTGTCCCCCACCATGGGGTAAAGTGGTAGTATCAAAAAATGCTCTTTTAAATGTATCACTGTCAGAAAACAATCGAATAAAATTGAGTGCTTATGCTTCATGTTTAATCTATATGAATCCAATGTATAGAAAATGCATCAAAAGTTTCATTAAAATTAATTTAATAGTTTGATTTTAGGGCCTTTTCTAAAAAAAGCTTGATTTTACCACCACTTTCCCCACCTGACCCTAATTTAGGGATATAAAATTATTCTGGAATATAGGCCTTTTGAAATAAATATCCAACCCTGGTCGTGGTCATATTCGAATACGTTTTGTAATGAATCTAAATATTTGAGACATTTTCTTGTCCTCTTAGCACAATTTGAGAATTAATAACAAATCATTCTGGAAATTTTGCTTACCCTTTAATCACAATGTTAAATTAATGAAAAAGTTATGGGATTTTAGCTAGTATAATTATACATATTATAAAAAATATTTTTTTCGCGCGGTTGTTTGACTCTGTAATCGACTTTTTCTTACGTGGAGATTTATTTAATTGGCATCGGGTAAAAATTATTCTGCTCAATTTTTAATAGGAACATTTCTAAAATATCCTTGAATAACAGTGTAAGTTTTTAAAATATTTAAAACAATTGAGCTTTATAAAAGTGAAAATTTGTAGTTCTCTAAAAGTAATAACTATGTTTGCATCTGCCGCCATTTTCACTGAAAAACATCCTCACTTTTCCAAATAATGTACAATAAAACCTGTGAAAACTCTCTGTAACGGAATCTTATCTTAAATGGACAAGTTCCATGGTCCCGGTGAAAAGAATACCGTACAATTACGTTAGAAGGTATACCAGATAAGGCGAAAACTCACTTAAAACAAAATGATTTTCTAACCCCTTGCGATTCTGTCTTAGCACGTTTAACTCTATTTAAATGTCGCCTCGATCCAATTACTTTTGTCGAAGTTAAGTTGCGCAAGTTAGAACAGACAAGTTGATATCATGCATATTTTAAAGAGTTATATCATATCGTTTACACTACGTTATTATCACCCATATCTAATGAGTATGCAAAATTTGAAGTAAACCACACCTTCACTAGCAGTGAGAAAAAAAGTTTTGATTATAGCTAAGATACGACCAAGACTAAGAAATAAAGTTGGACAAAAACGATGAGTTATTAATAAGCTGCTTTATTTGTTTGGTATCGGTTTTCACCTTTCTCCCGTGGAGGAAATAGTGTATTTAAGAAAAGTCATTGAACGATATTTACTTCTGTGTAATGTTTTTTGCTGATTGTAAACTTGCTAAATAAGCACGTTCTGTGCGAAAAATGTGTCTTAAAGAAAAAAAAAATGCCCACATTGAGGAAAGTGCATTAAATTAGACACCAAGATAGTATTTTAAAGTCCATATTACATAATACATAGCTCGACGGATACTGGTGCATTTTAAAGATTATATTTAATTAAACAATGACATTACCAAGCATCAAATTAAACAATGACATTACCAAGCATCAATAAGAAGAAAAATCAATTTTACATATCAATTATAGGAGAAACTTTTTTTTTTAGACACTGCTATTCTTTCAATATTAACTAAACCAAATTTTTTTATATGTATTTAATAGATGAAATTATCAGACATAATATTTTAAAACGTATTTAGTAATCACTGTGTTCTGATGACTTATAAAAGCGATCTATTTGAACAAGTTTTTGTGCCTAAGCGGTTTCGTAACGCATTCTAGACAAGTCCATGTGAAGAGAAAATTCTTTCCATGGCAGCAGAGCTTGGCGGACAACTGTGAAGCTTCACCAGAAAGTCACAAAATTCCTTGGGCTCATAGGCGTAGCGTGACCAGAAATTTTTTTTTTTTTTTTTGGGGGGGGGGGGCACGTAGGCCGTGAGAAGTGCACCCTTAGCGAATTTAAAATTTTGCGCCCCCCCCCCCCCCCAAAAAAAAATCCTTGTAATGGGTGTAATAAAATTGATAAAGTGCAGAAACATAAATAAATGCTATAATATTTATAATATGAATAAATTTTTCGCGTTTATTTTGGAACTTTAAAATGTTTCATTTTAATTTAGAAATTTAGAACAACTAAATAACATAAGAGAAAATTGCACTTATTTGTTAGAGAGTTCATGATGTTTTGCGACAGGAAAAAAATGATCAAGAAAGAAAAAAGAAATTCCCCGGAAAATGATCGGCGACCAAAAACTGAATAAATAACAAATAAAACCGTGGTTCGCAGCATAAATTTTGCGCCCGGGGCGACCGCTCCTTTAGCCCCTTCTTCGCACGGCCCTGAGGGGAGCACTAGAAGTCTGCACGGGCAGCAGTTTCCAGGCCGGCGTGAAAATTATAAGTTCCACCCGAGTTCGGCCCGTTTATAGTTTCACAGTTTACGGCCAAGCCCGGTTCGTAAAAAAATCAGTGAAAACAAGCCCGGCCCATAAAAAATCAATTAAATCAGGCCTCGTCCAGCCCGACTCAATTTCTCAAACATTCCGATTTTATTAACATGCAATTGCAGAGCTGCCACTTGCTACTAAAATGCTACTAAAAGTGACTATTTTCAGCATCCGGCGGCTATGGCGACTATTTTAGGCCGAAAACTGTTAAAAAGCGACTATTTCAAGAAAGCAGTAGGCGACTTTTTTTCGGATTTCAGCAACTATTTTTACTGAAAATATTCGGTCTTTCTCTTCAAAGCGCCTGTAAAGTCATCTTCCCAAACGCGCTTTTCAACGGTTATTAGAGGAGGTTCGCGATTTTTTCCGCGACGAATTCCAAAATTCGGGATTTCCCAACCCCCCAAACCATTGACGAAAATACCTACTTATTTCCGAGATCTTTTATAGTTGAAGGAGATTTTGAGATTTTTTCCGCGATCTTTTGCCAAATTTTGCAGATTTTTCTACTACAGATTGACGAAATTGATTTTTTTTTCCTCCACCACTTGTCCAAATTCGCGATGTATATTTTCTGCGACCGATTGATGGTAGTTACTATTTGTTTCAGAGACCTTTTGACGAAATTTCGGATTCTTTTCCAGATCGTTTGTCAAAATTCGTGATTTTCTTTTCACGACCGATTTATAAAATTCGTGATTTTTTGCGCGATCATTTGGTTAAATTCCCCCCCTTTTTTTTTAATACCAAATTTGCATTGTTTTGTCCGCGACCATTTGACGAAATTTGCGATTTTTTTCTTGTGATCGTTAAACGAAATTCGCAATTTTTTGTCCATTTTTTGTGACGAAATTTGCGATGATTTTTCCGTGACCGTATGACGAAAATCGCCATTTGTTTCCGCGACCTTAGGTAAAATTCAAGATATTTTTACAGTTGTTTGAGGAGATTCGCGATTTTTCTCCGCGACAAATTGCAAAATTTGCGATTTTTTTCCCCCAATCGATTGACGCTCTTCTTATTTATAGATTGATATGTCTAGATACTTTCCTGAACTTAATGCTAATTTTCAAATTTATGTCTGACTCAAAACAACAACAACAAAATTATTAAGTTTTTACTTTATATTTTGTGAATTTTCGACCGCTTGGTTTTTATTGTCCCAGTCGGCCACCTGACCTCGCCTCCTCTAAGGCCAGATATAGTGATATACATGTAAAAAAGTAATTATAAGAAAAAGAATGGGGTTATTCATTTGCTGTCTTGTATTATGTACGCGAATCTTTTTATCTATTTGACATTTTTAATGCACTGTACTAAGCTTTTCTTTTTGACTTTTCGGCTAGAAAATATTTTTTACACAAATTTCACACGCACATATATATATATTGTATAAAACGGCAAACCAAATTTTCATATGACGCCCCCTGCGCGAGGCGCCCAGACCACATGCGCTCTCTGCACCCCCCCCCCTAGTTTCAAACCCTGACTCCTCCCCCCCCCCTTTCTTTTTATTGTACCGGACAATCATTTGACGTCGCCCATAGCAAGACGGGAAAAAAGAAAGCTCCAAAAAGAATAGAACAGCCTTCATGGAATCTTTTCAACAGAAAAGTCACAATCAAGCAAAATCTTCATTTGGCGCCCTTTTCGCCTTTCGTTCTGACGTCCGGGGAACATGACTCTGCCCCCCCCCCCCCCCTTAGGAAATCGGTTATCGGTGAGGGACAGTTTTACACAGAAGAGAGGAGTAAAGACTGACCTACTGGCCTTGGAAAATGTTAGTGATTATCCTATTTGCAGTCTTCTATTATAGATGAATCTTTTTATATATTTGTAAATTTTAATGCGTTTGATTCAGTTTTCCTTTTGGATTTTCCGGCTGCGAGACATTTTTATGCAAATTCGATATATATACATATTTGTATGTAAAGACAAAAAAAAAATCTTCATTTGGCGCCCCCTACGCTTTCTGTTCTGGCGCCCGGGGTACAGAAGATTGGGGGGGCACGTGCCCCCCCCGACGCTACGCCTATGCTTGGGCTATTGAATTTTTCTCTCCTCTTCAGTTTTATTTTTATCAATTGCCGCCACTTTCTAGCTTTAAATTGCGCTATTACTTTCTTCCAAAGTGAACACATTTCTTTATCTTTTGTTTTCAATTTAAAAAAATATGTCACAAAATCCGAATGCCTGTCGAGAAGACACTGTTTTTGCAACTTCTTATTCTTCAGCATTTAATTTTTTATCAAAATATTTAGAATCACTCATAAGTGGGAGAAAATTGAGTGGTTCAAAGGTTTGATGAAATCTTTTCTTTAATTGTTCATCGTAGGATTATAAGGCTTGATCTTCAAAAATATTTAGCTGTATATCTACAGTATCTGATAATGTCGCTGTACCATTTTGCAGTTTATCAATGGCAACTGAAACTATTTGTGATGTCTGGAGCTGTCTGGATAACTTTTCTTTTGATTTCTGTAGGCGCGCCAATGTCACGTGATCGTGGGCGCGCGGAGAGGAAGGGGGGGGGGGGGTCACTGTTTTTTTTTTTTTCAGAGTGAAGGGTTTTTTTCAGAAGTGTAGACGATAGGCCGTGCATGTGTGAGCCGGCGAGTGTTTTGAGTTATAAAACGGAAGTGTGTCAGGTGCTATGAACACCGAAGTATTATAATTTGAGTAGTTTGTGAAATAATTTAATAATATAGTGAAGTGGAGCTTTTGGAATGTAGTATGAAAGTATCGTGCACTGGAAATTGAAATTTAGAACCTGTATATATAATTGTATATAGCGTGTTATCATCCATGTCTTCATGTATTCTTTGTAAATAAACTACCATTTCTGTGTTTAAAAGAAGGAGTGATATATTTACCGAGGATTACACACTTGTGATGATTAGCGGATTTCGAGCGTATATCACACTATTATTAATTGCTCTAACAAATGTTATGCCTCAGCATAAATTCCAGAATTTTTAAAACTATTTCTAATTTGGATATTAAACTCTTTCATATGTTACAATCCTATTTCATTATACTTATGAAAGTTTTTACTTTCTTCTATCTTTACAAGAAGAAAGTATTGGATTCGTAAAAATTTTCGACTTTCAGTTTTCGACGGACTTACACGTTTTAGGGGTCAGAGATTCCGAAAACATGTTTTTACAAAATGCCCGTCTGTCTGTATGTTTGTGACACAAATTTTGTGGGCGCTCTATCTCAAGAACTAATGCACGGAATTTAATAAAAATTTATATTCAGTTAGTCACTGATATAAATTGGTGCTGATTAGTTTTTAGTGTAAATGGCTCAACAGGAGGCGCTGCTATTAAACATTTTTCACGATTTTTACAATAGCTCAATCTCCAGAACTAATGCACGGATTTTCATCAAACTTCAGATTCAGTTAGTCCTTGACATGAATTGACGTTTCATAGATTTTGGTGTAAATCGCTCAACAGGTGGCGCTGCTATGCTGCATTTTTTGCAATTTCCGAAATAGCTCTATCTCAAGAACTAATGCTTGGATTTTCAACAAACTTCAGATTCAGATATACCTTGATATGAGTTAGTGCTGTTTATGTTTTGGTGCAAATCGCTCCACAGGTGGCGCTGCTATGCTGCATTTTTCAGAATTTCCACCATAGCTCTATCTCTAACTAATGCACGAATTTTCATCAAACTTCAGATTCAGGTATACCTTGATATCAATTAGTGCTGTTTATGTTTTGGTGTAAATCGCTCAACATGTGGCGCTGCCGCATGCTACATTTTTCAGTATTTCCGCTATAGCTCTTCTTAAGAACTAATGCACGGATTTTCATCAAACTTCAAATTCAGATATACTTTGATATGAATTGGTGCTAAATTGATGTAATTTCTTCTACTATTTAAATGATTTAATTGATGTGATTTATATAGAAGAAAGTTTTGTGATGGCCACAACATACTAGTTTACTTAAGTTCTTAAATATTCTTCTTGAGAATTCCATCTTTTATCATTCGGGAGTTGTGGCATGAGGCTTACTTTCTTTTTTATTAACCATCAGTGCGCATTATACATATTTCTGTACTTCTATCACATGTTTTATCAAATTACACAGTAAAAAATTTTGGTCAAAAATTACGGTACATATACTGGCAACTTTGTGACCAGTATATGTACCGTAATTTAACTGGACGGTATATGTACCGTAAAATATTTAAAGTATATGTACCGCAAAAAAACTTTCATACAGCATATATACCGTACGTTAAATATACAGTATATATACCGTAAAAACCATTTATACCGCATATATACCATAGATTAAACATACAGTATATGTACCGTAAAAAATATTTAAGCAGTATATATACCATAAATTAAATGTGTGGTACATGTACCGTAAAAGTGTAATCAGTATATGTACCGTAAATGAAATTTATGGTATATATACCGTAAAAGTACAGGATGACCCAAAAAAAAAAGCTCCCACAATTGACAGGATAAAAAAAAAGGACTGCAGAGAGAAACTTGTTTGTTCAAAAATATACAATAGTTATGACGAGAGTTTAAAATGACAATCTTTCAGAAATGGTGTCTGGTAAGTGTTGTCCATTGCGAGCAATACACAATTCAAGACAATGTCTGAAATCTATCACCACTGATGCTTCGTCTTGTGGAATAGCTGCCACTTCTACCTGAATATTAGTCTCTTGGGATCAGAAAGAGCATAGGATTTATGCCTCAAGAGTAATTCAAGCAGAGGTAGCAGCTTCTGCAAGACATGATATGTCAGATGATGATAGATTTCAGACATCGTCTTGAATTGTATATTGTTCGCAATGGACAACACTACCAAACATAATTTCTAAAACACAGTCATTTTAAACTCTTGTCATACCCATTGTATATTTTAAAACAAACAAGTTTCTTTCTCCAATCCTTTTTGTTTTATATTATCCTGTCAAATGTGGGAGATTCTTATGGGTTATTCTGTAGTCAAAATCATAAATACAGGGAAAGTACAAAGTCTTACCCTTATTTTTTATCAACCTGTACATTGATGCAGCCAAAACATAAAATTTTTACTTCTCTTTTTGAGGGATTCTGTAGTGAATAAGTTATCAAATTTTTGTCCCTTTTATTATTTGACTAATTATAATTATAAAAACTAAACATCTATATATGTCGCCAAGGGCGTGAAGAGGATAAAAATTACATTTTCAACGAATAAAGAAAAATGAGTAATTGGCCAAAATTTTATAATTTCTTCTGAGATTCTTGTTACGTACTTAGAAATTAGAATTTTTATTTTTTTTTTCCTCAACATACAAATCTAAATTTTCTTTCTTTCAGTTAAATGTTTAAAACTGCCACTGTCCAGCAAATCGCCACTTATATGATTTTTTTTAAATGGAAAAATGGGTGTTTAATTATTCTTGCAAAACTTAATATACAGTTTAAAATTTAGAATATTAATAATAGGTTTTAGCATAAGTTTTTAGCTGAATGAGTTAATATTTAGATTTCTGGTTGATATAGAAAAATACACAAATTATATCAAGGTTTTTTAAACAAAGCTCTATCCGATAAAAAATTTCTAAATACCTACAAATTCAAAAACTCTGTGTTATTTGTTTCTTTTAACAAACAATACATCTGTATAAAAATTAAACAATTTCTAAATATTCACATCTTATTCTATAAATGACACAATTAGTTGTAGCACAACCATCTATTATTTAAAAACTAATCAAATTCTGCTGTTTTTAATAGCTTTTCCCTCCTGAAATTTTGCAATCAATCTACTGAAAACCCTAAAAGTAATGTTACTTTAAATTTAGAAAAGTAATTTGTAAGAAAAAAATGTCAAAAGTGTATTGGATAACATTTAATCCATAGGAAAATGAAAGATGTAATAAGTATATCTTAAATATTTTGGATTTCTATAAGTTAAGCTTTAAATATTTATTTAAAAAAATTAAGTTTTAGAAATTTAAGAAATATTTAATTTTTGTTTCTGCATTTTTGTTGAGAATGAAACATCAATGTTCTTTAATGCAGGTGCCCATAACTTCTGCAATATCAATTTATTATCTATCTGAATTTTTTTTTAATCCTTTGTACTTCTATGTCGAGTCTGACTCGACATGATCTTTTTAAGCTAAATAATGCTATAAAAAGTGATAAAATATCTTTATTTAGATTGACGAACGTTTCATCGCACAAATGGTAACATTTTCAAAATCATTCATGATAGAAATATTTTCACAAAATTTAAAACAATAACTTGGTAAACAATGTCATGAGACATCATGCATATGCAAACATAAAATTAAATTAAATAGGATTATTTTATATTTGCACTGATTTTCATTATGCATGATGTCTCTTGACATTGTTAGCCAAGTTATTGTTTTTAAATTTTGTGAAAATATTTCTATCATGAATGATTTTGAAAATGAGAGGGGGATTTTTAAAGGTCACAAACTGTTAAATAAAATACAATTTTCTATAGCAAAAATAAAAATTCATATTTCTTAAAATCACCAAAGAATATTTCTTTTATTAAAAATAGCTTAAAAAAGCAGTAAAAATATCATTGCATATGGTATTTAGAAAAAAAAAAAAAACATTTAAAGCTGTCGTTAAATTCAAAGGAGCTAATTTCTGACTTTTTTTATCAATCTTCGTTCAGAAATGGATGAAATTTGCAATGTATAATTTTTTAATTCAGAAACTATAATTGAAAGATATCTTTTTTTTTTTTGTAAATGCATAACATATTTCAGAAAATACTATTAAAACCTTTCAGCCGAATTCTCCACGCAGGTCAAGAAAAGTGAAGAAAATTGGTTGTCCTGAGCAAAATTGCTTTTAAGTCAAAAGGTAATTTATCAAAAAATGGAAAATTTATTTTCATTCCAAATCACTAAATAGTCAGGGCAGCAAACTTTATACCTTCATGTTTAAAAATGAGTTTAAAACTGTGTCAAAGTTTTACGCTGTTAGGCAGGGTATTTGAGAACCATATTAAAAAGTTCAAGCATAAATATTTTAGAACATTTAGAAAATAAATTGATTTCATTATGATTTACAAATATTTAAAACAAGCAATTAAAATATAGAAAGATATTTATTACAACAATTAAATTACATTAATATACACAGTTCTAATATTTATGCATACAATGTTTTCTTTTCAATTTACTAATATATACAAATTCCAGAAGTTTTGGCCATCTTACAGCACTACCTCTGCCAATTGATTTGCTCTGTAGTTTATTCCACACACAGGGTTGATCAACTTAAGTACCTTAAAGAAAAAGAGTGGTTCATTCAACATGGATATAAGCACAAAAATTTTCGAAGAAAATACAAAAGTGACTTGTAGAAAAGGTTACATAAAATCATCTTAAAAGGATATTTCAGTCACACCAAGAAAAAGAAGGTTAATGTTAATCTTACGGGGCATTATTTTCAAATTTCTCGCTTTGATTTTAATATTTCTCAATGATTTTTTTTTATTTATTTATTTAGTATAGATGAGGGTGATCTACAACTGTGCTAGCTTTTATTTTTCTGATTTTGGTTATAGTTTTATTAATATTAGGATAATTTCAAATTCAGAAGCGGTTTCGAAAGTAAAAATAATAATAATAAAAAACACGAAAAAGTAAAAATTAGCCCAGTTGTAGATAGTCTTCAGCTATCCTATGCAAAAAAATCATTTAAAAATATTAAAATTCAAACAAGATATTTGAAAATAATGCTCCCATAGACTTAACATTAGCGTTTTCATTTTTCCCTGTGACTAGTGTGGACAAGAGCCTACGCTAGTCACGCGGATAAATGCAAACATTAATGTTAAACCTATGGGAAAAGTCTTTACAGATTTCTCACTTGCATTTGAAAACTTTTATATTATTTTTTTTGCATGCAATACCTGAAGTCGATACCTGTTGTTGCGTGTATGTACTTTTTTCAACTTTTGTAGCAATTTCTGTATACGAGAATAGTTTCCCTTTCAAAACCACTTCCAAAAGTAGAAGTATCTGCATATAAAAAAACTGTAAAAAACATCGAAAAGTAGAAATGCACAATAAATGTTAACCTCAGGTACCCTGTGTCCCCCACCCCCCCCCCCCAAAAAAGAAAAAGAGATAGAGAGAATCATTTAAAAATATTAAAATAGGAACAAGAAA
This sequence comes from Maratus speciosus, assembly GCA_963932465.1. Taxonomy (NCBI): domain Eukaryota; kingdom Metazoa; phylum Arthropoda; class Arachnida; order Araneae; family Salticidae; genus Maratus; species Maratus speciosus. The sequence continues at coordinate 339,820,362 of OZ010788.1, forward strand.
TCTGTAAGGAACGCTGCCATAGGATTAACATTAGTTCGAACATTTCTTAGTTTAGGCTCTTAAGGCTTCATTATTTTGCATGCGATACCTGAAGTCAATACCTATTGTTGTGTGTATGTACTTTTTCAAATTTCGTAGCAATTTCTGTATATGAGAATAGTTTCACTTGCAGAACCACTTCCAAAAGTAGAAGTATCCGCATATAAAAAAACTGTAACAAACATCGAAAAAGTAGAAATGCACAATAAACGTTAACCTCAGGTACCCTGTGCCACCCCCCCCCCCCAAACACAGAAAAAAAAGAAAAAGAGAGAATCATTTAAAAGCATTAAAATGGGAACAAGAAATCTGTAAAGATTGCTGCCATAGCATTAACATTAGCTTGAACATTTCTTTCCGTGCCTAGTTTAAGCTCTTAAGGCTATGTGTTTAAACAAAAATGGAAATGTCAGAGCTGAAATCATTAATTTTATACATTCTCTCAACAAAGTTCACTTATTTTTACTATTGACACAACTTTTACAGAGTAATTTCAAATCATTGCAACAGTTAATGATTTCTTTTTCACTCGCTTCATCTTATAATTTATAAATGGACCTGTTTAAACTGTGCATCACCTTCATATTTAATGGAGTTTCTGAAGTGTGTTAAAGATGCAGAGAAGACCTTTTAATCCCATGCAAGCATGTTTAGGAATATTAATTGGCCTACATTCTTTGCTAACAGGTGACAATGTGCAGCTTTCAGCATATCTGTTATCAAATTACTTTGAAATAAATACTATTAATTGAATGCATTGTCCATCATACTCACAAGATTAAATGTAACCGAGCTTGTACAATCGAACCTCGTTAACATGAACCTCAAGGGGAATCAAAAATTTGTTCACGTTAACAGTAATTCATGTTATCAGTATCAAATCTTTGTATTCGTTTTTATAGGGGACTGTGAGAATAATTTATGTTAAAAGTAATTCATGTTAAGCGTGTTCATGTTAACGAGGTTCAACTGTATAGATTACATTAGGTCACAAAAATATAGAATGCTAACTGCCCCTGGCTGTCACAAAACATATGCAATAATGGGATACAAACTTTGTATATAACTTTGAGAAAACAGATTTTTATAAATTTTTCTAATAAACTCTAGGCCATTTTATTTACTACATGGGAATTAGTCTAAACTTTTGTCAATACAAACTTTTATAAGTCAGCCTGTTAAAGGTTTTCTTTCTAGTGAGCTCATTTTATTTACTAATTACACATTTCAAATAATACAGAGAAACAAAAAATAAGGAATTTACTTATTATAGAATATAATTATAAGATTATTTAATAAATGGAATCTTGTGAAAGCTCTCTTTTAACTCTTTGAAGGTTGGTGAGATACTTTGCTAAAAAGGTTACTTAAAATTGCATTTACAAATCTATATTACACATGCAGATCTGAAAATTTGGAAGAAGACCAATGAAAGCAGTTCTGATGTATAAAACTCAGATTTTCATTTTTTTTTTTTTTTCAAAATTCACCGAGATACAAGTTAAAAACCATAATGATTATTAAAAGATGGTACACTGCCTTAGCTGTCTGGCCCAAAACAGCATTTCAGAGTTTCTTTAAGGCTCTTTTTCAAATCTAACAGAGCTTATTTCTGATGTATTCTTGTAATTCTTTATTTTTCCAGAAATGCATGAAACTGGCAGGTGTTTTTATTCAAAAGCTATGCGATCAAAAGATGTTTTCCCTTTTTTGGTAAAGGCAGAAAATAATTCAGAAATACTGTCAAAGTTGCCTTTTGAGGAGAATTTCCAAGCTTGGTATTGCAAGAGAGGAAAAAGAAAAAGCAGTTGTCACACAACTAAAATTGCTTATAACTGGATAAGTAATTTGTTTATAAAAAAATGGAAAACTCATTTCAATTCCAAATCACTCCAATAGTCAAGCCTGCTAATTTTATACCTTTATGCTTAAAAATGAACTACAAAATGTGTCGGAAAGTTTTGTGTTGTTGAGCAGGAACCAAAAGCAAAAGGAAAAGAAGCTCGGGAAAACATTCTGTATTTTGAAGCAGCCATATCAGATTTTAAAATATACATATAAGGACAAAAATACCCATTTACTTTGGGTACTTTCCTGGTCCTAGTTGGGTTATTTGTTTTAAAAGTATTAATATTTATTATTTCAAAGAAATGTACTGTGAATGCTGATTTTGAGGGTCCTTCCCAGCAGGGTTGGCAGGTTTTTGACACATGTCAGTTTTTGACGGTTTAAACTGCAGTTTAAACCGTCATGTCAAAAACCTCAAATACTTACCGTGATCTGTAAAATTTCACATTAAATGTCACACATTAGACGTAATATTTAAGATTCACTATTACTGCAATTGTATAATTAGTATATAGTATTAGTAATAATTACAGGGTTGGCAGGTTTTTGACATGTGTCAGTTTATGTCGGGTTTAAACCGTCATGTCAGAAACCTCAAATACTAAATTGATCTGTAAAAATTCAAATTAAATGTCACACATGACAACATTACATGTAATATTTTAAATTCACTCTTACTGTATATCAGTAATTAGTACATAGTAAAGTATTATTGTTAAGTACAACTTTTTAACAGGGTAAAATTTAATTTTTTTTTTTTTTTTTTTTTTTTTTTTTTTGTAAAATTGTGTTTTTTTAAAAAGTAGACATTAAGCTCACCTGAGCTGTACATTTTTTCTCTTACTTAACACTAGAACTACCACTAATGAACAGCCGCTAATGAAATTTCAATTTCTCAGTTCTGCCCTTTAACGACTTAGACGGTGAAAGTTAGTTTGTGGCATCTGGTGACAGTGAATCTGCACTTATAATGAGGAGCAGGGAATCATGATTTTTCTTCTTTATATATATATATGTATAAAGGATTATTCAGGGGGGAGGGGTTAAAAAGTTTTTTAACAATTTCTAACTGGAAATAAAAAGTACATTTAACAATGATAATAATGAGCCCTTTATTTTATCTAAATTATATGTGAATTAAATGCATCTACAGATAAAATTATACTATTAGTATTTAGTAATAAGCAAAAGCCATTTATTTTATTATTAGCATTATGGTGTTTGAAATATTACACAGAATACATCAAGCTGTTAATTAAAAAAAAGTGATAAAATATCAATTTTAATTTGTGTTAAATTTTATTTATTTATGAAATTTAAAAAAAAAGAAATTATGATCAGTATATGTGTAATTAAAAAAAAAAAAAAATATTCAGTGAAATTTATTATTTGTTAAAATCACTATTTATATAACCATGTAGCAAGTTCGGTAGCAAAAAGTTCAAGAATGGAGACTAGCGTCACAGATTTTCTTTTCTCTTTTGCAGATTATTTTTCCATCAAACCATTATTTTGCTTTTTTATTATATTTAACTTACTTAATGCAAAAACTTAAGTTTCTCTTTAATAAATGTGAATAAAACACATAAAAACGTTACAGGTAAGTGTTTAATTAACGCTGCAATTGCAAAAACTTTACCTGCAGATTATTTTCTGTCTCTGTAGTAACTCCCGCAGACACTTTGAGAATTTTCGTCCACTCCATCACCATACTTCAAAGATGAAATTGGGTAGCCATATTCCTCCTCCATTCCAAATTTTCTGTTATTGGAAATTAAATACATATTATTCTTAAAAACTGAAATATACCAAATGAAAAAAAAAAGTCTTTATACAAGCATACTTGGACATTTTCAAAAAACTGATTTCAGACAGAAAACCCTGCACCCTTGACTACATTCTGGATATTTTTATTTATTGGATATTTTCCATTAAACCAATGCCATTATCGCCAAGCAATATAGTTGGTACCAATTGGAAAGTTTGAAAAAAAAAAAAAAAAAAACTAACATTGTTAAGGTAAAAGTGATCACTTAAACATAACATTTGAAAATTATACACTTTCACAAACTGTTTTATTATATCAATCAAAATTATACACTTTTAAAACAAAAGAACAAATAAACATTATACAAAAATTAAAAATAAAGCACATATAAAAATAAAGAATTAAACTATAAATTTCTCTTAACATTGCAGTAAACATTTAATTTTTGGAATAAAAACATTTCCATATTGCTGTGATAAGATTGTAAATAATGATTAATTGTGCTTTTAGTATACACCATTTTGTGATACCCCCATAATCTCTAAACAGAAACTATCTAACATGATCTCCAGTTTGGGGTCAATAAAATTATACAGTAAAACCTCCACTCAATGATTCCTTTTTTTAAAAAAAATAATCTGATATACTGACTCATAACTTACTTTAAAAATTTGTCTGCACAATGTAAATAATTCTGCATATTATTTTTTTTAATAACCTAATTTTATGATCTGATTTTCTATGCTTAGATGCTAAATTTAATTGAAGCTTACTTTTGCAATTTAAAAAAAAAAAAATTCACATAAAAAAAAAACTAAATAAATTCATATAAGCAGCATAAAAATTCATCATGTTTGTCAGTACCATGCAGGGTTGCCATGGTTTAAACAAAATGGCTTTTTTAGAACAAATCTAATGTAATATTTTTAATGGTGTTTTTTAGTTTGCCTGTGTTTTAAATTATTTATAGAAATAATTTCTACTTTTAATATTTTATCTAAGCAGTCTACATGAGACATAATGAGTTAAGATCATGTTGGTGTGGATGAAGGATGAAAATTAGAATGTGTTGATGCACCGAGAGAGTTATCATGAAACATGTCAAAATTAACAGGGATAAAACATTCAGTATTTAGCATAAAATATTATCAATTAAAAAATACAGATTATTTACGGCAGTTAATAACATAATACAATGACCTTTAAGATTTTGGCCAAGTAGTAAAAGAAAATTTTCTCAATTGGGGAGATTATCCTTTAAGAATTTAAAAAAGAATTTCAAGATATGAAGTTGAATGAGACGACATGCAAAATTATATGTCAGTTATAGCATTCAATAATATCAATCTTTTCAGTTACAGTATTTAATGGCCAAAAATGTTAAAACAAAATAACCAGAAGTATTCGAATACATATATAAAAAAAATTCTTTAGCAACCACAGATACTGATATTTATATAAAAGTTAACCATTTGAAGATACTATCTTCAAAATATTTTTTTATAATTAAATTAATGATTAGGTCAAGAAGAAAATATTAAAATGTTCAGTGAACTAGGTTTGACTTCAAAAAGATTTTTAATACAGTCAAACCTCGTTAATGCGAACACTCAAGGGGAAATTTTTTTTGTTCGTGTTATCAGAACTTAACGAGTACGTTGCATACAACTGGACGAGGCAATCAGAAACAGTTCATGCTAAAAGTAATTCGCGTTAAGTGTGTTAACGAGGTTTGACTGTATCAAGGTAGAAAAAAAAGTTCATAAAATATTATATATCTATAATTAATCAAAAATATTGTCTTAAGATTTTCAAGATATCAAAGTTACACTGTGTAGAGCAGTTTATTTTTTCAACATAAGACATAGGTTACTAATGTTTAAATTAGAAAGGAATTCAATTTTCTACATAACAGACTAATTATTTAATCAGGATATTTTCAAATGAAGTTATATTACTCAATATATAGCAATGTTTATTTTTATCAACAAATGTACATCTACATGCATTAGGAAATGATATTTTTAAAAAATCCCGGTTTAAACCAAATAAACCATTTTTTTTTGTTTTTTTTATTTAAAAAAAAAAAAAAAAAAAAAAAAAAAAAAAAAAACTTGGTTTTTTTTTGCCACCTCTGCTTATGTGTTGTCCTGGCAAGGTTATATTCACTGCACCAACGATATTAATTAGGGTAGATGCTCCAGTTGTGGCCACCTTTAGAGAAAATTTGAAATAGAAATTTTACAGTTATTAACCGATTGAAGCATATTAAATCATAATAACATCATTATTTAGCAAATTTAATTGTCTTTCTGTGAATTATAATGATTTTCTACAGAATATTTTAGATTGTGAGTAATAACTCATTAAATAATTTATATCAATTTGTACCAGTTGTGGCCACCCCTGCACCAGTTTTGGCCATCTCTATGCACCAGTTGTGGCCATTCCAATATCATGTAGTTTAACAAACATTTTAATTGATAATAAGTAAAAATAAAGCATTTTTATGCAACGTCTATTTTACCACACATATATTTGTTAATATATTAAAAGAATTTTGCAATTTTTTTTAAATAAATTGATAAAAGCATCAAGTAAAATGTACTTATGTTGATTTTAACTGAAAATTTCAATTTAAAAAACAAAAAATATATTTAATTTGATTCATAAAAGGGACAACAGTGCCTGTAGGACATCAAGATTAACTATTTAAATCAGTTTTATAATTATCCAATGGATTGTGGATTGATTAAAACACGTGAATCGTCACTAAAGAGTTATATTTCTGGTGCTCCAAAACTTTGCTAGCTTGTAGTGCTAGCATTATGCATTTTGAATGGCCTTAATTTTACTTCTTATCCTAGAACAGTGTTCCCTCTTGGCCATTTCTTAAGAGCACAGAATTCTGTGTTTTTTAAACTTGGTAAAATGAACGCTGTTCTTTTTAAATAATGGGAAATACATTCTTGCTTGTATTTAGATATCTCTAGTTAAGATTTTCGCAATATTTAGTATTTCTAAATCCGTTTGCCCCAAAATCTGGCAAAAATTATGGAACTTCTTTATTTCTTTAGGAAAAATACAAGAAATCATGCTGTAATTTTATTGAACTTTTTAATTTATAATTTTTAAAATCTTTCAAAATTTATGTTTTAATTTATCATATAGGACATATAGCCCCTCCCCTTTGGTTTTATCAATACTAAACACAATATACTATATTTTCTTTAGCAATATATCATTCTTTAGTTACTAGCACAGTGTCCTTTCTAAAGTAAATTATCTATTGGACAGAGAAAACAAAATCTCTTTGATAGAACTGCTATTAGCCTTGCTTTTTTTTTATTATTATTGAAGCCATTACTATATAAAACAAAACTAAATTGATTTTGTTTTATCCTGATGTTCTTAAAATTTATTTAATGGCTAAAATTCTCACTATAAGGAATCATGTGGCCAAAAGTGGAACATATGTTGTACCTTTTTTGCCACTTCCAACTACCATGGCCACAACTGGTACAATAACAAATTTAAAGCACCAGTTTTGGCCACCCCCCATTAAACTGTTAAAATAATTAATTTAAATGTAAAATTGCATTAGAGAGGAAGCTTACCTCATAAAACCTAATAGTAATTTGTTTCAGGACAAACAGAACCCAATAAGTGCCTAATATTGAAAGATTTGGAAAACTTGACAGCTAAGCAAAAATCTTAATACATGTGAGCACACACTACAGTTTCACACATTTATTTTTTTTGTAAGTCACATTTTATCAAAAAATAAACAAATGAGATTGTAAATGATAAAACGGTGTTTGCTTAAGGTGCAAAAATGCATATTATTTGTCTGCATCAATTCACAGCTTAAATATTGGACAAACTTATCCAATGTGGCCACAACTGGAGCATCTACCCTACAATAACTTTTTTTTTTTGTGTGTGTGTGTGTGTATGAGTGGGGTGGGGGGGGGGGGCTGCTTTCTGCATTTTAACCACACAAAGTTAATATTATATAGTTGCCATATTAAAGTTAATACCAAAGTATTTTTATAAGTATACCTATATAATCAATTTCATCATTTTTTTATGATGTTTTATTTTGCTGTTGTTATTTTGTTTTATAATTTTTTAGCAATATTATGTATTTATTAAATGTATATTATATTACAATTTTGAACATGATTGACAATTGACAATGATAAACAAAAGTGGCAATTGACAATCATTTTTGGCGATCTATCTAGCCGGATAATATGAAAGTACTTATTTGTTTTCATAGCTGTTTATAGTTTATTTCTAAAATATCGCGGCAATCAATAAAAATTACAAAAAACCTCCCATTTAATAAATAGTGAATCACAATATTTGATACTGATTCCAATAAAAACCTTTGCATTAAGGTTGAAATAAATCAATGGCACATTAGGATATACATATCGGTATAATGGGAAAATATCACATATTGCATTTGTCTCGTACAATACATACCATGCTTTTGCTTGCAACAGTTCCACTCTACCGCTGTAATAGACTCATAGATCTGGCTATAGGTCAAAACTGGGAAATTTCATTAAGGCCACTGGTCGGTAGAACTAGTTTTTTAAGTGGCCACTTTTTTATTTAAAAATACTAAACAGTAAAATTTTTATAAGTATTCATCTAAAAGGGAATAGCCCAAATAAATATGTTAATATAAATATATTAGAACCAAAAAAAAGTAGAATCTTCGATGAAATGCAAGAAAATTTTACTCTCCCCTTGTAAAAAAGTGGCTGCCGATAGACAATTTTTCCCTAGCCACTGTTTCCCATTTACTGAACCAGTGGCCGGTGGTTAGTGCTAATTTTGACCTTTAGATCTGGCCATAGATCAAAGAAAAAAAATTAAAATATATAATAATTTGGCTTTGATATACTCAAATATATTTTGAAGGAAAAAATGTTCTTATGTATTATCCATGCCAGCTCATATTCATTGTGGTAACAATGGCATAGATAATATTAATTACAATAGCTAACCTTTATTTTATTTTTTGCTTTCCTCATTTAAGTGCACAGTATTAATATCATATAGTTGCCATATGATAGCTGCAGAAGTATTTATACAATATAACTATAAAAACTAATATATAACACAATATAATTTTCCCTTTACATGAATATATTGTTTTTTTTTTAAAAGAACATATAAAATAAGGCAACTTTTAAAAGTTTATCATTTCAACCTCAGAATTTTGACAGTAACTTAATTGAGCATTAGCATTTTTTAAATTATCAGTAGAGTTAATTTAAAAAATAATAAAAGAATCTTAAGTTTCAAGCAATATCACTACAGTTTGAAAGTAATTTTAAACTGTATTGTACATCCCATCTACAAAATACTGTTTTTCAAATACTATATACATAATGTCAGTTTAAAATAATCTGTAGTAATTCTAGCATTAAATTGGCATTTTACAATATTACATCTCCCCCATCCCCCTTAAAAGTATAATATTCATTTTCTGTGTATTTATAGTTTTGGTACAGCTTTTCAGTGTAAACCCAGCTATGTTTAAGATTATTAATATTGAAAGTGGTAATTTTTTTTTATGAAAGTTTTAAAACAGGTGGATTTTTTCATGTGTTTAAAAATTGTTTTCAACTAAGTTTTTCACAGGAAATTGGCTTACATTTTCTTTGCAAAGTTTGTCTGCATGAATTTATATTTTTAAAAATACAGTTAGACAACTCTAAGAATCTATATTTTAGGGGGAAAAAAAAGAAAAGAATAAATAATTTCAACTGCATATTATTATGAAAAGAATTTTTCCTAATAATAGCGATAAATTACAGCTATGCGAATAAAAATAAATGTATGTTTCAAATTTTATATTAAATTCCCACATTACCATTTTTATTCATTGGTATATCTATTGAAATAATTTTGGAATGAATTTTCATTTTTAAGAAGAGAATTTGCATTTAATTACTTTACCAGTGATTTGCTTGGATTTTTTTTTTTTTTTTTTTTTCACACGATCCTGATTTTGCGAAATTGTGAATATTTGTAGATACTTGTACAAAATGCAATCAGAATTTTGTGAATTAGAAATGGCATTTCAGTTCTTATTTAGACATTGAGAAGGTCTTTTGTACATATATACAGCTAAATAATAGATTCATTGATGATTTCAACTATTATGCAGCAGGTTTTTTTAAATTCTAAAATCATTACATTTGTGAAGGACTCAATTTCTAGATGAAAAATTTTCTGAAATATCTATTTTTAAGAGAAAGAATTTTGTAAGGCTGCTCAAATCCAAAAGGGCAACTTTCTGACATAAGTTTAAATTTATTTTTGGTCGGAAATGCATGAAACTAGCTGGCATTGTTTGTTGTTTACAAACTATGTAATCGAGCTGTTTTTTTCTTTTTTTGCAAACTCAATAGATCTTTCAGAAAATAGAATCAAAGTTGACATTTTGGACCTAAGTTCCTGAAAAAAGCAGAAAAACCAGTCAGCGAAGGGAGAAAACATCTTTGTCACGTGATCAAAATCGCTTATAACCCAATAGGTAATTTATGGATAAAAAAATAGAAAACACAGTTCGATTCTAAATCGCTTCGATAGTCAGGCCTTCCAATTTTATATCTTTGTTTTAAAAAATAAATCTGTAAATGTGTCAAAACGTTTTCCGCTTGTTGAGCAGAGCAGTTGAGAACAGCCTTAATGGTCCTATGTTTTAAATATAAAAAATTGTAAATAATCCTTTAAGGGACTCGAGTTCTTTCTAAACAGATTCCTGCTTACAGATAAGATTTTACACGTTAATGTTTTCATGTAGGACATTAAACATGAAAAAGTATAAATAAAAGTATGTAAAAATAACACTAATGTTACTTCTTGCCACGCAAACATTTAGGAGAAAATAATGAATAATGCTAGTGTTAAGTAGGTGGTATAGTAATTGTTCGGTTGGAGTCTCATACTCTTAGTTTCAGATTTCTCTTATGTGCTACCAGATACTTGGGGCAATGACGAGTTGATCCAAGCTGGGAGACCAGATCTCTGTCTCTATCTATAATTTTAAATAAAAATAAGAAATATATACAACAAAAGAAAGTTTTGTATAGAATAGAACTTGGTGCCATGTTTAAATTGCGACAATTGGAAAGTTTCAAAATGTGGCTAATAAATATTTTAAAAATATATTTCTATAGCCAGCAGTTTTTTAAAGACAAAACTAAAAATTCAGTCACCCTGTCAAAATTTCGGCAGTAGATAGTGGAAGTAGAATGATGTAATTCACCACCCCTGTAACGCATAGGTACCTATATATTGAAAACAAAACATTGCTGAAATCATTTGAAGGTTATATTCAAGCAGATTGCACTTTCTAAATTATTTAAAAAATTAATTTGAGAGACTGGGAGATTATTTCAAATGTTGGGTACCTTCCATTATAGAAAAAAAAAATGATAATTTGAAGGATATGTCAACTAAACTACAATAAAAAATTCACTATTTTAATTCTAAACAAAAAATAGAAAATTGCGGCACAAACAACTATTAATACTATTGAAACAATCTAGCACCACTTCAAATGCTTTTTTGTTGTTATACGATCAGCAAAATAATTTTGACTTATATTCTGAGTCTGCATTTGGAATAACTCCCCCCACCCCCACAGCCAACTTTTTTATATCAATCAGTATGCATTCTGATTGTAATTTAATTTTTCTAACGTGTTTATTCTACACCCTATATATATAAATGTGACACATGTACACCTATATAGAAATTAAATCCTAACCCCACCCCTTAGAATCAAATTTTCAGTTTTTACTCTTTTTTTGTAACATAAATTCCAAGAAATCCTCTTCAAAAAATAAGTATTATTTTTTTTATCAAACGAATTTTACAATTTGATTTTTTATATTTAAAAGTTAAATTTATTAGAAATAACAGGAGTTCATGGGGCAGACCCCCCCCCCCCCCCCCCTGCAAAAAAAAAAAAAAATCAAACTTTTGTTTATAAATATTTTTTTAGTTAATTTTCAATTGGTTCTGTAAGATAATGTGCTTAAAAATGAATTTTTGAAATTGATCGCAATTCTCAATCAACAAAAAAATTGCATTTTCCAAGTCCAGGCAATAGGGGATTTTACCAGGCAAAATTAATGGAAGTTTTGGAAATCGACTTACTTTATGTTTTTTGGGTCGCTGAATCCGAATTTTTAACTTCCCACCAAAATTTCCCCCGGCAACCCCCCCCCCCCAAATTTTGGTAAAATGCCCCCAAAAAAGGTTTTTATTAAAAAAAAATCAATTTTTTTATTGTTTTAGGGAAAAAGTATCTAGAAATTCAGAAAGTAGACAAAATTTGTAACAAATTAGATATATGACATTATGACTTAAGATGAAGGGAGATCTGCCTCGGAACATGGGCCACGGTGCTGCGTGGACTAAGTTGTGCAATTCCACTTAACCACTCACACGTTTACATTTGCCCTCCCATCTCCCTTCCGAATTTTCTCTATAAGGTTTCCTTAAGTTTTTTGGGTCGCTGAATCCAAAAATTTAACTTACCCCCAAAATTCTCCCCGCCCCCCACAAAATAGTTGTTTTTAACTTTAATTTCTTATTGTTTTAGGGGGGAAAGCATTACGAAATTCAGAAACTAGATAAAATTTGCAACAAATAGGATATCAGAGTTTCCCCTAGACAGTTTCAGGAGGGTGCTGCAACCTGCCTGCCCTTAGGTTTACTAAATAGCACCCCTCTTGCCCACGATGGAAAACATTAGCACCCTTGTTGCCCCCAGCTGAAAAAAGTGCCTTTACTCCTTTGTTTATTAAAAAATTTTCTTGCATAGTAAAAATTGACTCATTGCTGTCTTTAAAATAGTGTCCTGTCTATTAAATATTAAAAGTAATTTTTAAAATCAAAAGGATACCTTTAAAAATTCAAAAAAGTGCCCTTAAAAATCCAAAACATGCTCTTCGGAATCCAAAGTGCCCTTTTCCTACAAGAAGCACCCTGCCCTTTTTTAAACCTGGGTGAAACTCTGAGGATATATGAGATTATGACGTAGGATAAAGGGGAGAGAGGGGGGCTGCCTCGGAACATTTCTTGCGCGCTTTTCTCAAAAATCAAATGTTTTCAAAAAATCAATTTTTTTTCTGGGGGGGGGGGGGGTTGTCATGTGAAATTTTGGTGGGAAGTTACAAATTTGGATTCAGCGACCCAAAAAACAAAGTGAGCCGAAATCCAGAACTAGTATTAATTTTACCTGGTAAAATCCCTTATTGCCTAGACTTCATAACTTAGTGCATGGAGCGCCACAGTGAATGTTCCGATGCAGCCCCCTCTCTCCCCGTTTATCCTGCGTCATAATGTCATACATCCGATTTGTTGAAAATTTTGTCTAGTTTCTGAATTTTGTAATGCTTTTCCCCTAAAACAATAAGAAATTTAAGTTAAAAGCAACTAAATTCTGGGAGGTTTTCGGAAGGGAGGGGGAGGGGGGGGGGATTATGGGAGTGAGTTAAAAATTCGGATTCAGCGACCCAAAAAAACTTAAAGTAAACCTTATAGAGAAAGTTCAGAGGGGAGATGGGAGGGCGAATGCAAACGTGTGAGTGGTTAAGTGGAATTGCGCCAGGGGCCTCGCTAAGGGAGGGAGCCTCCCCCCCCCCCAAACATTCGTGAATGTTATTATGCTTGCCAAATTTACAAACTTAGTTGGCAAATTTGTTTAAAACCTTAATAAAAACTATAATATATTTCCTATTTCTGATAGACTTGGCAAAAATTACAAAACTAATTGGGAATATTATTAAACTTTTAACAAATAAAAACTATATTACATTTTCTAACTGCAGGAAGTTGGCAAAATTATAAAACGAGTTTTCAAATACTGAAATTTGACTTGGCAATTTAAGGTTCTCTCCCCCACCAATAAAAAGTCTTAGTGATGGCGCTGAATTGCGCAACTTATGCCACGCAGCACCGCAACGCATGTTCCGAGGCAGATCCCCCCTTCCCCTTCATCCTAAGTCATAGTGTCTTGTATCTAATTTGTTGCAAATTTTGTCTACTTTCTGAATTTCTAGATAATTTTTCCCTAAAACAATAAAAAAAAATTGATTTTTTTTTTAATAAAAACCTTTTTGGGGGGCATTTAACCAAATTTGGGAGGGGGGGGGGGTTGCCGGAGAAATTTTGGTGGGAAGTTACAAATTCGGATTCAGCGACCCAAAAAACATATAGTAAGCCTTTTTCCAGAACTTCCATTAATTTTGCTAGGTAGAGCCCCTATACAGTCTATTGCCTGGACGATAATGTGGTGATCACTTTCAAAACTTGAAAGCATTAACATAATTCACATTGCATGTCAAATCATTTTTTTATATGTATATTTTTAAAACAAAATATTTGTATATAAAATGTATTTAATCATGATGAACAGTGGGTTATGGCATAAAAAATCTTAATTTAAATTTTATCTTAAACATAAAAACAATGATTTTAGAGAGTTGCACGGTTTGAATACCCCTACAATAAACATTTGTTATAGATCTGAGAACTCAAGCATGACATGCCCATGGCAACTAAACGAAAAAATATTTGTCGTCTGCTAAGTAAAATATAACCAGTTTATAGGGTAGATGTGCCAGTAATGGACACCCTTAAGGAATTTCTTTTAAAATTATTTTTTTATTAATAGTTACACTTATATTCCAGTTTTTTCAATATTATATTAACCTATCAACAATATTTAACCATTCTTATAGTCTCATTTCTCAATATGAATCGAAATTTAATTTTAAATAACAGAAATATATCAAAACACCCAAAAGCCCAGTACTGGACACCCTCTGGCCCAATAATGGACACCAGGGCTGAAACTAGCCTTTTTTGCACCCGGGGCAAACATGGATTTTGGCACCCCCCCCCCCCCTCTCCTCTCTTCCGCAAAGTATATTTGCAAAGAGAATTTTACAAATTTTCTAATAGCCAAATTATTTTAAAATTTAAAATATGTAATATTGAACTACATAATCTACAATGGCAGATCCAAGGGAGAGGTCACGATGGTCGTGACTCCCCTCTGAACACCAACAAAAATATTCTAAAAATCATTTTTTTAAATGAAATATACAGTAGAGTCCCGCTTATCCGAGTTTCCTCGTTAACCGAGCTTCCGCTTTAACAGAGTTATTTTCTTCTGATGGACTGATGACTTCCATTATTATCAAACATTCATTATAAATGAAGTGTTAGATGAAGATGAAAGAGCAGACGTAAAAAGTTAGAACTCTGATTTTCGGGTCAGAATAGGAAAAAAAAATGGCCAAAAAAAATTATGGCCATTTTTTTTCCCATTCTGACCCGAAAATCAGACTTCTAACTTTTTACGACTGTTCTTTCATCTTCATCTAACACTTCATTTATAATGAATGTTTCATAATAATGGAAGCCATCAGTCCATCAGAAGAAAAGGATCCATTCCAAAGGTACAATCCTTCATTTGGTGCCCCTTCGTTCTGGCGCCCGGGGCACATGCTCCCTCTGCCCCCCCCCTCAGTTTTGGCCCTGATGGACACCCCCATAAAAAGTAATAAATATAATTGTTTTTATTAGTGTATCTAGAACCAGAATTTAATGAATACATACTAATGAAACAAAATAGTTATTTTCAAATAAATTTAACAATTAGGATACCAGTAACTAATAAAATATTTGTGATAATCATTTACTGTTTGAATCAATTATTATAATTATCAGAAAATCGATGTTTTAATTATTTTAGATGGATAGTTTAAAATACTAAATATCAATTATAGCTATCAAATTATTGAAACAGTGGGGGATTTAAAAGGTAATTAAAAAAAATAGTTTTGGAATATTAGTGTTTAGTTTTGTCTCACTATTTTTAACAATTAATCTTCTAGAGACTACTTGATGTATCATTTATAATATAATATTACAAATATGAAAGAAATGACATTGTAGAGGTGAATAAGGAAACATTTAAGACAGAAAATATATTTTTAATAGCTTCTGTAACTTAATTTTTTTTTTTATTTAAACGGAGAGGGATAAGTCCTATGAGTATATCCTTTGACTGTGACTCCCAATATTCTTTGACTGTACTCTTAAACAATATTTTCTGTTTCCTGGCTGGTTTGATTGCCAGATTATAAAATATTTAAGGTATATATATATATATTGAATTAAAAAATATATATTAATCACATAAAGTAACTTAACCAGCAGCTATTTATAAAAGTTTTGGTGTTATTACATTTTGGTAAGTAGGGGAGAGGGGGTACCTTTGAACATTTTTTAAAAAAATCCACATATTTCTTACTAGAATTATATTTATTGAATTTTAAATATTTCATGAGAGAAATAATGTAATTCTACATCATATGAAATAAAAATTTACAATTTTTCATATAAAATATGTTCTGAGGCTTTAAAAAGCTGAAAGTTTTCTGTTCAAACCTGCCCCATGTAGGGGTTTGAACAAGCTAGGGGCACCTTTGAACAAATAAACAAAATATGAAATATTGACAGTTTTTATTAAAAATTGCATATCTTTCCAAAATATAAAATAAGAATAAAATTGCACAATTAGATTTGACTGAAATTACTATTTTTTTGTTATTTAACCAAATTTGCATCCCATCAAAGCACATTATTGAGACAGAACGGCGAATCCTTCCAATTATGTTTAATTGTGGCAACTTTTTTATGTAATATCCTTAAAATCCACCAAATTGATATCTGAAGCCGGCTTTTATTGAAAAAAGCCAGTTTTTATTTTTTAAAGTTGGTTTACAGTAAATTTGTTTTAAATTTGGATCAATTAATTTTTAATACACTTATAAATATTTTCTACTAAAAAAAATAATAGATTTCTATTAAATTTTATCAAATAAATAAGTTTTTATAACTTCTAGAAGACAACTGTGAACGCATTATGTCTGATAAAATATGTATATAAACATTGAAAAGGATATAAGTTAGGCTCTGAACTGGTGTTTTGAAATTCTATATTATATAGCTCCACATATACTACACTTTTTAAAAATTATATTTAATTAAAACTGTTCTTAACCGCTCTGCTCAACAAGCGCAAAATGTTTTGACACATTTACAAATTCATTTTTTAACGGAAAGATGTAAAATTCGAAAGCCTGACCATGGAAGCGATTTGGAATCGAACTGTTTCCATTTTTTGATCCATCAATTATCTATTGAGTTATAAAGAGATTTTGATCACGTGACAAACATGTTTTTTCACCCTTTTCTGAGTGGTTTCTTCTTTTGAGCGGAAATTCGGTTAAAAACGCTCACTTTGACATTATTTTCTGAAAAATCTATAGCGTTTGCAAAAAAACCTAGAAAAAACAGTGCAATTACATAGTTTCTGAACAACAACATCTGCTAGTTTCATGCATTTCTGGACAAAAATAAATTAAAACTTATGTCAGAAAGTTGCCCTTTTGGATTTAACAGCCTTAATGACAAAATGCAACGCATCAAAATGGAAACGAGGAATTAGAAAAGATGTTTTATTTGAGGAGAGTGGTACATAAGTGTATAAAAAATAGAGCATTTAAACAAGAAAAAAAAAAAAATTATCAAAATAAAATTTTGAAAAGCTTGTTGCTATGCATATTCATGCATATGCTATTCATAATGTTTTTAATAGTGAGAAATGGTGGTGTTTTTATTAATATGACTATGTATAATTTTAAATGTTTGCTAGAAATAAAATAAGACTTGTATATTAATAGCTCTTAAAATTAAGTAATAAAACATATAACTAAGTAACCATTGTCCTCTTTAATTTTATAAAGCAGTAAAAATGAAAAAATTGGCAGTTGGTATGGCCCTTTTAAAATTTAGCTGACATATTTGCAATTCTGAATACAAATCACTGGCAAAATCATCTAAGTTTTATTCCAGTATTAATGTCCTAATTTTTGAGAAATCGGGTTACTTATTAAACTGTAAATCAATTAAATGTCATTAAAACTAATTAAAAACACTTTAAAATGTGTAGTTTATAATTACAATGTTTTATTGTATAAAGGCCAATTATGGCCAAAAAAAGCCGGTTAAAACCAATAAAAGCCACCGGCCTGGCTTTTTTTAATTTTAGCCGGCTTTTTTGCAACCCTGGCCAGAATAAGCTTAAAAATATCGTAATCGCCGCATCCGTCGGAACGCTACTTTTGTCAACAGCGTCACATTGACCTAACTTTAATCAAAATTTCCTGAGCAGTGTAGGATGCCTCGTTTTTAATATCTTAAGATGTCTGAAGTTTTATTTAAAATATTTAAATCCGATTTTAAATATTTTTATGAATTTTTAAATTAAGGAAATCAGCTGGTATTTTAAAAAAATTGTAAACGCCGCACTGGAAAAAAATTAACTTTTAAACTCGTAAACGCCGCGGCGTTTCTTCCATAAAATACGGTATTTACTCAATTAGGTTTGAGAATTTAAATAAAACAAATCTTATAAGTTAAAGCTAACATCTTTATTTAGGTATTAAATAGTGAATTGTAATTTTAGGGATACAAGATTATCAACAAAAAGCTTACAACTTTATTTTCTTGAGTTTAGATTCAAGCAAGCAAAATATGCATATCTTGCTTAGACAGTAGTGTGCAAGCAAAATAGTAAAGCTTTGTATTCTTGTTACATTGAAGCAGTACTGTGCTGCCGTATATATTATATAATTTATTATATAATTTATAAAAATATTTACACTGTTCAAAGCTGCCCCCAGTTCAAAGGTACCCCCCCCCCCTCCCCTATCATTTAAAAATTAAATTTGATTATTTAGGTTTTCAGTTAAGTCAAAATATTTTATGCACTATAAAATAAACATTACTGAAATTGCATTTTTAGCAATGTCTACATGGGGTGTCCATTACCGGAAAATGACTAATTAACCAATCCCAGTAATGGGCACCCCCCTCATAAAACCTTAAAAATAAATAAAATTTTATAAATGGCCGTTAGTGTATAAAATTCTAAGATTTCTATTGCTACTCAAACAAAAACATTCAAATTTTGCAAGAAAATAAATAATATATAAATTAAATAAACGAATCTTTATTAAGATTTTTGCAAAAAAACAGCGAAACTTTGAAACATTTTCTGCTTTCTGTTTGGTTTGATTAAAAGTGTCAACAATAACCCAGTTTTATAAAACATGCAAGGGGAAAATTACAAAATAAAATTGAAAAACTTACCTCTTTTCTGTATATAAAATTCATAGCAATCTTGATAGGTAAAAACAGGCACGTGTTTAAGCAAATCAAGGTCGTTTAAACTCTCGAAAACAGACTTCTATTATTCTCGACCTCGGCGCATCTTGCCTGCCGTAGCGGGCATATTTTTTTTCCCAACGGAGATTTGCCATCTCGTAACCTGATTGGTCAGAGCTTCCTGTGTCAAAGTGACTTTTCTTGGCCGGAAGGAATTGTGCTTGCGACCGTGAAAGTAGAGAATTTTAATAGGATGGGCGCGGGGAAAGGGATGCATCTCTCTATTCTAAAAAAAAGTAACTACCGCTGTCACCGCCGCCGCCGCCGGTTTTGAATTTTTTGTGAACGGAGGTCTTTCTTCGTTAATATTAAGAAACATAATGCATACAAAAATATGAAAATCGGTAGTATTATACAGAAATGTTTGATAAACACGCTGATGCAGACAGTTTTCAGATCGAAGAATTATTTTAAGAGATATTTAATGCTAAAGTTGGACAAAATCGTTCCACTAAAAAAGTTTTATAGGAGCAAAAACTGTTCATAGGAATTTAATCATTTTTAGATCATTTTATGCCTTAGAATTTGCCGGAGTGCAGATTGCATTAATTTTTTTATTTTGACTCATTTTTTGAGGTTTTATTTCTATTTTAAATTCAGATTTTCAGCATTTCTAGAGATATTTTTAACAGATTTTAGAAAGTGATATTAATTTAAACTGTTGCCAACTGTATAAACAGCGGAAGCAAAAATGTTTGCTTCAAAAAAAAAAAAAAAAAAAAAAAAAAAAAAAAAAAAATTATACGTGTAAATAAATTAAAAAATTATTTACACGTGACTATTATAAACAGAAAAAAACATTTGGAATTAGAATTAAATAATTATGTACAAAAAGCAGGAACTTATTAAAAATTATGTCATAAAAACTATAATTACACGTGAATTTTAAGAGAGAAAGGAATTTGTAAAGCAATAAATTTATTAACATGCGTTAGAAGTCTTAAATAGGAGAAATTACGTCATATTTACGTCACATTACAGTTATTACATAAAATGAACACAAAATAATATTGCAAAACGGTTTAAATTTAGAAATTGCGCTAGACATTTATTTGATATTTTAAGAGGATACTTTTCAACTATTTTTGTTAGGAAAGCTCAAATAATATTTAATTTCTAACACAAGAATTTTCACGTGAATATTAAAAAGAGAAAGAATAGTTTGGTCAAAATTACGTCAGATTAAAAACGATTAATTTAAAATGTCTCATTTAAAAGAACTTTCTTTTCACTTTGTTAAAAAATACCAGGAGACAAAGACTATGTTTACTTAATTCCTTTTATATTAGCTTATTTTGAAATGTTGTTACACGTGTCTACGTCATCAAGTTATTTTTATTTCGACGTTTTATTTGTATTTTGATTAATGTTGTACTAATTTATTTGTTTTTTCGTTATTTAAAATAAAAATTATGTCAATTTGTATAATTTGGCGAGTGGTTTGGCGATTTATATAATTTGGCGAAATTGGTCGACGGGATAATCAAGTAGTACCGCAACGGATTTGGCGTTAAAATTCCCCAATCAAAGAGAAATGAATAGAAATCCGTTTATAGAGAGATCGCCACTGCTTTCTAAATTATAATTCAATCTTTCGAAATCTTTTTAAAGCCGATCAAATTAGCGTGCATTTAGAGTCTACGGTGTCTGGACGGGGGTTGGCGAGCGTAGCTCGTAGGGGGCCGAGCCCCCTAGTTTCAATAAACTTCTGATTTTTTTTTTTTTTTTTTTATTTTTTTTT
This sequence comes from Maratus speciosus, assembly GCA_963932465.1. NCBI lineage: Eukaryota > Metazoa > Arthropoda > Arachnida > Araneae > Salticidae > Maratus > Maratus speciosus. Next base: position 339,841,100 of record OZ010788.1, read on the forward strand.
TTTTTTTTTTTTTATTTGTTTAAAGTAGAGGTCGGTGGTAAAAATGATTTTTAGAGAAAAAAGATAATTTCCATTACCTAATGACAAAGGGGGCAAAACGGAAATTTTGAGATAAATAAAGGAAAATTCACAGAATAACACCTGTTAATTTCAGGACATATTTTTATAGTGTACGAATGTCATAATTCTTGAATAAAGATTAAAGATCGTTTTGACATAATTCAACATGATAGACTGGAAATTCCCAGTGCCTGATTTATGGCAGGGCATTCGGGGCACGGGCCCAGGGCTCCTGAAAATCAGGGGCTCCCAAATGTTGCTGGAGGATTTTAAATTATTGTCCAAAATCTGATGTAGTTTTAGCATCTAATGGAATTTTAGATTTCCTTCTACATTCTATTGTGTTTATATTGTATTTTTATAACATTGTATATTTTGTCTGAAACAACCATATTTAATTGCTTTATTGTAGTGAATTTTTTCTTTTATCTTTATCACTTTAAAAATATATTGCGTTTTTAATTCTTTTTTAATTCTGTTCTTGTTCTCGTCAGATTATTTGGGGCTTGTTGAGCGTAGGTTGTGTAGGAGGCAGAGCCCCCTAATGTTTTAAAAAATTGTAGCTTGATATTACAGAAAATTTATTATTAGTGGTTGCATACTTTATCATTCTAGATATATATACTTGCATAGGAAAAGATAATCAGCACCACGCAATCTATTATAGAACGACTACTCATTTCAATTTCATAATTGTGTAATAATTATTTAAAAGAAAATTTATGATTATCAAATTAAATTTTTTCACGGATATTTTAAAGTAATTATTAAAATCATTAGAGTGGTTATCTTATTAAGTACCTTTTTCAATACTTTTTTTACTCCATCTGCCTGTAAGAATGGGTGTAGAGTCCTGCGCGGGTCGGGTTTTACCCGACTCGAACCCGCAAATTCCATTTTAAGTCAACCCGCAACCCGACCCGAACCCGCAAAAATAATTTTCAGGCAACCCGCAACCCGACCCGAATCCGCAAAAATAATTTCAGGCAACCCGCAAACCGACCCGAACCCGAAGGATATCAACCCGCACCCGACCCGAACCCGCAATATTTCAATCCGCAACCCGACCCGAGCCCGCAATGTAAGAAAAGCAAATCATGTTTTAATACCGTTATGAAAAATTATCTACGTGTCTCTAATAGAGGTCTGCAATGGTCCGGCCCTCGGGCCGCGGCGGGTCAGCAAAATTTCAAACTGCCCAGGCCGCTATATTAGCACAGTTTTTTAAACGGGCCGGACTGATAAACAAAATAAAAGGTCCGGTCCGGCAAAAAAATGAACGGCCCTGCCAGGCCGGGCCGATAGCTACAATTAAGCCAGTCTACCGGCCCGATATAAATATTTAGACGAAGCCGATAAAATTATGAACGGGCCTTGCCGGGCTAGGGCCGAACTTTTAAGTTTTACACGGGACGGCACGGGGCGGGCCGTTTCCGGGCCTGATAATTCCGGCCCGTGCAGACCTCTAATTCTTTAATATCATTTTTATGTTTTACAGAGAAGAATGAACAAATCTATATTCTTTAATATTCAACTATAGTAAAACCTTTGACCCGACCCGATGCAGGACTCTAAATGGTATAAAACAAAAAATCTAACCTTTAAGTATGCTTTAAAATTAGTTGCGATTTCAAAAGTTCCATTTATAATGATACACCTTGTTTTACACAAGTGGCCATCTGCCTTTAGTTTATCAGCATCAGCAGTTATTATTTTGAAAATTTTCCCGTCTAACATACTGCATCGCGTAAGACCACAATTAAATTATTCACTTGATAGACAGGAAGGACCATTTAGAGTTTTGCTGTGTATTGTATTTTTAAAATACGATAAAAATATAATGCAGTTTGTTATTTCGAAGACTGGTGAAATGATGACTAAATACAAAACAGACAGGCACACATTTTGCTTTTGTGAAACTTTGATCTGCGGTTTATATAGGCTTTTAACGGAAAAAATATTTTCCACATTCTTTTAAAAATCGGGACAACCCGAACCCGACCCGCAAGAGTAAAAAAGCCAACCCGAAACAATGAAAGCCAACCCGACCCGCAACGGGAAAATATAGCTCCAACCCGACCCGACCCGAACCGCGGGTCGGATCGGGTTCGGGTAAAAGCAGGTAACCCGACCCGATGCAGGACTCTAAATGGGTGCAAGGGGGGCCCCGTACGCATCTGTGCCCTGAGCCCCCAAATTTGTAAATCGGTTCCTGGAAGTTCCGACTAGAAAGACGACACACATTCAAGGCCGCCGAGAGTCGTGACGGGCCCAGGATCAACCACACAATCCCTCCCCCCCCCCCCCCCCCCCCGCACACACACACACTCTCGAGAACCATAAAAAAGCATGTGAATCTTTAATAATACCTAGCCGACTTCGGCGACCACTTGGTTCGTCTCTCATAAATTATATTATTCATTTTCCTGTACTTAAGGCTAATAATTAGACATTTATACTGTTTTACAAAAGTAAAATAAATTACGGCCTTTTCTTTTCTTTCTTTAGAATTATGGTATTACATAGAAAATAAATATAGAAAAAATAAAAAAGAAAAGTTCTCAGTCTAACTGACAGCATTGAGCTCACACTCTATTCACAATATTTGTATATTATACTCTTATTTATGTCTATTATTCATAAAACAGAACTCACTGTTTTTGAGCAAAACGGTAAATAATCAGGGATTGCGCCTTATCATAATAAACCGCTATACCATATATGAAGCAAATCGGATAATTTACATGAAAAATCCACTTATCTAAATTAAGGGGGGAATTAGTCCCCGTTCCTGTTCCTCCCCTTCACACTTAACCAATTAACCCCCAAATCTAGTCAGGGCCTTATCAGAATAAACTGGTATGCTAAATTTGAAGCCAATCGGATAATTCTGCATGAAGAACCCATTTATCTATATTAAGGGGGAATTAGCCCCCCCGTTCCCCCCCTTTAGACTTAACAAATGAACCTTCAAATCTAATCAGGGAAGCGCCATATCAGAATAAACCGGCATACCAAATTTGAATTAAGTCGGATAATTCTGCACGAAAAATCCATTTATCTAAATTAAGGGAGGAATTAGCCCCCATTCCTCCCCTTTATACTTAACCTTTGAACCTCCAAATCTAATCATGGAAGCGCCTTATCAGAATAAACCGGTATGCAAATTTGAAGCAAATCGGATAATTCTGCATGAAAAATCTATTTATATATATAAGGGGGATTACCCCCCCCCCCGTCCTGCCCCTTTATACTTAACCAATAAACCTCCAAATTTAATCAGGGAAGCGCCTTATCAAAATAGACCGGTATACCAAATTTGAAGCAAATCGGATAATTCTGCATGAAAAAAACCATTTATCTAAATTAAGGGGGATTAGCCCCTGTCCCCCCCCCCATTTATACTTAACCAATGAACCCCCAAAACTAATCAGGGAAGCGCTTATCGGAATGAACCTAGAATTTTTTTTAAGCAAATCGGATATTTCTATCAAGAGTTATTTGGTTACGTACGTACATACAGAACTTGCGGTCATATTAGCTCTCAGGCTTTGATAGTCTATAAACTAAAAAAAATAATATACAGTGTGTATTGCCATAGCTGTGCCCCTTTGAGCTACTTGGGCCTCGAAACAATGTACCGGCTGCACCTCCCCTCTCCTCAGGGCTACACGCATTACGAAACAAGAGCATCAATTCAGGGGTTGCCGTACACCGAGGCAAGGCTACCAGCTTTTTCCTTAGTGAAAAATAATTATTTTATGGTATAAATACCGAGTTTGTACTGAAAAACTATGATTTTATGGTATAAATACCGTTTATAATCGAAATGGCATATATACTGTTTTCTTACGCTTAATATACCTTAGAAATACGGTACTCATACCGTAAAGAGTGAAAACGGTACAAGTACCGTAAAATTTACGGTACATCTACTGAAATTTTACGAAAATTTTTTACAGTGTATTTACCATTTTATTAGTAAACAAATTTAATATGTGAGAAGACCATCCATGTGTATTAAGATTTGTATGTGCCATTTTTAACGTTTTTCTCATTGCAATCATTTTCTTTTCTTTATCGCTACAGACAGCAAATATGTCCTTATTATATTTCTTCTCAATTTTCCCAATCGCTGTTTTGAAAAATTTAGCACAATATTCTGCAGGTTTTTTCAGAACCATACTCCGTAGATTTTAAAAGATATGATTTTGTTCATGTATGAATGCTGCAAGCAATAATTGCATCGGAACACTTTTATGTTTGGCCAGCCATTTATCATAAGCGTGAGACTCAATAGTTCGCTCTTCAGCTTTTCCCTTATTTTATCATGAATGTTGCCCGTATTCACCATCTACGTCGACCTAGAAAACCTCGGTCGAACGCTCAAATGAAATTCACAATAACATTTGATTGGACATTATCAATGAGACGTCCAATCAGGATTAAAGGAGCATACCGTTTGACCGTTCGACCGAGGTTATCGGTATAACTCGGGGTCGAAGTAGTTGGTGAATAAGAGCGTCAGCAATCAACCTAACAATTATTCTCTATTTTGGTGGGTTATACTCTGAGACTTTGAATCATTTGATTAAACGCTTTGCTTTTTGAAACATTAATTACAATAAAAATAGCAAATAAAGCCTTTGTGCAACAATATTAAAAAGCAGAAAAACCAACGTTTAAAATGCACAAATAATATATGAAAAGCAGCAAACACTGTTTCGAATCTACTAGCGAGATTCTTCTTCAGTGCAAAAGGAACAGCGTGCTAGAAAAAGCAAGGCTGAGCAAAATCATAGACAGAGACGCGCTGGCTTTTATACCCTATGCGGGTGGCGAAGGCGCCGAAACAACCAATGAGAGAGAAGCAGTGGAAACGACTGGGTGGACAAGTAGCGACATCTACCGGAGAAGTAGAGAAAAGAAACCAAAAAAGGGGAATTAAATTAATGCTTTCCAAATACTTGGAAAATCTGGAGTACTAGATAAGTCATTGACTAAAGAGTGAGAATTTTTAATGATATGGTAAGCTTCCCAAAAATCAAGATCAAGGTTAGAAGAACATTTTTGGATAATGATGGCTGAGGAAAAATCGAACCTATGTTGAGAAGACCAAGAATGTTGAGCAATAGAAGAACGTTTGAGCTCCTGATTTTTAACATAACCTTCATGCAAGAAATTGACGAAATCCGACCATTCTGAAAAGCATTCTAATTCCAACTCTAATACTTCAGTTGTATTACCATTTTTTCCTAAAATCAGTCAGCAAGTTGCTAAAATCCTAAGAAGGTTTGATTTTAAAGTTATTTTTTCTCCTGTTAATAAAATCCCTTTTTCAAATCTCAAACACCCCGTTGATCGCCTAGATAATTGGGGCATTTACCAGATCTCTTGTCAGTGTGGTCTTTCTTATATTGGTCAGACTAAACGTGCTCTTAGATTTCGTTTAAAAGAGCATGAAGGTTATGTTAAAAATCAGGAGCTCAAACGTTCTTCTATTGCTCAACATTCTTGGTCTTCTCAACATAGGTTCGATTTTTCCTCAGCCATCATTATCCAAAAATGTTCTTCTAACCTTGATCTTGATTTTTGGGAAGCTTACCATATCATTAAAAATTCTCACTCTTTAGTCAATGACTTATCTAGTACTCCAGATTTTCCAAGTATTTGGAAAGCATTAATTTAATTTCCCTTTTTTGGTTTCTTTTCTCTACTTCTCCGGTAGATGTCGCTACTTGTCCACCCAGTCGTTTCCACTGCTTCTCTCTCATTGGTTGTTTCGGCGCCTTCGCCACCCGCATAGGGTATAAAAGTCAGCGCGTCTCTGTCTATGATTTTGCTCAGCCTTGCTTTTTTTAGCACGCTGTTCCTTTTGCACTGAAGAAGAATCTCGCTAGTAGATTCGAAACAGCTGTTTGCTGCTTTTCATATATTATTTGTGCATTTTAAACGTTGGTTTTTCTGCTTTTTAATTAATTACAATGTTTGCAACAAAAAAATCTTGCAGTGAATGGATTTATCAATATCTAATTTTTGTGAAGCAGGAGTTACAAGACCATAGGAAAATATGGATGATTATGTCACCGAAGAGAATGGTTTTTGTTTCGAATGAGAATAGTCAGGAGATAAAATTGTAGTTTTTAATTTTGAATACAATTTAACTATCTTTGAAGAAGGTTCAAATTGTTCTTTAGAACCACTGACAGCAGTTAAAGTAAATTCCTATGCGCAATATACACACACACACACACACACACACACATATATATATATATATATATATACATACAGGGTTCGTAAATATCATGATATTTTCGAAAATATCAAAAATATCCGACATTTTGATATATATCCGATATTTTCTATATATATCCAATATTTTCGAAATAGTCCACTTATTGATAATTATAAATATTTTCAGACCTAATATAAATTAGAAACTAAAACACATTGCATTTTGCATGAAAACAATAAAACAATATTCTAAATGTTTTTTCTTTCACTTATTTAACAAAATTGAAGATTAACTAACTGAAAACAGACACAATTCGCCTTTTTACACTCACAAAAAACAAACTATGGGATTAATTATCAAGTTTCCAGAAAATTTTATGTTTTATACAACAAAATTATATACAAAATAATTTGTTTTTATAGAAAAATTTGAACATAAATGTAAGCTTTTGTACTTTTTCATTCTCTGACCTGTTGCGTTATCTGAAACTAAAGAAAACCAAAACCAGAAAAGATTCCAATGAAGCTGTAAATAACTTCTCTAAATTAGACATTTTATCTTTCAATAGCTATTTTAAGTAAATATTGTTCCGCATAATTATTGGTTCTACATTCTACATTTTAAAATTCAGCTTCAAATGAAAAGCTTGGAAAAGATTTTTTAATAGAAGATGTGAGGGAGGGCGGGTGAAGCTAAAAATAGCCTGCCAAAGCAAAAGTTCTTATCTACATAACAACGCAATCAATAATAATTAAAAAAATTCATTTACACTCGTTTTGATTGAAAATATCATACGCAATATTTTGAAAATTGGAGTAAAATATATGACAATATCGAAAATATCAAACTTCATGATATTTTGAAAATAAATATCGGATATATATCCATTGATATATATCACCGAATCCTGTATATATAATTCGGTATTCTGCAATAGATGGCAGCACTAAACATTATTACTTCTGATTTTAAATCCTGGACTTAATCATACTGACTATCTTAAATTTAATTTCATGTAGTTCTGCTAGATGGCAGCATTAAATAATTATTTATTTTGTTCTAATATTATATGGTTGCCATGGGCTCTTAAATTACTCTTACTTAGTTATTGTCTCTTAATTATTAATTGTTCAATTTTAAACAATTTCTTGTTTTTGTACTTTTAGTATTAATTTATTCCAGGATCGTTATAATAGCATGCAATAATAATTATTATATGGACTATATGTTAATTATAATTGTTATATTTTATGCTTGTGAATATTTACTGCGGCAACCGTGGGATGTGCTTCTAACTGTGCAAGTTATTTGGGCGGGATTTTTATGCTATGCCAAATTCCGTTAAATGTTTGTGTCGTGGTCAATATGTCTTGGCTGTTCTCTCGCTGGGTATGTGTATGATTTAATTTGTTTCATTTTTTAAAGTTTTTCACTGTTGCGGATATCACATTGATTAATATTTTTTTTAAATTCAATTTATTTTACATGGTGGTTTTATAATTTCTGGTGATTAGTCGATAGGGTACATAACAGAATTCAATTTTTGCTTATTGCTGAATTCTGTTACAGAAATCGACTATGTTTTTTGCTTATAATGTATTTTACGTACCCTTGAAAAAGTGAAATACTTTATAAGCTTCCGACATCATTCATCCATTTGATCTATTGTATGTTTATGATACGGCTTTTTCTGGTTCAACATTATTTAGCTGGATATTGTATCTTTTGTCTTTAATAGGGTTTTATCAAAATTTGGTGGTTTTTTCATGTGTTTTATATAGATTTATCGCCCGCAATATGCTAGTGAATTAGTGGAATTTAGCATGATTCTGTATTACTAGTTACAGGTTCCATCTTTATTCTGTATAATGTCAGTGTTATGAATATTAGCTAATTTATTAATTTAATTTTAGTAATTGGAAATCGATGACGATTTGTAATATATAATGGTTATATATATATATATACATATATACAGTGAAACCTCCTGTGCGACCACCTCCCTGAACGACCATTTTTTCATGGAACGAAATTTATTCCCATAGGCTCAATACTAATTTTACCTCCATTCAGAGACCATCCCAATTGAACTCCCTCCATGAGCGACCTATTTCTTTGAAGAAAATGAAACAAATTTCTTTTTTTCCTGGTCGCTTGAAGAAGATTTTATGTGAAAAACAGGGATGTAGTGGAGGGTATACGGGGGTATACGCCGTATACCTTCTGGATTTTTTAAAGAAACACCGTGTACCCTCTGTTCCGCAAGAAAGCTATAGTATATAATATACACTCTAGGGCAGGGTCGGCGAACCTATGGCACGCGTGCCAAAAGTGGCACGCGAAAGAATAATTTTGGCACGGCATTGCTTGTGGCTCTAAATGAAAATAAAGTGAGATTAAATAAAATTGCGACTGATCTTTTCTGAATTCGATTAAATGGAAATTGAAAATTTTTTATTGTGGCATATTATATTCCAATCTGATTAATTATGGTCTCAAAAAAAAAAAAAAAAAAAAAAAAAAAAAATTCAAACAATTTGATATTTGAAAACTGTCGACAAGAATTGCTTATTAGACATTACTAAATTCTAATGATGAGTTACGGCATATTTGAATTTATTTCAAAGCTATTAATAAAAAAACTGTTGTTTACCATTTTAACAGTTTTTCTGACTATCTATGCTTTCAAGCCACTGTTTTCACGAATGAATAATATCAAAATTCATACTGAAAACACTTGTCAGTTAAATCCGAAGTTTAGTTTGCATTAAAATTAACCTGATATTAAGATGTAGCAACATAAATCAAATTACATAGCACATAGCATTATTTTTTTTTATTTCTAAAATATACTTGTTGCCATAATTATTACTGTATAATAACTACATGTATGTTCCTCATATTTTTCAAATCTTAATAGAAAATTGTAATCCATTTTTTTTCCACCTACTAAATTTGTTTTTTAATTGGCACGTCATGGTCACGTAAAATATTTTTTGACTAAACTTGGCACGCGGCAACAAAAAGGTTCGCCGACCCTGCTCTAGGGTATACGCTCTGCCTTCAGCGTATACCCTCTGCTTAGAGCGTTTACCCTCTGTTTTTTTTTCGACTACACCACTGGTGAAAAATCAATCCGGAGAGCGCATTATTCATCAAATTTCTAAACTAAGTTTAGATTTCTTTTTATTTCTGTAACTTTTAAGTGTTTAAACCCCTTTGTGCCTTTTTAGGCAATGAATTTAACTGTGATGGCAAATTAAGAATGACGGTCGATAAACTCCCCTGCCCTATTTTGTCAGGAAACTCCCAAAGAAATAGATAAATTAATGAAATCGTCATTATTTGTTCCCGTCAAAAAAAAAAAAAAAAAAAAAAAAAAACATTTATTTATTGAACTTTGAAAAGACTTGGAAATAAAAGTTATAAAATATAAAACCGTACATCCAAAGCAAACGTCAATGTATTCATTTTTTTAACTCTGCATTAATTAACTTTTGTTTTAATACTTAAATTTTTATATTTTTTCCTAATATGAAAAATAAATTTTAGTAACATTAATTGTTACCTTTTTTCAACAATTAAAATCTAGATTTAAACATGACCTCCATTAAGAGACCACCTCTCCGAACGACCACTTTTTATTAGAACAGAACATGGTCGCTTTAGGGAGGTTTTACTGTATATATATATATATATATATATATATATATATATATATATTACATTTTTTTAAATGTTGCCTAATCCTATTGCACTCTTTTACCGATGATTTGATTAGTGTTTACCCTTTACTTTAACACTATGATTAATTATTTCATTTAAGACAAAACTTTACCCTGATCTTGGTGCCTTTTTTTTTTTCAACGTTTTAAATTTTCTTAATTAATCATCTAATTAGCTAGCTCAAGCACCACATCACTTAGATCTAAAATAAACAAAATAAATATATGATTCGTAATTTTCTAACTGGGTGAAAAAATGTCCAGCCCAGGATTCGAGCCAGGGACTTTTTGACTGAATCCGCCAACTGAGCTATACTGGACAGATCTGGCGGACATACAATTTACCCAGAAACCTTATTGATTATGACACCTGATCTGATATTTGAATCAGCTCAACATAATAAATCGCAGGTGATGAATTCCAGTTGAAAAATTACAACTCGTGTGGTTACCAATTAGTTAAAAATTAAGTGCGAAAAATAAATATATGTTTTTATTTCACTTCATAAGTAAGAGTGCTTCTTTTTTCATTTCATTTCAACGTAGTGTTTTGGTTTATTTTAATTGATTATATATAAAGATTTGGGAGCGGAATTAAATCATAATGTTCAATGTTGAAAATGGAATGAGGTAAAAGGTAATATTGGAGGAAATTTTGGTACACCTAAGTTCAAAACAAGAGTAAGCAGAAAGTAGGTTAAAAATTGTTCTCAAATTAAAACTTGTTGAAAAAAAAAATGAAAAGCTTATTGCTATTTAAAATAGTTGTTCACGCATAAGTTATTCCTAATACTGTTTTCAATAGTGATAAATAATGTTATTGATTGAATTACTTTATGTATGATTTTAAATGGTATATTTATGAGAAGAAAAGAAGATTATTACGTATCAACAAAATTCTTAGAATTAGTTAATTGGATAATATATATCACTAAGCAACTATTGTTCTAAATTAAATATTTCATAGTTTAAAGTAACCTTAAAATAATCAATTAAAATATTTAATTTAAAAAAATGTGTTAAAAGCCATGTAAAGCAATTTATAGCCCTTTTTAAAAAATAACTTGACTTTTTTCAATCCTAATTACAAATATATATTATTAATTGTTGAGAAATAACGTTATTAAATTCTAACTCAATGAAATGAATTTAAAAGTAGTTAAAAAAAACACTTAAAATGTGTAAAATACTTCACTATGTATAAAGCCAAATTTGGCTAAAGATAACGGCGGGGGGTTGCTATTTTGGGTAAAGAAAGTCAGTTAAAACCAATAAAAACCACAAGCCTGGATTTCCCCCCCCCCTTTTTTTCTTTATTTTTTTAATAATCAGCCTGCTTTATTACATATCAGCCTGCATATTATTACATATAGAGTTTCAGCTCCATTTTAAGAAATTTGCTGTTTAACCTTTAACTGATGTCACAGAAATTGTCACGCAACTAGTGTGAAGTGGTCTGTGAGACCGCTCCATCGAAAGATGAATAAAAGCCGCGATTAACTCATAGTATGTTGTTTTTGTACTAAACTTTTTGCACAGGAATGTTATAATTAACATTCACCTATTCAAAAGTCTCTGGTGTTAGTACTAAAGTTCCAAACGAAACAAAATTTCAGTAGTGTTTGTAGATAAACTGAAATTTGCAAGTTAAACTATGAAAATTGAAAAAAGCACCGGTCTGGTGAGACCGGTAACATCAGTTAAAGGTTAACGAAATTTTTTATGGAACCTTAATTTTGAACAAAAGTACCATAGGAAGCAGTCACTAGGTAACAAACACTAATCTTTATTACAACGAAGCTTTTTGGTTTTAAAAGAGACTTTTTCTGTAAATCCAATAGGCTACTTGCAAAATTCTGAAAAAAGCCTGAGTCTAGCCATTGGTTGAACCACGTTTGAATACTTACATAACTAACTGAATTATTCTAATGAACTTTTAACCTTAAATTAACGTTCTTGAAAATGATCTTAATGCTGTTTTTACTTGTTTTGATGTGAGGTTGCTACTATAAAAAATTAAACTATAAAATGTACGATTAAAAGAAAAAAAAAGAAGAGTTATTAATATGAGTCATTAAATTATTTAATCAATTTAAGCACATTACTAACAAACAAAATTATTTTTTCTTGGATGTATAGTTGAAGATTAGATTTAAAAGAGGAGGGTACTCATAAATGAAAATAACTAAGCAGTGCTTACGAGGAAGAAAACAGTTTGGGAACCTTTGCCATTAGACAATGGTATGGATGACGATATATGCATATATAAACTTGTGAATGTGATATGACCATCGCAACCGTCCGTAATTGTTTTGCAAAAACTGGTTTACAAGATGAAATCAAAGGTTTTGATGCAGAAAAAGACATCGAATTTCTTGAAGTTGATGACGATATATTATAGTCAACTCTGAATATCCACCAGTATATGCAATTCTATAAAGTGAGATAAAAACCTGAAAAAATATTAAGTTATAAAGAGAATAGTAAATAATCCTTTGGAAAATCTATCTCAAATATAAATGATTCAATTGCAAATTTGATTCCGAATAGACGAACACACGCCCAAATGTACCTGAACTTAAGATTTTGGAATTTTTTAAAATTAGATATTTTGTTGTTTATTGAACGGAAAATTTTGCGTGTTTCTCCAATTTTCCAAGTTCGCTGGCGATTTTGTTCACTCTTAATAGCAATCCAAATCCATTCTTTTAGCTCTGTATTGTAAATACTGTTCTCTTTTTAGGTAGATTTCTTAGGAAATAACTACTTATTGCAATCTCCCCAATGTTGGATTTTCTGAAATATTTTTGCAGATCTACTACGATCATGACCCCCTAGAACCCGAAACCACCCCCAGTTCAAAATTTTACCTATCTATCTAGATCACTTTTTTATGGACTCGATAACTTCCATAATTCTGCACCAAACTGATACATAAAATCAAGGGGTAACAAATCTCGGTCAAGTTCGTTAATGGGCAAAATCGGACCAAGGGGGTGGAAATAGGGAGGGGTTTTGTGAAAACCGAAAAATACCCATAACTTCTTAATAATAATACATATCAAATCAGTTTAAAGTCATTATTTCTTCTTGGGAAAAGGGACAAAAATTTATGTATCACAGATTTTTGATAAAATTAAAAATGTGCTCAAGGGGCGAAAAAATAGGGCTTTAGGGAGAAAAAAATTCATAACTTCGTCAATTCTTAAGATATCAAATCCACTTAAACTTAATATTATCTGAAACCTTTATATTGACAGGTTTTTGATAGGACCAACACTTACCGAAAGAAAAAAAATGGTGCTAAAGAAGAAAAAAATTCATAACTTCGGCAATTTACAAGATATCCAATTCGCTTAAATTTATTACACATCTTTTCAATATTATCTACAACTTTCATATTGACGAGTTTTTGATAAAAGACCAACTCTTACAGCAAAAACAAATTAAGCACAAATAGGGGTTGACGAAAAAAAATTATTGTATTGTACTCAAATCCAAACGGCTTATATTCTGACTCATTTTTAAATTCATTTTTGCTCTCAAACGCATCCAATTGGCAGGTTCTCTTATTCAGAAACTATATAATGTGCTGTATTGGTCGATTTTTTTATAAAGGCAAAATATATTTCAAAAAATGCTGTCAAAGTGGACACTTTGAACCGAATTTCCCGAAGCGATAGTGCTGAAAACGGAAAAAAAAAAATGGTCGTACTGAGAAAATAATTGTTTGTAAATCAAGTTCTAATTAATTGAACGAAAAATAAAAATACAGATAGCTTATAAATCTCTTGAAAATCACGTCAGCAAGTTTCATGTTTTTACTTTTAAAAATGAGTCTCAAAATGTGTCAGAATATTTCGAGTTGTTGAGCGTGGAAAAATATCTTTGTGAATACCGCCTTAATATGATTCTGATAAAACCAGCTCTTACAGAAAAATGAAATTAAAAATTCGTCAAAAGCGGCCAGATAAAATCGTTAAACTGCTGGATTTGTATTATAATATTGATTTAGTTTTTGTTAGTGAATTTTTTCGAAATCTACCTCCGCCTGTTAGGCCGAGCCGGCAGGGATTTTATTTTTAGATTTCATACAGAGATTCTGAAATTTCACTATTTTCTTTAAAGACTCCTTTTTGCCGAAAATGAGGACGTTGGTTTTTATCAGCTAATATCCTAAATTTATATAAAATTTAAAGATATTAAGAGAACGTGAAACTTTCAACGATTCCAAAAAAAATCTAAACATATTTCCACTGCATTGGGTTTACTAGAATAACCCTTTTATCTCTAACGCTTGGCGACAAACCTCCTTGAAAAGGAAGAACGCAAAAAGAAAACAAAGTTCCTATCTCATTTCTCGCGTTAGTTGGGCTTTTATTATTGTCAAAACTTTTTTTTTCATGTTTTTAACGATTTCGCATTTTTATGAATATGCCATTTTTTATCGAAATAATTTATTTTTACAATTATAGTTTTCATGATTTATCGGGCACGATCTAAATTTATTATTATTATTTTTTTTTTCGTGCTTTTTTTTTTTTTTTTTTTTTTTTGTGTGTGTGTGTTAGGTAAATTGTCTGCATTTTTCCAGTTTGCTTGAAGTTCGAGCTCGGAGCGGCACACATATTCACAGTACCTACTCGGTTCAGATTCGGTACAGTCTGGTATTTCTCAGTATATTTTTCTGGTAAAAATTTTAAATATTCTAAGACACTTATGAAGGTGATAGCTATATCACAGAAGCATGTAATTATTATTTAACCCTTTCGTGGTCTAGCATCCTATTAAGTGAACATGTCCTTTCATTGAGTATTATTTTTGTTTTAACAATTAGTTTTGTTATTATCTCCATGTAGTAATAATTGTATCCTACCCCTGATAATATAAAAATGTGAAAATCTGAAAATGTTTGGCTGAAATCAGCGTGAAAACGTATGATTAAATGCTTTGCATTCATTATACAAACAAACAAAAAACAAAAAACTTTTACACCGGACCGATGCCAGACCAAGATAGCTTTCCTTAGATCATCCAGGTTGGGGTCAGGTCTCGAAATTTCGTACCCTACACCGACTAGTATATTTACACATAAGATGACATTCAATTAAAATTGGGTAAAATCAAGTTATTTTTTTAACATTTTTAAGGAAAAAAATGTTAATTTGTCTCTGATAATTTAAACAGAAACAAAGATCTAGTAAAGATATTATTTAACAAATCTAATAGATAAAATTACGCTAATAGATAAAAACTTTTCACTTCTTATTATAGCAGCTATAAATGAGGGAAGGATAAAAAATTTGACCCGTAAAAGTCTATACTTTCTCTAGTTGCAACATGCTAAAAGTAAAAAATAAAAAATAAAAATAAATAATTAGCATATGTTGTTAGTGTTCACGTTTTTAATTTAATGAGGAAATGTTAAAATATGAAAAATCCGAAACAATATCAATATTTCCAAAATTTCCAATTTTCTAATGATAAAGAATAATCTTTTATAATTTTAGGAAATTTTAAATCATTAGTTAAGCCTGGGGATCTGGGAGGGGCTTAGCCCCCCCCCCCCCCCGTGGGTGCGCCAGTGAACACAATCACTTCCGGGTTTTTGCATCATTTACATTTTTAGTAAGGTTAACATTGCTATACTTATTATTACTGCAATGTCAAATCGATTTTAACTTTTGTTCCCTTTCTTTGAAATGGCATAGTATTCTAAACGGAATAGAATATTATATTGTTACATTTTATTGAAAGTAGGCTTTAGTTTTATAATTTATATTTTATGTATTGCAAAGAAATATAGTATGTGAATTTATTAACTTAATTGAAAATTTTGCACATTGGAAAAAAACAACAAGAATATAGTGGATAATGAATACAAAGGCATTTAATCATCCGTTTTGACGCTGTATTTAGAGACACAATTTTTCAGACTTTCACGTTTATAATATTATTAGGGCTAGGTTTCTATCGTTACTACATGGAGATAACAAAAATAATTGTTAAAACAAAATAATACGCATTGAAAAGACATGTTCTCTTAATAGGACGCTAGACCCCAAACGAGCTAAATAATAATTTCATGCTTCTATGATACAGCGATCGATTTCAAAAGTGTTTCAGAATATTCAAAATTTCATACCTTTCTTTATTTGCACCCTTTTAAACAATTATTATTTGTTTCAAACAATCAAAATTTTATATGTATCAAAGAGTGTAAATCGTTCTAAAATGTATTGCTAATACATTTTGCCAAAAAGAGTTCTCATATAAACAATTTGTGTACATTTTTAGAAATTATCAATAAGAATTTTTTATGTTTATCTATTTTTTTTTTTTTTTAATTTAGAAAAATATTTTTTCACATGTACATTATTAGGTTATTTTAAACGTAAACGAGGCAACGGTTTTTAATTTTCTGTGACTATTTAAAAGACGAGTATTTCTTTAGAGCAATTAGCACCATTGAAAACTATCTCCCTCTCTCTCCTTCTATCTCTCTCTCTCTCTACATCTCTCTATCTCTATCTATCTATTTATCTATTTAAAAGACAAGAGTATTTCTTTAGAGCAATTAGCACCATTGAAAACGATCTCTCTATCTCTCTCACACACACGGGTGAAATGGCCTAATTAAAAGGTAGTACTTCTGAGGTTGGAAAAAAATTAATAATTCGTTATATGAACATGAACTTGCAAGGCTGTTCAAATACTGAAAATCGCTGTTTACTTTCTCTGTAGATATTTTATAGCCATCTCCTTGTAGTAGAAATGTCTGATTTTTCTTTTCCATTCCTTTCCTTTTTTAACGATGTATAAATTGCTATTCAATGAGTAGCTTTTCAAAACTTAGCAATTTTATTTAATAATTAGCCGCGTCCGCGTCTATTATCAATCAAGAAAAAATTTATTTTTTAGCATTAATAGTATTTGTGGAAAAAGCTAAAGTTGTTTATCATACCAGTCATTTTCTGATTAGCTGAAATCGTTGAATGAAAGATTTTTCATGTTTAAAACGCTGTCTTGTAATAATCTTTGTTAATGAGCGCATTGTTTTTCCGGTGATAAGGATAGGAGTTTGTCAAGTGACTCACGCGCCTTGCGGGTCTCAGTTTGCCAACTGCTGTATTTTAGTAATTCAATGTTCAAAGGTAAGATATTTTATTTATCTTTTAATCATTGCTCGTTTCTTGAGAAATTAGTAACCATGATAGAATTCCTATATTTATACTTTAGTAACGATAAGGAAATTTTTTATAGATTTTACAGTGCAACTTATATTGTAAAACATTTTTTAATTACATGAACTCCCCCCCCCTCCCCCCCCCCCCCACACACACAGAGACAGGATATTTTGCATTGTTTGTATCTTACCCTATGTTGCTTCTTGTATAGATAACTTGCGCAAGTGATAAATATTTCGTGGGAGGATTTTTATTTCTTTTCAGAACACTCCAGCGGAAATGAATAAAATTTCAGTTTTTGTGTACCTTTCGGTGAAAAAAATAAAAAATAATCTGGAGCCTATTTATCATCTTTGATATGCAGTTCCCGTACTTATCTATGTTTGAGCTCTTGTCTTGCTATCGAGATCTTTTGACGCCAGATATTCCTTAGAGCGTGCTAAGTAGGCGAAAATTGAGTGGACTGATATCTGAAGTAGTTCTCATCCTGAATTCTTAGGTTAAAAAAGCAAACTGCGAAAGCCTTTTAGGTTGAAAGGGAAAACAAACACTAGAAATGAGACGAACTCGGGCTTCATATTTAATCCTTTGTATCACTGCGTTGCATATCTGCAACATACACCAAAATCAATGCTGCTTATACAGCGGACTTTAAAAGAGAATTTTATTTATTCCTGCCATGGTAGAAAAAAATCCGGGTTTTTTCGAAAAAACCCAGTGCACTGGGCCCACTAGTCTAAAACCTGGGTTTTTTCGGTTTTTTTCTTACTTTATTGAGTTTTTTTTAGGACACTTTAAACTTCTAATTTTCATATACATAATACCTGAATTCTCCATTTATCAGTGAAACTTGGGCATAATTTGCATTAATTAAGTATGAATTACCAAAAAGTATATAAAAAGAAATATTTGTTATTGTTAATTATAACAATATTAAACTGTGTAAAAAGATGTATTATGCATTTAAAAAAACATCTAACTAAATGTTAAATAACTTCAAAACATTATAATATTTAGTAGCTATTCAAATATTTTAATGTTGTGGGGAAAAAATCTGATTTAAATTTCAAAAATACAATTTTTGTAATCTATTTATAAATTATGTGTGAGTTTGCTATATACATTGCTACAATTTTTGATCAATTTGATATACAATTGCTTTAGAACCTGTGTAAAATTACTGGCTGCTTTATGAATTTATCAAACTATTATCACCTGTTTTCAACCACTTCTTCAAAAATGTAGATTGTGTTCTTAATTAAATAGTTAATTGTTTAAAAATTACAAAATTTAATCTGTATCATCAATTTAAAATTAAATGCAATTTATCAATAACTTTAAAATATAAACAGTATTTAATATTGGTTTGCATAATTATTACAAAATATTAATGCACATAATGTTGTATGTTACTAAAGAAATTTTTAATTTGCAGTTTTTTGTAATTTCCATTATTACATAATTAAAATTTTATTAATTAAAGCAAAAAAAAAAAATATAGATTATGTTAGTAATTGGAGGGTTATTCATTTTTGAAATGCTTAATTCTTGGTATATGTTTAATATTTTAACACAGGGGGGAAAAAAAAATCTGATTTAAATAAAAAAAATTCTATTTAAATAAAAAAAAATCCGATTTTTTTGATTTTTTTACACCCTACCATTCAGAGAACATCCCAGTTGAACTCCCTCCGTGAGCGACCAATTTCTTTGGAGAAAATGAGACAAATTCTGTTTTTTCCTGGTCGCTTGAAGAAGGTTTTATTAGAAAAATAATTCCGAAGAGCGCATTATTCATCGAACTTCTAAACTGAGTTTAGATTTTTTTTTTTTTTATTTCGGTAACTTGTAAGTGTTTTTAAACCTCTTTGTGCCTTTTTAGGCAATGAATTTAACTCTGATGACAAATTAAGAATGACGGTCAATAAACTCCCCTGCCTTTATTCTGTCAGGAAACTCTCAAAGAAATAGGTAAATTAATGAAATCGTCATTATTTGTTCCCGTTCAAAAAAAAAAAAAAAAAAAAAAAAAAAAAAGCTTCCCTTCCTTCTTCATTTGATAAGTCTATCAAAGAATAAATTTTATATGTACCTTATTTTTAAGTTATAATCTTGAAGAAATATATGCCAAATACATATAGCAGAGGTAAAATGAATAGCTACTTTTTGTTAGAATGTTAAAATTGAATGTTTTTGATTATAGAAAAAAAGGGTAATAATTTGCATTAATTTTTATGCATCAATGAAACTTATTTCTTAATTACAAACAGAATTTGTCCTTCTGAACGCTACCCATTCATTGTGATGTTGTGTTTCCCTTTCTTTACTGTCTACCCTTTAGTTCCTGTGTGTATTCTAAAACTTTTCTGTTTTTTTCTTAATCTCTTCGTGCAAAAAAGAAAAAAAAGTTTATGATGCTTTTTCTGTCTATCTTCATCGTTTTTTTTTTTTTTTTTTTTTTTTTTTCTAAGCTTTCTTTGTGATGCTTCACGTGTTTCTGAGAAAGCAGCAAAGATGCATATGTCACGTGGGTTCAAAGAGCGCAAATTGGACCACGATGTTCTCTCTGTGAGAGGGAAAGGGGACATCCGAAACCCAAGTGTGTAGACGTACATTAAACTATTCTTTCACTTTCCGAAATTCAGGGGACGTATACTAGGTTATTCAGTGTTTGAATACATGTTTTATGTTTGTTACGTAGTTTTTTTTTTCTTTTTTATTCTGCGTTTGTCAGAAGAATTAGTTGTGCGCCCAAAAAGTTGTGAATCACTGTTTTATGATTTCATCCTTGAAATGTCAGATCCAACTGAGACATTCAAAGATTGCATGCATTTTTATTGTCTCTTCCTCAGTTTTTTTTAACCTTTTTAATGTTGTTCTACAAAATGTGTTTCTTTTGCTTCAGATGGTTCAAAATTACTTAATCTAATAGCAAATTTAAAATTTAAAAACTTTGAGGAAAGTTGTGTGTTAAATTTCCGAGACGTTTTATCTTGTTTAACTATAAGAGAAATTAAATTTGATGTGGGATGATGTTTAAATGAATGAGCTAAATAACTCTTTATAAAATTTCCCATTATCTATCGCGGGGACCTTTGAAGATGTCTTTAGCGCCGTTTCGAATGCTTCTGTTTCAAGATTTTTTAAAAGATAAAAATTCATTTTAAAGATTGCTTTCTGTAAAATCAAATATATCCTCATAATTCCCCCCCCCCCCCCAATCGTAGGTGCGATTAAATATTTTGTCTCCTTCTCTTATAGAACTTTTGAGATAGGCTGCCTATAGAGGGAAGAAAAAAAAATAAAAATAGAGTGAAACTTCCCAGTATTGACACCTAACCAGTAACTGACATTTCAGCAAAAACGTAACTCAGAAAACATTTTTTTGTAAAATTCTGCAAAATAATGTCATCTAGTGGTAACTTATGTGTCAGTTATGATTTCGCAAAATAGGGATGGTTACAGTTACTGGAGTTATTGACTATATCTACCCTATATATATAAAATCCTAATGAATCGAATTGAAACGAATTTATGTAACGATTCTGTGAAACGAACTAATTAAACAACTGATTACGTTTCACGGTGATTTCTCCTAAAATATGGAATACTTTGCGATGAAATTAACACCAAAAATCCGTATTGATCCACAGATCTCAAAACTGGTATTAGAATTTTAAAAATCAGAATTAGTTTTCGAAATATTAATTTTTTTCTAATTTTAAATACTTTTTTTCTAATGATGGCAACTCAAATTTTAATCATAACAGATATTTTTTTCATATTTTAGAAAAAGTTATTTTAAATTAATTTGGCGACGAGTTTGGCCTCCTTTAAATGTATGCTAAGAAATGCATCATGTTACTTTTATTCAGAATTCAACTTGTATTTCATTATCATTTTATTTAATACAAAACTTTCAATTAAAATTGAAACCTTTAAAATAAATGGTTTTTACTTCATTCTTTTTTTTTAAACGAAACGAAAAGAAAAAATATTAGACACAGATCTCATATACGCAACGGGGTACCTAATTGGTGCCAAAATGGCGTTATTTTGCCTGACATGGTAACCCGGCTATTGTTGCTTATTTATTAATAAATGTTTATTTGAATTTATTTTCCTTTTATTTACAAAAAAAAAAATGTTATAAATTGTTTTGTTCTATAGTTATTAATTATTTTTTATTTATTTATTGTTATTTCATTTTAAAAATAACAGAAAATAATTTAAAAATACATATGTAACAGGTATTTGAAAACGAGGTTTTCGCCAAATTGTCGTAAAAAATAAAATCACGCCAAACCCGGTGCGTATGTGACGATGCAACAAATCATGAGATTTAATTTCCACTTCAAAGCAACGAACGTTTTAATGTTATTACTTCTCCCGTCGACCAATTTCGCCAAATTATATAAATAGCCAAATTATACAAATTGACATTTTTTTTTTTTTTTTATTTAAATAACAAAAGAACAAATAAATTAGTATAACATTAATAAAAATACAAATAAAACGTCGAAATAAAAATAACTTGATGGCGTGAATATGTGTAACTTCCTTAAAGTCAAGTGAATGTGACATTTACGATAAACCATTATTGGCATTTAATCTTATAGTTTGGCGACAGATTTTTGGTCGATGGGATAACCAAGTAGCACCGTTTTAATTTACCACTCGAAAAATAAAAAAATGCTAACTGGTGAGTTAAAAAAAAAAAGCTATTGGCGAGATTTTCACCCGGCTAACATAAAAGTACCAGGAATTCTTTGCGATCATGGCAACTTTTATGTAGTTTTATTTGAAAAAATAATTTTGATTCTTTAATCAAAATGGAAACCTTTTTTATGAAAAGCGAAGGAATCAGCCCGTTGTTTATGGCAGTTACATGACTTGGACTATTATAATATAAACGAAATAATGGGGATAGAATAATATTCGGCGACTTATCACACCTGTGGCTGGCTAACATTAAAGTACCAAAATGGCCGCCTGGAATATAAAAAGCGAAGGGATCCGCCTGGAGCTGTTGATGATAGTCACATGACTTAGGCAATTATTATAGAGATTGTTTTCAATTTTAAAAACTGCGCAAAGAATAATATTTTCTAACGATTAAAAATTTATTTACACGTGACTATTAAAAACAGAAAAAAACTTTAAAATTACTATTAAATGAGTACGTGTTAAAAGCAGGGAAATATTGAAAATTATGTCTTAAAATTTGTATTTACTCGTGAATATTTAAAGAAAACGGAAACTTTAAAATAATAAATACATTAATATGCGTTTAAACCCTTTCACGGAAAAGGCACTTCTATTCGTAAAATGTTGAAATCAGTGAATGGCACCAGAATTTACAAACAAATTTCGAAATACAAAAATGCTTTTGTTCACTTGCTTAATAAAAGGGAAATTTTCATCCCAATATTCTGATGCTAATGTGGCATTTAAGAATTAAAATTAAGTGGTCCAAAAATGAACCACCGCCCTTGAAGGGGTTAAAGCACCAAATTTTAGTAGTTGTATTATGTCATTCGTTTATAACGCTGTTAAAAAATACCGAGAGACAAAGACTCTGTTTACTTAATTCATTTTATTTTAGCTTCTTTTCAAATGTTTAACTGATCTTCTTTAACCAAACACGAAAACAACCATTGGATGTCTTAACAGCAACTGATTCTACCTTAAATTTTTGCAATAAAAGGGAATTGAATGGAAACCCGTTTACAGGGAGATCGTTACAGGTTTTTTTCAGTATAATTCAACCTTCTCTAATCTTTTTAAAACAGCTTTTATCAGCTAGATCAGATTAGCGTGCTTTTAGATTCTACTGTGTCTGAATGGGGGTTGGCGAGCCTAGCTTGCAGGGGGCAGAGCCCCCTAGTTTGTAAAATAATAATAATAATTTAAAAAATTAGAATTAAAAAAAAAAAGTGTTCTTATGACCCTTTTATAGGTTTGACAACACACTCATATTATGATGCATATAGCTAAGATATGCAGCATCATGAAAGTTTAAAATTTATCACTAACTGAATAATGGATTATGCTACAGATTCATTGTATT
This sequence comes from Maratus speciosus, assembly GCA_963932465.1. Lineage (NCBI taxonomy): Eukaryota > Metazoa > Arthropoda > Arachnida > Araneae > Salticidae > Maratus > Maratus speciosus. Next base: position 339,864,380 of record OZ010788.1, read on the forward strand.
AAATTTCAGCTTTTATAATATTACATATATTAATCCAAAGAGGATGATTACTCCAAAACACAGTTGATGTAGTACCTTCTATGAAAAATAAACATTATTGAAAAGATATTCAGCATTAAGGTTGTTTTCCAACAAAACATTTTTACCCCCTCAACAATGCAGAACTTTCTGACACATCCACAAACTTTTATTAGATGTAAAAGCCATGATATTAGTAAGGCTACTGAATAGGGTGTCAACGATTTTAATCAGTTGATTTAAATCAGCGATTAAATCGTGATTTTAATCAATCGATTTTTAAAAGAAAATCGTTGATTAAAATCAAAAATTTTCTAAATGTTTAAAATGTCAAAAAAATTATTAAAATCTAAGATGAACATAATTAAAAGTTTCTACAGGTATTTTGACTTATGAATAAACAAAAAAGAGCTTTAAATAATTGTTTCCAAGCTTAATTCCTGCGTATTGTAAAAAATTATAAACAGTTAAATTTGTGAAAAGCATTGTTTTTATCCAACATAAAACAGTTTCATTTAAAAATGATATTTAAATCTAATATAATTTGCAATGTCATAATTTCCTTTAGGAAATCAATTTATGCATTATTTTATATAAAATAAACGTAGCAAGTGTAATAAATTTCTGCAAGAAAAGAATAAATAGTCAGTGTCTTAATTTCTCATTCTACTTTTTTAATAATAAATTAATAGCAATCTCAAGTTAACGAAGAATGAAAAAGTGACACCTGCTCAACAACTAAATCGTAAATGAATGCATAAGGGGGGGGGGGGGGGAAATAAGAGAACTAATTGGTATAAAAATGTTAAACACAGCAAGAGCTTCTTCGGTATAGGTTGAATAGTTTATTTTGTAACTCATATATACTAAATAAAAAAATGAATTAGGTATTGAAAAGGCAGCAAAACTTTTCTTAAATGAACCATTGAAAGCTAATAATCCCCACTGAGAGGTAATAATGCTGTTGTTTAAATATTTTGAGGATTTCAGATATAACTGGCTATCCTTATATTTATTCTGTATGTATGTATGAATGGGTTCAACTCATTTTTATCATTTTCTTGGTTAGCATACACTACACATACATGTGTATAAATTTAGATTTTGGTGATGAACAGTTTTTTTTTTTTAAGTACAAATGCAAAGCAAGCTGCAAATAACATTTGTTAGTTTTGCTACTAACTTATGAAATTACTTATTTGCAGTTTTTATTAATTCTGGGATTACTACACAAAATGCACCCTGTCTTAAAAAGAGTTAAATTCACCTGTAGTTGTAGCCAGAGATTTCTTGTAAAAAAACTTCCCCATTCAACAGTATTTCTAGATTCATGTGCCCAAGATCTTGCAAAAATAATAGAACTTTATTTCTTTTAGGAAAAAAAAAAAAAAAAAAGGAGGATATTATTAAAATTGAAACATGTTATTTAATTGTATTTTTCAATTTGTGATTCATAAAAATATTAAAAATTAAGGACACTTTATTTATCATACTAAAAATATTCTCTTCCCCCCCCCCCCCCCTTAATCATTGCTAAACACATTACTAATATATTTCCTCTCGAAATAGTGCCCTTTTTTGGAACTAGCATCCTCCCTCTTTTTCTTTCTAAAATGAATACTACATTATTAATTATCATTTGAATAATTAAAGCTTAAAAATGTATAATATGTTCCTAATTAGAGAGTTAATCATTTAATAATTATTAATTGGAAGTACTGTTAACTATTTAATATTAAATGCAGTTAATAATTTTAATAAATGTTAAATATCACTAGTATTTAATAAAGTTTTACATAATTATTACAATATTAATGTATATAACATTATTGTATGAAACTACTAATTTGCAGTTTTTATAATTTCTGTAATTACTAACTAATAATTATAATTTTATTAATTAAAGTGTAAAAACATAGATTATTTTAGCAATTAGTGGTTTAATTGTTTTGGAAACCTAAAACTCTTGGTAGCTATTCAATATTTGAACGCTGGAAAAAAAAAATCATAAAAATCCGATTTAAATAAATAAAATCTGATTTAAATAAAAAAAATCCGATTTTTTTGATTTAAAAAAAAATCATGATTTTTTTACACCCTACTACTGAAGTAATTTAGAATTGAAAATTCTAAATGTCACATCTTGAGTTATGAGTGATTTTTGAGATATAAAGACCTTTCTAAGACTATAGCATCCTAAAATTAAGTTAAAATACCCACTTTGATAACGTTTTTAATAAAAAGAAAAGTGCCCAGTTAAACTGATAGCATTGAGCTCACAGGCTATTTACACTAATTGTGTATTATACTCTTATTTCAAAGAATAACGTCCACAAAAAATAAATGAAGGGGGATTAGTCCCGTTCCCCCCACATTAAACTTAACCAATGAACCTCCATATCTAATCATGGAAGCACCTTAACATAATAAACCGGTATACCAAATTTGAAGCAAATCAGATAATTCTGCATGAAAAAACCATTTCGCTAAATTAAGGGGGTCTTGGCCTCTTTCCCCTTTTTATACTTAACCAATGAACCTCCAAATCTAATAAAGGAAGTACCATATCATAGCAAATCGATTAATTCTGCATGAAAAACCCATTTATCTAAATTAAGGGGGGGGGGGTTCTAGCCCCCCCTTTAAACTTAAACAATAAACTTCCAAAATTAATCAAGGCAGCTCCTTAACATAATAAACCGGTATACCAAATTTGTAGCAAATCGAATAACTCTGCATGAAAAACCCATTTATCTAAATTAAGAGGGGGGTGTCTAGTCCCCCTTCCCCCCCTTTATACTTAACTAGTGAACCTCCAAATCTAATCAAGGAAGCTCCTTAACATAATAAACCGATATACCAAATTTGGAGCAAATTGAATATTCTGCATGAAAAACCCATCTATCTAAATTAGGGGGGGGGGGGGGACTAGCCCCGTTTCCTCCCTTTCTACTTAACCAATGAACTCTCAAAACTAATCAGGGAAGCGCCTTATCAGAATGAACCTAGAAAATTTTTTTGAAGCAAATGGGATGTTTCTATCAAGAGTTACGTACATACATACAGAACGGGCGGGCACATTAGCTCTCAGGCTTTGATAGCCTGTGAGCTAAAAATATCATTTTAATTTTATTGAAAAATAGAAAACACCATTTGATTTCATTGCTAAAACATAACTACAAAATTGTTTAATTCTGATACAGAACTGCAATTTGTCCTGCTTAGAGATGTATTTTTTTTCCGGAAAATTTGAAGTGGCGGAAAAAAACCGTTTTTCTCCAGTTTTTTCCTGGAAAAATTGGAAAAGTTGGAAAAATTGATTTCCTATAAATGTTTCTCAAAAATAAGTTATATTTTCTTGAAAAGTATACAATAATAAACTTTTTCAATATTTATGCACACTAAAAAAAAATATTTTCCCTTTACATGTGAATATGTTATTAAAAAAAGAGAGAGAGGAAAAGCTAGCTTTTAAGAGTTTATCCTTTCAGTCTCAGAATTCTGACAGTAGCTTTTTTTGCTTAATTTAACACCAGTGTTTATAATATATCATGTGTCTGCGGAAATGATTTTTCAGTAGCGCTTGTTTAATTATATCAGTAGAACTAATTTAAAAAACAACAACAACAAAAAAAAATCTTTAGTTTCAACCAATATCACTGTTGTTTTAAAGCAGTTTTAAACTGTATTGTACATCTCATCTACATAGTACTGGTTTTCAAATACATAAAAGATGCCAGTGTAAAAGAAACGAATTATAGTAGTTCTGGTATTATTATAAATACTAATATCATTTCCAAATCTTCCGTTGTTTAAAAATTGGTATTATTTTACAATATTACCCCCCCCCCCCCCTTACAGTTACAATTTTCATTTCCTGTATATGTAGTTTTGGTGCAGCTTTCCAGACTAAACCCAAACTATGTTTTAGTAAGATTTAGATCCTTAATGTTGAAAGCGATATATATTTTTTTTAAATGAAACTTTTAAAACAGGTGGATTTTTCCATATGTTTAAAAGTTGTTTTCAACTAGACTTTTCAGAGATTTGCTTACATTTTCTTTGCAAATTTTGTATGTATTTATATTTTTTGAAAATACATTTAGAGAACTCTAAGAATCCATATTTCAAGAAAAGAAAAAAAAAATGATACATAATTTCATTTAATTGGTATAGTATTGAAATATTTTTGCACATGAATTTTCATTTTTAACGAGAGAAGTTGCATTTAATTCTCTTACCAGGGATTTGCTTGGATTTTTTTTCACACAATCATGTTTTTGCGAAACTGTGAACTTGTAAAAACTGTGAATGAAATGTAAAAAATGTAGCCAGAATTTTGTAAATTAGAAATTATCATATTTAAGTTATTATTTAGACATTATTGAGATGGTTTTTTGTCAGGCATGAAAGTGGAAAAAGGGAAAAAAAGTGGAAATTTTTTCCCATCTGTACACTAAGTACAAACTCGTATAATTTAAACACATTTTAACAGTTATTCATACAATAAAAGGAATTATAACTGTACACATGATTGTTATTTTCTTTTTGTAACTTACAAAGTAATAAAAGAAAATTAATAACAATAAATGTATAAATTCATTAAATCAAAACAGAAAATTGGAAACAGTTTGCTGTAAAGTATAAAATCCATCCAAATGTATCTGATGAACTTATGTGAAGTACAGAGATTAATTTTTCAAAATAAAAGTATTATTTTAAATGATTTGACTGTTTAAAAACTTAAAAATAAAAAAAATCGCTATGCTAAATATACTGTTATGCACGCCAAATTGATCTTTACTCCAAATGTATTGAGATACATTTGCAAAAATGCATCAGAGAAATTACCCAAGTGTTTTATAAATAGAATAAAATATTGTATTACAAAAAGAACCTATTGGGAATTTCTGTTCCCTAGTTTTAAGAACTTAATTTACATGACTTTCAGATGCTTATAATAAAAGCTCACATTTTGATAGTACAGCAATTCAGAAACAAACTCCAAGGACTTGAGCAGACAAAATGTCTAATTATTAAGCTTTATAGTGCCCACCCCCCCCCCCCCCATATGCTTCTAATATTTTCTTTGCATTTTTGCATCAATCCAGAGAATTTCCAAATTAGCTTTTAAAAAGGTGGAATTCCTACTTTAGGAGGAACTCTTTCATGCCTGTTATGTACATATAAACAGCTAGATAATAGATTCATTGATTATTGCAGCTATTGTACAACAGGTTTTTTATTTTAATTCCAAAATCATTACATTTGTGAAGGATTTAATTTGGAGATAGTAAAAAAATTATGAAATGTCTAGTTTTAAGAGAAAGAATTTTGTTAAAGGTCATATGTATTAAGGAGAAAAAACTGTGAAGGATACTTTAATGGACTCAAGCTCTTTCTAAAGAGATCCCTGCTTATAGATAAGATTTTCCATGTGAAGGTTTTCATGAGGGGCACTAAACATGAGAAAAATATAAATAAAAGTAACAGAATGTAGCAATTATGAAATTTTGACTACTTTATTTTATAATTAAATTTCAATTTTTCCAATTTGGAAAATTTGAAAAATAGCCCTTCGGGAAAAAAAAAAAAAAAAAAAAAAAACGGTTTTTTTCCCCCTACTTTTCCGTTTTTTTTCCGAGCATTCCCACCATCTCTAGCTCCTGCTACAAAAACAAAATTTTGATTTTCCACCCCCAGAAATCACGTTTGAGTAGTTTTCATTTTCTCTCTTAGATGGACGGCCAATGGCCAAACAATGCAGTGTCAAAGTTTGAACGGTTTTAGTGATATTACTTTTGGTTTGTATAAATTGAAAGTTTTATGATATTGAGTCCATTTATTTATTTACCTTTTTTAAATATAGAATATCATTGACGTAATATGTTACAAAACTGGAAAACAATTTCCTCCTTTCAAGGTAGGGAATACATACACGGCGTCTATTTATTTTGAATCAAAAGAATAGAAATGCGATGATGGAAGTGGTGATGGTAAAGATGTTGAACAATTGAAAATTTCAATAGAAGGTCGTTGATTGTACTGGATTCAGCTTGTATGGAAAATGTATACATTGATAATCAACTTGAAGCACAGAAAGTTACTCAAAAAATTACCAGCCTTTTATTGTTTTCTTCGCTTTGTTAATGATTTTTTAGTTTCTTTATCCATTTATTTGTAAATGCTTTGATGTGAGAAAACATACCGAATACAAGAAAGCCTTTCATTAAAAATATTTAAGTAATAAACTTTCGTAAGTAAACAACTGTTAAATACTTTTTGTTACTAATAATTACTTGCTGAAGAAAGATGCTAATTAATTGGTGTCAAAACTATAGTGGTACGTTTTTCCTTACTATCTAGAAAAAGATCTATTTTTGTATGTTTTTCACCTCTAGTTATTTTATTACTTTCTTCTGTAGTAGCAAAACTGGCGGCTTTGCACATGTAGTTGTTGAAATGGGCCAAGTGGTATTTGTGTGCCTATTTTTATTAGAGGAAATAATACTGCTACAGATAATTCAAAAAGTTCTAATTAAGCCACATTTTGAGTAAACTTAATTCTTATACTGCATTAGGCGAACACGAGGCTTAAACTAATGATAGAATCTAAAATTAATTACAAATAAATTTTAATTTAGAATCTATTTTGAAGGTTTCCCGCATATTTAATTTTTCATTTGAAATGTAAATTTTTTTAGAAAACGTTCTTAGCGAGCCTTTGCACCTTAAAAGTAACCACCATTTCAAATTCCAAATTTCTATTTATCCAAGCTTCTATATCAACTATATCACAGAAGTCGCAATTTTAGAACGTATTTTGCTCCTGCACACTTTTAAATTTCGAAATTTTTAAAAACTGTTCTGTGGGCGTACCTAAAGTAATAGCAATATCAAATTTCAAGTTTCTATTAATTTCAGATAAACCATAGTTTAGAATGTTTTTAGAACGTTTTCCGCCTATTTCACCCTTTTATATTTGGAATTTAAAAAAAAAAAAAACTGTTCTTAAAGAGCATTTACATCTTATATCTACCAAACCAGACTTCCTATCTTATTTAACAATTCCATAAAAATCGTAATTTAGAACTAGAACGATTTTCGCGCAATTTCACCCCATTTAAATTTCGAATTTTTAAGAAGTTGTTCTTAGCAGGGACACATAAAAGATTCCGGATACAATACTGTATACGAAATATTGTCTATTAGGGATCATTTCTGAAAGTGCGTTTTCATTTATTGTATGCGTTTTAGGTTTAACTAAATTTTTGTGTATAAATTCTATAGACGATATACAGGGCTACACAAAAGAATCCGTAAGTATTACTGAGAATAAGCGTGAAATGCTTAAAGGTGTTTTTTAATTTGAGTTACGCCAGGGGCGGCGCCAGAACTTGCCCGACGGGGGGGGGGGCACAGTATCCCCGACAGGGGGGCCAAATTCAAAATATATATTAGAGGTTTCCACGAGCCCTGGCCTGTTCCGAAGCCCGAACTCGGTAAAAGTTTCTTTCATTAAACTCGGGCTTGGCTTAATTTTATCTGAAAACTCTGTACGGGCTCGGGTTAAACTTTAGCTTTTGAAAAGTTGGCCCAGGCCTGAACTTCATTATTTCCGAGACACGTCCGGGTCTTGCATTTTTTTCTGTAGATTCCAGACGGACCGGGACTGTATATATACTCCAGAATTTTTTTGGAGCAAATGAACAATAAAACATTTCTTTGTTTCTTTTTACCCCTTTTTGAAATAACAGGTGGAATAGGTTGATCAATCATGTGAAAAACATAAAATTTTCGAGTCCGGATTTGGCATATTCCCGAAACGCGCAGGTCTCTAATACTCATCCTGCTATTTAAATTAGAGATAAATTGCAGAGGGCCAAACGATTTTTACTCGAAACATAAATTTCGAAGCTTGTCAAAGAATATTGTAGATAAATAAAGCGAAAAAAGCTCTTAATGTTATTTTTGAAACACCTCACTAATCACCTAATCTTTATAGGCGGACGAATCCACAACAGAAAGAGTTTCCACACTTTTGAGCATTACCCGAAAGGAAAAACTCTGCTTCGTACTCTTCTTCCACACAGCAACCTCCCAATAAGCGGTCATTCAATATTACAGATTTTACGTGCACATATATGGCATATACACAGCAGTGCGTGAAAGACAAAGTATGGAGCATTTCTCCGGTTATGAGTCGAATCAAAGAGTCGCGCATCAGGTAAGGTGGATAACCAATTTTTTTCGAAACGCGGTTCGTGTTCCGGCCGGGTTGACCTGACCATATATTTTAATGTCGGAGGTAACTGGAAAAAAAAAAAAAAAAACAGTTGACAAATCCCTATCAAAAATGCATAACATGACCAAAAATTATTTTAAAATAAAATTATTTAAATTTGTTAGTGAAAGTGTCATCGCGAAAAGTAGCAGTTAAACGTTACACCTAACTACGGTCCTTCTCGGGTAATAAATAAAATTTGAAGCCCTGTAAATTTTATTTAAAACAAAGCTGTAACCCGAACCGAACTCAACCAAAATTATTCTGTCTACCCGCAACCCGAAATACTTAATTCCAATCCGAACCTGAAACCCGACATCAGAGAAAATTGATCTACAATATAATGTAATTATTAAAAAAAAATATTGTCTGTAATCATATCTCCAATATTAATGTTATCTTTAATGTGGAAAAATAAACATGCAAGGAGTCATTCATATTCAAAGACGTAGTTTTTCATCTCAAATAGATTCCTGCGCGGATTGGGTTATACCCGACACAAACATTCAACTTAAGGCTCCTGTCCCTGCCGGCGAAGACACTCACGAGCTAATGATAATCCTATGGGGAGGGATTTATCTAATAACTTGTTTGCATTTCGACATTTTAAATAATTTTTTTTTAATTTGATAGCCGAGATCCGTCTCTACATCGCACCTTTTTTACTTTTTCGATTTTGGTCGCAGATATTTTTTATAAAGTTACTTTCACTTTCAAATCCGGTTCTGAAAATGAAACTGTCTTTCTAAAAAATATCTGCAACCAAAATTGAAAAAGTAAAAAAGGCGCGATGTAGAGACGGACCTCGGCTATGCAAGCAAAAAAAAAAAAAAAAAAAAAAAAAAAAAAAAAAAAAAAAAAAAAAAAAATTTAAAAATGCGAAATGCAAACGAGATATTAGAAAAATATCTCCCCATAGGATTAGCATTAGCTTGTGAGTGCCTTCGCCGGCAGGGACAGGAGCCTTAAAGTCAGTCCGAAACCTAACGAAAAATTTCCGTTGACGCAAAACCCGACCTGAACCCGACAGCAATTTTCTATTGACCCTAAACCGAAACACTTCAACCCGAACACGACTCGACACAAAAAAAGATCTATAATTTAATACAGTTATCAAAAAATAGTCTGCAATATTAATTGTATCTGTAATATTAATTCTATCTTTTATGTAGAAAATAAACACGTAAAACGACTCATCCAAATTTAAAGATATAATTTTTCATGTCAAACAATAACTTAGACATTCTTTTTGTAAAATTGAGCTAATTCCAGCTTGGCTCGTAAATAGTGTTGTCAGGTCAAAAAGCGGGACAGAGAGAGAAAAAAAGCCGGACAGACGCTCCAAATCGGGACATTTTAAGCACTACAATGAAACCTGTTAAAACGGAACCAGTGTAATGGAATAATGCTTTAAACTGAAAATTTTCGTAATATTGGCTAAAACAGGCTAAGATTGTCTAAATTGGAAAGTTCTTCCAATTCTTTGTCGTGCTATCTTAACAGGTTGCTGTATTAAATAGCTTCCTTTCATCGTATTGAATGTAAGTGAACTATACTTTATCCATAAAGGAATGGTGTGAAATTAGTCGAACTAGAGTTTTCTAAATAATTAACAGTAGTTTTATGACAATAATGCTTACTTTACAAATACCGCGTTTTATTATTTTTTTCATTATTTTGCCTTTCAGCCGTTTAAGAAAAAGCGCTATTATTATTACGTACACACTCAAGAAAACATTTCGTCAAACGTAAAAAGTACAGGCAGCAAGTTGACGGAACGCGTCTGTGGTTGGAACAATTTTGCGGATAATATACAGGGCTGTACAAAAGAATTAAAGTACGTTTCTGTCTATTGATAGAAATTTATAAAGGTAATTGTTAAACTGTGCTATTATTTTTCTAACTGAACTAAATTTTAGCGTACTATGTAGAATATATACAAATCTTATCTTATACAGAACTGAACAAAAAAAAAAAAAAAATGAAGTACCTGTCCGTCTATGTGCAGTAATTGTTCAAATCTGGTTTTCAAATGTATTATCCGTTTTCTAAAATGTTTTTTTAGGTATATTTTTTATACTATTAAACGGCGAAGTTTTTAAAAGTATTCTGAAGTGTTGGAAAGTGTTTCATAATGCCTGCTTGACGCATATGATTTTTCTTTCTTGTTTTTTTTTCCTTCCGATTTTTACGAAAAATTAAAATAAATTTACTGTTTAATTTTTATTTTTGTATTGCTGTACATCTGCATGAAAACTATCAGTTATCGATAAATATATTTTAAAGCTGCTGCTGACTAATTTATTTTTATAGAGGTCAAAATCAAATAAAGGCGTTCCTTAAAATGGAGATAGTAAGAATAAACCAAAAAAATTCTTTTTGGAAGATATCTTAAGAAGGAAATCCTCTTTATTCAAACACTAGCTGGTTACCGAATTTTTTTTTTCTTCGTTTTATGTTTAGCAGTAATTAGATATCAGTTGAACCGGTTACGTATTATTTTACTACTACATATTCTTGTTTAATAAAGTCTGGGTTTAAAATCTCAGATCGAAATATTCACTATATCAATAGCTTATTATACTTTCATTTATATTGTCTGTGAGCATTTGTTGACCGACTACTAAAACATTTGTTGTTTTTAGCAGTGCGTTTAAGAAAACCAATTACAGTCCATTGCCAGCATTCCGTAAAATTTAACTTTTGCTTTTTGAACAAGTACCTTTTGCTTTTGAAGTCAAGGTGGGAAGGGGGGGGGGGACTTGAAAGTGTTTATATCAATTATTATGTCACGCTACAAACTTTTGGATTGAGATGTATTCTACCCATTATTTTATTATTAGTTTTTAAATAATCGATTCACACTAATAAATAAGGTAAATAATTTTTTTTTTTAAATATAACTTTGGGATATTAGATATTTTTATTTTTTTTTAGAAACTATGTAATCGAACTATTTTTGCGTTTTTCGGTAAAAACCGGAAACAATTAAGAAAATTTTGTCAAAGTTGACGTTTTTAACCAAATTTACCGACGTGGCAGCGTAGGACAGGGAAAAAATGCAATCCGGCGACAATAATCAGTTATAACCCAAGTTGTAATTAATTTATATGAAAAGGAAAAAAAAAAATGTTCGATTACAAATTACTCGAATAATCATGCCTGCAAGTATCATACCTTTAATTTTAAAAGTGAGTTAGAAAATGTTTTAGAAAGGTTTGCATTGTTGAACGGGGACAAATATTTTTTTCGAGAATTACCTTTAGTGTTTTCGTCTCTGTAACCATCAAAATTATTTCCATATCATTATGAGCTTATCTGTCACATCCATGTTCTGTATTGGAATCCACAAAATTTGAGTATCACTCATAAGGGAGGTTCCACATTATCCCTTCTCTAGTTCTTATTCCCTAGCATAGACATTTACCACATGTACCACTGTGATATTTTGTAGCCGATGCTTAAGTTCTCGACCCTTTAGCCTTTATGAATGTAAAATGCTCTCCTTCTATTACTGAATGTGTTATCAGTGAAATTATTTACTGATTTCAGCATTTTAAATTATTTAAACATTTCTTGTTTATTTAAGAAAAGTATTTTTGCTGTATGCATTTAATGTTTGAATGACACAGAAAAAGCAATTACTAATTGATAATTAAAATTGCTATAAAACAACAAATTGCTTATGTGTAATTTGTAAGCTCTTACTTCATGTATTATATATAATAAATTACAAAATCTGTAGAGTTATAGTATAATACTCTGCTTCGTTTATTTCTTAATTTTTAATTTAGTAATGAAGTGATTTAAGAAACTAGCTTTGACACCACTTTTTTGAAACGGTGAAATTAACTTTGTTTTTGCCTTAATTAATATGTCATTAAATAAGGCCATTTTATCATTTCAAAAAAGTGGTGTCAATCAAGAATCTGATTTTTAAAAAAGTAGCCCATCTGGCAACACTGGACGGCGGAGTAAAAATTTATGTTATTTCAGGAAATATTATGATACATATATTATGATTCTTATATGCTACGATTCTGTTCCGAATTTTCCAAAAATTTAAGGCATTCGGTTCCAAAAAATTTAAAATATCGGTCATCAATTCGAAAATTCGGACATAAAAAAATATTGCGAATTTCGGTAAATGGTCGCCGAAAAAAATCAATTTCGTCAATCGTTTGCAGAAAAAAGACAATTTCGTCAAAGGATCGCGGGAAAAACGCGAATTTCGTCAAAAGATTGCGAAAAAAAAAACCCCGCAAATTTCTTCAAAGAATCGGGGAAAAAAACTCCGAAAATTTCGTCAAAGAATCACGATAAATCCCTCCAAATTTTTTCAAAATATAACCAAATTTCGTCAAGGGATCGCGAAAAACGCGAATTTTTTCAAAAGATCGCGAAAAAACCCCCGGGAATTTCGTCAAAGGGACATGGAAAAAATGTATAATTGGCACCGGGAGGAAATCCCCCCCCCCCCCTGCTGTAACATGTCTGAAAATTTGCTGTAAATTTCAGATTTTGTTTCCCCCCCTCAGAATCACCCCTGTAGTTATTCATACTGTAACTTGCTTGTAGAGCTGCATTTGTAAGGCAGAATAATCTTCTAATTACTTGAAATGTGTTTCTTAACCATAAAATAACATTCTAACAACAAATTGTTTAATTGAGAAACAAGTTATATCGCTGATTCGGAAATGATTTATTTACACTCTGCGCTTTAATCTTCTGAGATACAATGAGCTAGTGCCAAAATAAATTTAAACGTTTCTTTTTAATTTTCTGATTAATCTCATATTTGCTGAGACATAAGATATATCGCCGTAAAGGACGTTTTAATTATCTTACAAAATAATTTATGACTATAACTATATACACTATATTGCCATTAATGACCGGCAACTTTCAATTTTAGACATTTTGTCGAATATTTAGAAATATACTTGACAGATTCTTCTGGAATTTCAGGATTGAAAAGAACAAGTATGACCTCATGTTTAGAATGTCGATTTGATAAGGGGGCAATTAGGGGGCCAACAAAAAAATCAAAGGAAAAAAATAATACTTGGTATCACCCTGTAAAATAAAATGCACGAAATGATCTATCGCTACCGAATATAAATAAACAGACATTGCGCAATATGTGTATTCTTTTGTGTAAGAACAGCATGTATATAAATAGAGATATAGCGATTTATTTAAAAAAATTAAAAAATTCTTGCATGTTTTTTGTTTATAACATGCAGGGTTTTCAAGCAAATTTAACTCCGGTTTCAGAAAAATTGACAAAATATAGTAGAAACAATATAGTGTAATTAGAATATGAATATATTAAATATTTTAGGAAATATGAGCAGTTGTATGAAATAATTTTTATCTGCGCATGCGCGAACGATAACAAGGATCATTTTACATAATTTAATAGTCAACTCTATGGAGCAACTTATTTAAAAAAATCTAGTCAAATATCGTAAAAATTCAGAAAGATATCGGCGTTAGAGTGAGCAAATTTTTAGTAGTTCTCTAAAAGCAGCTGAATGATAAGGGATTTTCCACAAATTGCCATTTTTAATTTTTTTTAATTTTCATTTTTTATTGATGCTTTAGTTCTTCTTGGATAACCACCAGAACGAGCCTATACCATGATCAAAAGAAGTATCAAAATCGAAGCATTTTTTCCAAATCTACTCGTTGATACTTATTAAATACTAACTTTTTACTGAAAGTCAGTTAATAAAAAATGACAATTTGTGTAAAATCCCTTATCATTCAGCTGCTTTTAGAGTACAACTAAAAATTTGCTCACTTTAATGCCGATATCTTTCTTAATTTTTACGATATTTGACTAGATTTTTTTAATAAGTTGCTCCTTAGAGTTGATTATTAAATTATGTAAAATGATCCCTGTTATCGTTCGCGCATGCGCAGATAAAAATTATTTCATACAACTGCTCATATTTCCTAAAATATTTAATATATTTATATTCCAATTACACTATATTGTTTCTACTCTATTTTGTCAATTTTTCTGAAAACGGCGTTAAATTTGGTTGAAAACCTTGCATGTTAGAAGCAAAAAACATGCAAGAATTTTTTAATTTTTTAAAATAAATCGCTATATCTCTATTAATATACGTGCTATTCTTACACAAAAGAATACACATATTGCACAATGTCTTTTTATTTATATTCGGTAGCGGTAGATCATTTCGTGCATTTTATTTTACAGGGTGATCCCAAGTATTATTTTTTTTCTTTGATTTTTTGTTGGCCCCCTAATCCCCCCTTATCAAATCGACATTGCTAAATACGAGGTCATACCTGTTGTTTTCAATCCTAAAATTCCAGAAGAATCTGTCAAGTATATTTCTAAATATTCGACAAATGTCTAAAATTGAAAGTTGCCGGTCATTAATGGCAATATAGTGTATATGACTATATATGTCCATTATATGGTCGCATATTGAATTACTATTTTATTATTTTTTTTCATACATATTAAGTAATTGTTACTGTTGTTCTGTATATTACTACCAATTCATATGTGCTTATAAAATGTATAATATTGCAAGACGTTCCAGAGATTCATTATGCAATTATGATAACATGTACACTCTAATTAATTTGCACTTTTTTTTTTCTAAACGGTATTTCATTAATGCGTATATAATCTGTAGCGGAACTGAATCATCTGGCTAATCTTGAACAGAATTTTTAAATATATGGCTGTCCTTTCCGCTTAAAAATGTAGGCAAAAAAAAAAAGGGGGAAAGTATTTTTTTTAAATTGCTATTTTTGTGAATAAATTGTCTGTAAAATTTTTAGCACATTTATATAGCTTATTATGCAAACTAAAACTATGCTTTAACTAAGTTTAGATTTTTTAGATTTTTAAAACTAATAAATTTTTAAAATTGTGAATCTTTAAAATTTTAAAATTGTGCGTTAGCATTATTGAACATTTAATTTATATAGCTAGATTTGAACGTAATATTTGCATGGAAAATGTTTAAGTTTTATAACCGAATTTCGATATCTCGAATTTCACGGAAGAAGAAGAAAAAAATCGAAATAGTGTTTAAAAGTATCAAGATTAACTCTAAAATAAATTGTAAAGCAACAACGAATTAAAGTTGCAGACATGAAACATACTGTAATAAACACATGAAATAATAATTATTATTACTTAACTTAAACTTTTAGAATTTGTAAAATAAAAATAAAATACTTGGTTTAAATTTTGTATTTTGCAAAATTAGAGACTTAGTGCATTTTACAGTTTATTTTCCCAAATACTGTATAATATTAACCCTTAAATGCCGGATTTTTCAAAAATCATTGTAATAATGCTTTTCGGCTTTCATTTTTTAAATAAATCATGGAAAAAATACTTAAAAAAATCATATTTTGTTTTAAGTATAGTTTACGGCTAAAAAACAGTTTGTTACTAATCGTCAATACTGGTATTTAATTGGAAAAATAATTTTCCTTGATAAAATTCTATAATATTAAACACACAAGAATGTTAGGAAGTATAATAAGAAATAAATTTTACTTGTTCACTGCAGAACAAAATAGGGTATTTTGCAAGCTTCCAAATAAAACAAAAATAACAAGTAGCAACAATTGAAAAAATAAATCTATATTTATTCTTAAACAGCTCAAGTGTTGTCATCTACATGTTGAAAATCGATTTAATAATATTTTCAGAATGTATTTTATTGGCAACATTAGACATTATAGCTTCAATATTATTCTAAGGGTATTTTAGATCCTAAATTGGGTATGTTGCCGAAAAGCGACACCAGGCATTTAAGGGTTAAAGATAATATTTAAAGTCGTATTTATTTTCATTCGACTCTGAAATGCACATACCGTATTAACAGATCACCTAATTTTTGTCACGTTCAGCTTTTTAGGAACTTCCGATGATAAGCTAGGCATTGTTGCCAGTTTACAGGAAAGTAAAAAGCTTAAAAAAAAAAAGTGCTAAATTCTTATATAAGAAAAAAGGAAAAAAGGCTTTTTTTTTTTTTGTTCAAAAGCCCAAGAAAATAAAAGAACAATAAAGGAAGAACAGATGCATAGAACAGCTGTTATAAATTTTAGCGCTCCTTGTTGTATAGAGTAATTCCGGGATTTATGCCGCACATTTTTTTGAATTTGTGTATAAAGTCCCATGGTGGACATAAAAAAAAAAAAAAAAAAAAAAAAAATCATGCTGTGCTATTTAATGTTAAATATACAATGCGTGTACTGCGACAAAAAAATTCAAAACAAATAATTAATATTTTTTAACAATTTTTTTTATAACATTACACTGCGGCGCGTCACCCGTACATTCAGGCTGAGACGCCGCACTTGTACGGTATTTATGCCGCACTTGTAATAAGAAAGAATGAAATTATAAATGAAAATATTCAGAAAAATATTCATATCTGGACTATAATTAACGATGTAATAACAAAATGAAACTAAATGAGTAAAATGAAACGTATTAGTAGATTCAAATTAATAACTGTTTGCCTACTTTCACTATTAAAATTATCGACTTATTTTTTTACATTAAATTTTAATTGTTATTTCAGCAACAACGTAGCATCAGTGTATTAGAGAGGGGAAAAAAAAGCAAAATTGTGTTTACATAATTTATTTGTTAACCCTTTCGGGACCGGTGGCTTTTACACAAATGTTTATTCGGTTGGCACCACTTTTTAAAAAGAAGTTACTTTTACTTGTATAATCATGAAAATACTCTAATTAAAGAAAGCAAATATTACTTTTCTTTTTTATTGGTGCCAGAAACAAATTTTGTATGCTCTTTATGAAGGTGCTTATATGCACATATGGTCCCGAATGGGTTAAGAGACCTGTTTTTCGACTACAATCTACAGAAAAAGTGTCGAAAAAGTACAGTCTTTATGTAACTACATTTGACACATGATGCAACGAAGCCAATTATACTTCCTCTTTTTTTGAGTAGCTTTCTAAACATTCCTTGCAAAGAACATCTGCGTTACGCGCAATCCCATTTTTCATTATTATCATCTTGACTTGCATCTTTCTTGCCCTTCTTACATTTAATTTTTCCCTTCTCCTTTGGTTTTAGTAAACTTGATAACATGCCTAACATGGTTAGTCTGTGCAAAAAGAAAAGGAAAAGTTAATAACACTTAATCATCCCGTACAAAAGAAACTGCAGCATGTATACCGGATTTGCAGTGCGGCATGTATCCCATTTTGCATGGTGCAGACGTCGGCCCCTGCCATCGCTAAGGGGAATGGCGTAACCATACGCACAGTACTCTATATAAACGCTACACTTAATTTTGACTTCGAAATCATGCATGCATTTAGTAATTAGTGTATGAAAAGTATTTAAACAAAACGTGTTTAAAAGTTTTTAGAGTGAAATCATGCACTTACGTCAAAATAAGGATTGTTCTTCTACAAGTAAACGTCGAAATGGATTCACGCTATATACTGGTTAAAATAATCTCATTGCGCATCCATACTGTGCGTTTGACGACCATTTATCGATAATTACTAAAAATACAGGGTGTGCGGCATCTATCCCGGATGCGGCGACTCTCCCGGAGTTACCCTATACTAGCAAAACCCGCATCTTTGCATGCGTGGTTGTTGAAGTATTGCAAGTGGTATTTGTGTGCCTATTTGCATTAGGGGGAAATTATACTGCTACAGATAATTTAAATAACTACTTGTTGAATCACATTTTGGGGGAAATTCATTCTTGTACTGCATTAGATAAATAAATGTAAGATTTGAATTAATGGGAATTGCAGCCATCCCCTTACAAAAAAAAAAACAAAAAAAAAAACAGATACAATGTTTATTTATTATATATTCACCAATAATATACCGGGTGTCCCAAAAAGGACTGACTGATTTTAAAATTCAATAACTTGCAAACGGTGACAGATATTTAAAAAATTCTTGCAGGAGGGTTATGCATAAGGTCAAAAGTTTTATTACAGTGATTTTCAATTTTAGTTCGATTTACAAACAATAGATGGCGCTGTAAGCAATAGTCGCTAAATACAGGCTCGATTTTTGGTCATTTATCTTGTTCCATGCAGAAAAAGGAGATGGAAATGTATTATCCGGGCCACGAAGTACCAAAAATCGAGCCTGAATTTAGCGACTATTGCTTACAGCGCCATCTATTGTTTGTAAATCGAACTAAAATTGAAAATCACTGTAATAAAACTTTTGACCTTATGTAAAAACCTCCTGCAAGAATTTTTTAAATATCTGTCACCGTTTGCAAGTTATTGAATTTTAAAATCAGTCAGTCCTTTTTGGGACACCCGGTATATATATGACCTTCTTCCATCTTCCTGGCTGTTTATTAATTCCTTCGTTGTATAATAATTGTTAATAGTAAATGTGGTTGGTTACACACTCTATTGTGAAATTCTGTTATCAGCTATTGTACTATTGTACTGTGTAAGAATTTTTTTTTAATCGTTTCAGAATAGTTCAGAGTATTTCCTACAAACAAACATTTTTTCCCTTTTACGGTTTTAGTATACCTTGATTCACCATAAAAATTAAAATATCGTTAAGTTATAAGTTGAAAAACATTGGTTTAGTATATTCAACTATCATTTTTATGTGGCGAAATGCTAAATATAAAGTACTTCCGTACTTAGTTGGCAATCCTATTTCTGTATTACTATAATTTTTGTTAATTATAGCAGTTACTGGTACTTGAATTTTATTTCATTGAAAAGAAAAGTTGTATCGAACAACTGACATGACAATAATTGATTTTTCTTACCTTTTCAATTTCTTAATTTAAATTAAAAAAGCATTTTTTGTGTGCATCTACGCCTTAAACGTTCGCTATTCAAAATTAAAAATTTCTAGGCTGACAATTTCAGATAAATCAGAGTGAAAATAGAATTGTAGAATGTTTTCTTCCGATTTAAAATTCGAATTTTTTAAACTTTTCTTTGGCGACACCACATCCTAATAGAAACCTTACATGTCAAATAAAAACATTTCTAGCCCCTGTAGTTTCCAAGTAATGATTATAGAGCGTTTTCCAATCTTTTTTTTTTTTTTTTTAAATCTCGTATATTTTCACAAATGTTCTTAATGAACACGTCTTGGTAACCACAATAACAAATTTAATGTTTCAGCCTCAACAGAGTCAATGAAATCCGAATTTTAGACCGATTTCAGTTCTTGCAGATGCATAAGACAGTCACAGAGATAAAATATAGTCTATTTTTAAACATAGATTGTCATTATTATTATGAGAGTATATTTGAAATAGATTCTGGAGTTTCAAAATAATCGTGATTTTGGATCGGTTATACCACATTTCACCCTTTTTAAATAATAATAATAAAAAAAAAAAGTTAGAAAATGTTCTGAGCTGTTCTGTCTTAAAAATAACGGCTTTGTCTATTTTCACTATTCTAGTCCTAACAATTAAAAAGAAATAGCTTTAGAATTTAGAACCTTTTTACAACCTTTTGATGGCGATTGCACAAATATAACAATAACCCAGTTTTAAACAAAGAATTAAAAAAATATCTTTAAAAGTTTCTTTTTAAGATTTAAAAAAAAAAAAAAAAAAAAAAAAAAAAAAAAAAAAAAAAAAAGAATTTTTAAAATATATAAAAAAAAAAAGAATTTTATTTTTTTTTTTTTTTTTTTTATTTATTTATTTTTTTTTTTTTTTGTGGTTTTAAAAGTATCATTGAAATAGCAATTTTAGAACGTTTTCTGCTCCTGTACCCCTTTAATTTTCGATTTTTTAAAGATATTGTTCTGCGCGAGCAGTTATTTCTTAAGATTAACAGCCATATTAAATTTTAAATTTCTATCTCTAAAAATTCCAAATAAATCGTAATTTAGAATATTTTCCACTCATTTCATCCTTTTAAATTTCGAATTTTTAGAAACCGTTCTTAGCGAGCCTTTACATCTTAAACTTAACCGTCATGACAAATTTCACTTTTCTATCCACAACAATATCACAGAAATCTCAATTTTAGAACGCTTTCCCTCCTGCATCCTTTATTCTAATAATTCCAAATAAATCGTAATTTAGAACGTTATTAGCTTATTTCACCCATTTAAATTCCGATTTCTTTTTTCTTTAACATTCTTAGCGAACATTTACATTTCATATGGTAGTTCCTAAAGTATAACAGAAATCGCAATTTTAGAACTTTTCTGGTTCTCGTGCACTTTTTTAAAATTAGAATTTTTTAAAAAGTCTTCTGTGCTATTTCAACTTTCTATCCCTAACAGTTCCAGATAAATAGTTAATGTTTTAAAATAATTTTTTGCTCAGTTCACCCTTTTAAATTTCGGTTTTTTTTAGAAACCATTCTTAGCGAGCGTTTCATCAAGTAATCACCATTACAAATTTCACGTTTTAGCCCCAGCCGAAATCTCAATTTTTTTTAGAATTTTTTTTGTTCCTGCACCCGATTGTGGTAGTAATACCGGCATAAAATACAGGCCATAAATATTGTAGCTGAGATAATAACCAACATTTTGCCACCACTATTTTTGAAATCGGTTAGATGGTTTCAGAGATAACCCTAACAGGCAAATAAACAAAAATAATAACCTTTACAATAATAGTAGTATAGATATAACTGTTAAGAAGTTTCATTTGTTAAGAGAGATTTTAATTGCTTTCCATTTATTCCAGAAGTTGAATCTGATTTTAGAAACCCAGCACCTAGATCATCTTTTTCTTTAAAGAACACAGAAGATTCAGCTTAGTATGATCATCTTGTGGCCAGACTTAGATAAAATGTAAAACTGTCTGCGAACTCAAATAATTTCTTTAAAATTTTCTGCAAAAAAAACGTTGTGCTCCTCCCGAGTCCTATATTGCCGCCAACAGCAAAAATGAAAAGTTATATACAAGCACATAAACATTCGCTAAAATTTCCAACCAAATAAACTGTATTTAAAAAGAGATCACCATTTAACATTTATTTTTTAACACAAAATTTATTTTTAATCTGTTAAATTAAGCAAAGCCTAACATAATCTGCAGCACTCGCGTCAGTGCTGCACTGTTTCTGCTACCGGCCCTGGCAGGAGGAGAAAAAAAAAAGGAATTGTACCCGCTGTTTCGGCATAAGCACCGCACTTACAATATTTTTAAGTTTTTAACTCGTATGAGCCGTGGCGCTTCTTCCAAAAATATTGTACTATGGTACATGGCAAATACTTTCTAGCAAACTTTTTTTTTCCCTCCCGTTGAAAAATAAACCTTGTCAATAGTCTGCAACTTGCGTTACACCGATTCTCCGTCTGGGGTCTTGTTAATTAATTTCTTTTTTTAAATAAAGAAACTTGTAAAAACCCCCCATCAAAACTGTCTGCAAACTTTGAAAATTTTCTGCGAACGGCGTTCGCGTGTTCGTCTATATTATCTGACTCTGCTTGTGGCAGCGATTGATAATAATAAGTAATTCCAGAATATATCTAATACAGTAGAACCTCGATCCATCGTTTTTCAAGGGGTGCGTGAAAAAAACGATGAATGCGGGAAAACGATGAATGCGGTTTAACGACAAAACACGAAAAAAACAATGTTTATACATTACTAATACATGCAGTGTGTACAGTATACAAATAAATACTAATTTGTTACTTACCAAACTACAAAAGAAATAAATCAAAGTTGTAGAAAATTTTATATTTATTTTTAAAAAATCAATAATTTTATGTTGGTTTTTTCGTTCATTTTTAACCCTTTGCACTCCGTTGTCGCCGCAGCGGCGACATCAACTTTCTTTGCAAAATTTGTTTCTAGCACCAGTAATAAAGGAAAATAAAATTTGCCTTATTTAATCAGAGGATTTTTTAAATTGTGTACTTGTAGGAAACGTCTTTTAAAAAAGTGGTGCCGACTGAGTAAAATTTGTGTATGAGACGCTGGAATCCAAAGGGAAACAACAAATTTTCAATTTTAAACAACAAATTTTCAAGATGTAAATCATTTTTCTGGTCATTTTCTGTAATTTCGTGAGCATAAAAGTTCGTACAGTTTCAAATGCCGTAATTGCATCAAACAGGCTCAGACTGTAGGCTCAGCTTCATCGGCATCAATTTTTTGCTTCATCACACATTCCTTCTATGTTTAGAGCACCACATGTCGCATCATCTTGATCAATGGAAATATAATCGCTAAATTTAACGCCAAATACATCCTCTTCTACAAGCAACCACTCTTCATTTGCATTACCGCCACCATCATCATTAATTTCTTTCCCTTCTGTTGAGTATTCCTCTTCAATTTTTTTTGCACAAAACCGCATTTCACGAAACAATTCTAGATGGCTGAAGGGGTTAATTCATGCCATGCTGAAAGAACAAAATGCGTTGTCTGCAGCAGATATATTTTTGGAGTAAGTTCTTTTGCGTGTTCCATGAAACATAAAGATCTTTTCACTAGCTTTCTCCTGTAAAATTGTTTAAAATAGTTGATTATCACGGCATCAAGAGATTATACGACAGAAATAATAAAATTAACTGGAAAAAACTGACTTTTATATTTTTCAGAGACGACAGTTTTTTTACATTCTTGAAGTATCGAGGTCTACCAGATTTACCAATAACGAGGGCCACTCGTTTATTAGAACAGGCCTTATTTGTGCATAGTAGCACTGTAAGTCTTTCTATGGAATGTTTGCTACAATAAGAAGACCCTCCTTTGAAAGTTGGCGTTCTCGCTGGCAAGCATTTATGAAACAGGTCTGTTTCGTCTGCATTATAGATGCCACAATCCTTGAATCTTTCTAGTAACTTCAAAAGTTTTTCGAACCAGATTTCTATGGCATCAGTAATTATTACTGCGGCACTTTCGCCGCATTATTTCCTGGATATTAATCCATGGCAAATTTTAAAACGTGAAATCAACGCATTTGATGCAGAAAAAGTTATCCATGCCTTATGAGGCGGCTATTTCAAGTGCCTTCTCTGGAAGAATATTCCCATTTACAGGAATATTTGACGCACGAGCCTGCTCGTACCAAATGTAGATACTCAAAGTAAGAAGACATTTTACTAGTTTTTCTCTTTTTTGAAGATATTACATGCTTATCAGCCTGTTTTCTAATTTCTTTCTTTGTCGAAATTATCGAATTCAGGGTTGATGGCGGTATATCTAAACGTTTAGCGAAGTCATTTTTTTTTCTCAAAATGATTCTTTCCACCGCATCTCCTTTCTTTTAAAGTTCGGATTTGTTTTGCCATTCTTAAAATTCGCAGAGTGCATAAAATTTAGCGCAGAATGCATTAAATTGAAAGTTCACACTTTTGAAATTAAACACGTGCATTGCACACAACATATTAACCAGGAATGTGAAAGAATGTGGCAGCTGGCCGAACAAGAAGCATTCATCCTCCCCTTTACACAAAATAGAATAACCCATTCTCCAAACAAGAACACCTGTTCCGCATTCAATTATTTACAAGTACAGACATGTTACAATATCAGCGCTAATTCTTGTCGCCCCCCCCCCCCCCCTTAAAACAGATCAAATGAGTTATTTTAGGATAAAAGAAGTAATTTCAGTTTGTATGTCATATGGATCCGCTTGACCTTTAATTTTATTTCGGTGAGGAGAAAAATTTTACAACGATGAATGCGGGAAAACGACTTTTTGAAGAACGATGCATGCGGGTTTCGTTAACATTATTTGAATATAATTTGTGCAGGGACTATAGAAATAAAACGATGAATGCAGGAAAACGATGAATGCGGGAACGATAGATCGGGGTTTCACTGTAATATCATCTAATATATCTAAGAAAATGATAACTGTCAGTTGATAAAAGGATCACTTAAAAAAAAAAAAAAAAAAAAAAAAAAAAAGATTGAAAGAAATCAGTAATTTTTGTTTGTTTACAATTCTTCTTTAAAATATCCTTCATTCTCATATTGACTGTGTTTGTAAAATGTCTGGACGGTGTTGCATACCTCATTTAAAAAATTTCAACGCGCTCCTCATTTCCGCTTTTCATAGGTAGTTTTTCAATAAATTTTCTCCTCTCATCTTGATCATCATCATAATTTTTTATTTATTCCCAAACTTTTTGATAATGTGAGCTTCTCATCTGGGCGATTCTCAAAAGGTGGCACTGGACACACGTCATAACTTTAAGCCTTTGAAACATAACTTTAATTATCATTGACTTTTTATTTTTTTTTTTACACTGAGTTTTTAATTCTATTCAGAGACAGAAAATGACATAATTTATTGTAAAAGCTTTGTATAAATATCTTAAAATTTTATTATTTTATGCTAAAGAGGCCAATTTCGGACATTCATAACGTTAAATGTACCACCAAGAAAAAGAGTTTTAACTTTTTTCCAGGTGGTTCTAATGGTAAACAACGAATGCATAAAGGAAACGGATGATTTTTTGATAATTTCGTTAAGAGATGGCAGGCTGATTTATTGCTTTTTAGGTGCGTTCGTAATTATATAAATACGTAGCACCTATAGTCGTCGTTCAGTCCGTCCGCATATAACAGAGCAAAAACTACCCAACCGAATGGTCTGAAATTTTAAATATATGATTGTTGCAAAATTTTGTTGAGCCATTTCAAATTTTATGGAAATCGGATGCATAGTTTAATTACAGGGACAGTTAAAAGTTTTTCTTTACATTACGGCTAATGGGAAAAATTATTGCAAGTGAATTTTAACGATTTTGGATCCTTCCGAATGGTTTGAAATTTTAAATATATGATTGTTGCAAAATTTTGTCGAGCCATTTCCAATTTTATGAAAATCGGATGTGTAGTTTAATTACAGGGACAGTCAAAAGTTTTCCGTTACATTACGGGGAATAGGAAAAAAATATTGCAAGTGCATTTTAATGACGTTACAGACTATGCATTTATGAAGCGCAGAAAAATATACATTCAGTACAATATGGGGTGCAAAAAATAATTATAAAACTAGTTATAGTACGAACGCACCTCATTTGCCATGTTTGACGAGCAAGTTCCTACTTGTTTGAAGATAGAAGGACTTTTCTATAAAGAATTTTTTTGTATTCTGTTATGTCCGAAAGTAACGTACGCGACAAAGCATTTGATTTTATTATTACTGGATAACAAAAAATTAATTATACATATATATATATATATATATATACGCATACAATTATAGGACACATTTACTACATTCTTAGTCTTAAGAATTTTTTAAATACTAAGCGCAACGTCCAAAATCTGTAACGTACGTGCGAAAAAATGTCCAAAATTTGTAACGTACACAACTGCTAATTAAATGCTTTAATAATTAATTTTCCAGAATAGATGCTGTCTTTTTAATGTTTGTGTTTAATTTTGTAGACATACTATTAAAAATATTAATATATTATATTTATAGACAAAATACTATGCTATTAAAGAAAAATTGGCCTTAAATTTGAAAATTTGAAAAATTACATATTGTTAACGTTTAATGATCCCACCTTTTGAGAATCTCCCATGTACAGAAATGTTACCGATCCCCGCCAGGCCTCATCCAGGGCTATCTCAATATACAAGTATATCAAGATGGCCTTCCTTCATTTAAGTGTCCAGTCCTAGTTTGTTATATTCTTTCTTTCTTGGAAGTCATGCTTTGAATGGGCCTTCGTCTGGTCTATCAGATCTTCGCTTTCAATTGCTCATTTTTCAGAAATTGGTCTGCTGAAAAAGCGGCAACATTAAGCGAAAAATAGATCACATAAAGCAATTCATTTTATTGTAGAATTGAATATACGTGGTCGATTAAGGCCGATATCGATGGTATTAAGCTATTGATAACAGTAACCGTAATTACATTAAGCGGCATCTACTGTATCACATATGCAAAATAGCAAAAGCAAAAATAGAAGCATTAACACCTCTAATAAGTTTATTAATTCAAGAGGCACTACTCATGTCTCATTGCATTAGATATACTAGGGGTGCACAACCTTTTTAAGAGAAGGGCCACTTACAAAAATGTCTGAGTTTTCGGGGGCCACATCAGTAACACAGAGAGAATTTTGGGGAGTTGGGGGAATCTGTGGCCTATAAAAAACATGGTTTCAGAGGGGTGGCAGTTTTACCCATTTACGTTCCCCTCCCAGTTAACATACCCAGTTTAGTGAGCAAGGATATATCAACAGTTTATCTTTGTATATATAACAAAGATATAGCAAGGTTTTTTTCAAGGAGCGAAAATATTCCTTGACTTTATTCGGTGTAGTAAATTTTGCTCTATTAAAAGTGCTTAAAAAAAAAAAAAAAAAGGCATGAAAGTGGTTAGTGCCGAAAAATGTGAACTTTATGAACGAAGTAAATTGACGAAACCCCATATTTTTCTGCAAGCGGTCAACAAAATTCGAGATTTTTCTGCGCCTGATCGACAAAATTAGCGATTTTTCACACCTTATTAACAAAATTCGCGATTTTTCACACTAGTCCAGGCTATAGGGAATTTTACCTAGCAAAACTAATGGTAGTACTGGAAATCGGCTTTCTAGATGTTTTTTGGGTCGCTGAATCCGAATTTGTAACTTCCCACCAAAATTTCCCCCGGCAACCTCCCCAAATTTTGGTAAAAAGCCCTCCAAAAAAGGTTTTTATTTAAAAAATCAATTTTTTTATTGTTTTAGAGAAAAAGTATCTAAAAATTCAGAAAGTAGACAAAATTTCCAACAAATTAGATATATGACATTATGACTTAGGATGAAGGGGGGATCTGCCTCGGAACATGCGCCCGGTGCTGCGTAAACTAAGTTGCGCAATTCCACTTAACCACTCACACGTTTACATTCGCCCTCCCATCTCCCCTCCGAACTTTCTCTATAAGGTTTACTTTAAGATTTGTGGGTTGCTGAATCTGAATTTTTAAATCCCCCCCCCCCCCCCGAAATCCCCCCAAATAGTTGTTTTTAACTTAAATTTCTTATTATTTTAGGGGAAAAACATTACGAAATTCAGAAACTAGACAAAATTTGCAACAAATAGGATATATGACATTATGAATTAGGATGAACGGGGAGGGTGAGGGCTGCCTCTGAACATGCACAGCGCGCGCTACGTGCACTAAATTATGAAGTCCAGGCAATAGGGGATTTTATCTGGCAAAATTAATACTAGTTCTGGATTTCGACTCACTTTATGTTTTTTGAGTCGCTGAATCCGAATTTGTAACTTTCCACCAAAATTTCACCCGGCAACCCCCCAAAAAATTGATTTTTTGAAAAAATTTGGTTTTTGAGAAAAGCGCGCGGGGAATGTTCCGAGGCAGCCCCCCCCCCCCTCTCCCCGTTTATCCTACGTCATAATGTCATATATCCTATTTGTTGCAAATTTTGTCTAGTTTCTGAATTTTGTAATGCTTTTACCCTAAAACAATAAGAAATTTAAGTTAAAAACAACTATTTGGGGGGTTTTCGGGGGGGAAATTTTTGGGGGTAAGTTAAAAATTCGGATTCAGCGGCCCAAAAAACTTAAAATAAACCTTATAGAGAAAGTTCGGAGGTAAGATGGGAGGGCTAATGTAAACGTGTGAGTGGTTAAGTGGAATTGCGCAACTTAGTCCACGCAGCACTGCAGCGCATGTTCCGAGGCAGATCCCCCGTTCCCCTTCATTCTAAGTCATAATGTCATATATCTAATTTGTTGCAAATTTTGTCTACTTTCTGAATTTCTAGCTACTTTTCCCCTAAACAATAAAAAAAATGGAATTTTTTAATAAAAACCTTTTTTGGGGGCTTTTTACCAAAATTTGGGGGGGGGGGTGGTTGCCGGGAGAAATTTTGGTGGGAAGTTACAGATTCAGCAACCCAAAAAACATCTAGAAAGCCGATTTCCAGCCTACTATCATTAATTTTGCTAGGTAGAGTCCCTATACGGTCTCTATTGCCTGGACTACACCTTATTAACAAAATTCGCGATTTTTCCACTCCCAGTCAACGGAATTCGCGATTTTTCCGTGCCCAGTCAATGAAACTCACAATTCTTAACTGACTGACGAAATTTTCAATTCTTTCCCGTGGCGAATTATCAAAATTCAAGATTTTTTCTCGCAATAAACTGCCGAAACTCGCGATTTTATAGCAGCAAATCTACAAAATTTGCAATTTTTTCGCATTTCTTCGACAAAATTCGTGATTCTTCCTTTGCCCGATCCCGATCGAGAAAATTCGCAATTTTTCCGTGAACGATCGACAAAATTAATGATTTTTCCACGTCCGATGGACAGAACTCGCAAATTTTCCGTGCCCAGCCAACGAAATTCGCAATTCTTAACTGACCGACGAAATTTTTATTTTTTTTCTTTGAAAATTGGAGAAATTCGCGATTTTTTCTCGCGATAAACTGAGGAAACTCGCGATTTTTCCGCAACCGATCAACGAAATTTGCAATTTTTTTTATCTTCATCAACAAAAGTTCGCGATTTTCCCGTGGCCGATGGACAGAACTCGCGATTTTTTCGCGCCCGATTGACGAAATTCGCGATTCTTAACTGACTGACGAAATTTAATTTTTCCCTCCGGCAAATTGATGAATTTCGCGACTTTTCTCGCGATAAACTGATAAAACTCGCAATTTTGCCGCAGCCGATCATCGAAATTTGCGATTTTTCCGCTCCCGATCAACGAAATTCGAGATTCAAGATATCGGGGTTCAACTGTGTTAGCATCATATAAGCATGTCTTAAATCAGATGTTTTAATTTAAAGTATACAGGACATTAAACAGTTTAAATATAAAACTTTACAAGGGAGTGTGTTTTACAGCTTTTCTCTTGTGCGATTTTGTTTTTGTTTTAACAAGTCCACACGAACAAAAGATTTTTAATTCGACTGTAGTAATATTTTGCACTAAAAATGAGTTTATTGAACATTTCAATATATTCATCTTGACCTCTAAGCATTACTGAGTATGTTATACGAATTCATATCTTCCCGGTAAATAATATCTTCAGAATGTTAATTTTTTTTTTTTTAAATACAAATCTGATTATATGAGCTTGCTAAAGAACTTTCTTACACCCCCCCCCCCCTGCCGTAGTAGTGGTGGAGGAGGGTGGGTACATCTTTGATAATCCAGATTCAGCAAATAAGAGAGAGAGTGGACTGGTATTATTGAAATGTTATAACTAGCACCAAACTTTTTAATGCCCATTTATTCAACTTGATATTATGCATATTCTTTTTCAAATAGATAAAAAAATAGCCTCTCCATTGAGAAAATGTTTCTTTGCAGTTTGACCAAAGTTTAAGATCATGTTATGCCATTAATTTCTATAAATAATTTAATTTTTTTAATGAAAGTATTTCATACTAAATATTGAATATTTTTATCTTTGTTAGTTTCACATATGGGTGCATGTGTTGGCCATGATCTGAAATAACTTTTTAAGCATCAGATATATTTATTAACACAAAGCTAATTTTTGACTGGGAGTATATAAAGAAGACCCAGAATCATGAGTGCTGAGGTAAAATGTTAAAAGTAGAAATTATTGATATTCAGTAATTTAAAACCCCTAAATTACAAAAGAGAAAATATTCCATTAAAGTTTTTCTTAAAATGGGTGTGGGGGATGGGAAAACAAAACAAATGGTTTAAATCATGCCAACTCTGCTTTTTCTACACCCATATAAATGATCTATATTAATTATCAGCCAGCTTGATTTCCGTTTAATCTGTTTTAGATATTTCAGTTTCCATTCTTATAATGTGCATGTTTTGTTCATTCCAAAAATTTTTACTTTCTTTTTGTTGCAGAAAATAAAAGTAACTGATTGTATTTAATGTTAGTAATAATAATAATAAGTAAACATTCAAATCTGTTGGTGTCAGAAAGCATTTTAATTGCGATTAGGGATATCTGAATGTCACTTAATTTTCTGTTGCTAGAAAAATTCGGAGGTTGCAATTTTCACTTATTTGAAGTGGTATATCAAAATGCTTAATGAAAAATTAATGCCATTCTCTGTTTTTTTGTTTGCAATGAATGAGAAGCCTTTCAGAATATCAGTTTTAGCTATGATTAATCCCTTTGTCTGCACGTGACTAACTTGCCGTTTTCACCGTCTGTATTTTCGAGGTGAAATGCAATTGCTCTGAAACCGTAGTAGCAGAAGAAATTGAGATAATAGTTTACTATACAAAGAACAAAGTTAAATACTTCATACTTGACCTATTAATGAGTGATATCATGTTTTTCTCAATGAATGACTTCAGTGAATTAAAGTTAAAAAAAAAAAAAAAAAAGAGGGTAGTATAATTTTCCAACAAGTTATTAACCTCACCTTCGTCTTATTTTTTTGCTTCAAAATTTTCTCTTTGATTTTTCTTAGAAGGGAAAATAACGGGTTTACTTTAAAGATCTCGTTCAGCGTTCGAAATCCTTGGTGGTCCGCTGGTCCAAGACCACCAAAAATTCAATCGAACCACTAATTGAAAAATTCTTCAGTGATTTGTAGGACCAGTAACCCCCCCCCCCCCCCCACCTTTCTCTGACAGGTAAACGTAAACTTTCCCGTCCCTGAGAAAACCGCAACCAAACACAAATCACATAATTTTATTTTATATATATAAATAAAAAAAAAACATTAAACCTTAGTCAGTTGAAATAATTAATCTGAAATAAAATATTTAATTAATAAATAATTTTATAGTTTTTCTTTATATACTGTTTAATTTTTAACAAATTTTAATTTTATATTTTATTATGCTGAAATTTTTGGATAACTGCAAAGGAAGTTTTGTTTATATGCTGGGGGGGGGGGGGGGGGAGGGCACTCAGAGGGTTAAAGGGACTTAATAGATTTTTATATAGCGGACCAGTGATGATGACTGCGGACCAGTAAATTGTTATGCTTACTGGTCCTTAGAGTGACATTTTTTACGTCAATTCTACCACTGCTAAATTGATGACATTTTCTTTACCTTTTAACGTACGAGTACAATGAAGCAAATTACATTATGATACCGTGAATTTTAAGTTTTTATAAAGTTGTCTGCTTTATTCGTTCGATCTTTCATAAAAGAATAATTTAGCACATTTAGAAGAAAGAAAAAAAAAATTAAAATTTTTAAAGGTAAACAAATTTCAAAGTAAAAAAGAAAAAAAAATGTGTGTTTTCAAAAGTTTTAAAATGTATATTTTCTGTAATGTGTGAAGTTTAAAGCTATTTAACCCTTAAATGCCTGACTTTTCAAAAATCATTGTAATAATGTTTTTCGGATTTCATTTTTAAAATAAATCATGGGAAAAATACTTTAAAAAATCATATTTTGCTTTAAGTATAGTTTATGGCTAAAAAACAGTTTGTTACTAATCGGCAATACTGGTGTTTAATTGAAAAAATAATTTCTCTTGATAAAATTCTATAATATTAAACAAACAAGAATTTTAGGAACTATAATAAGAAATAAATTTTACTTGCCCACTGCAGGTCAAAATAGGGTATTTCGCAAGCTTCCAAACAAAACAAAAAGAACAAGTAGCAACATTTGAAAAAATAAATTTATCTTTATTCTTAAACAGCACGTGTGTTGACATCTAAATGTCGAAAATCGATTTAATAATATTTTCAGAATGTATTTTATTGGCAACATTAGGCATTATAGCTTCAATATTATTCTAATAGTATTTTAGAGCCTAAATTGGGTATGTTGCCGAAAAGCAACACCAGGCATTTAAGGGTTAAGTGCGAACATTCCATATAAAATAATCGATTTATGATAACTGTGGCGTAGTAATTAAAAATAAATAAGGGATCTCAAAAAGTCATTTTGAAATAAGTTGAACAGTTAGATTATTAATAATAGAGTAATTATGAGAATAGGGATATGTAAGATGTAATTGGAAGTTTACCAGAAAATGAACAGTCCCTGTGTAGTAGTACATTAGTTGTATTTCGCGTCGCAGTTGTCAAGAGTTAAATCTCTTGTGTAAAACCAGAGTTTCCCCCAGACAGTTTCAGGAGGGTGCTGTACCCTGCCTGCCCTTAGGTTTGCAAGGTAACACCCCTCTTGCCCCTCATTAAAAAAATTAGCCCCCTTGTTGCCCCCACCTGAAAAAAGTGCCTTTACATCCTTCGTTTATTAAAAAAATTACTTGCATAGTAAAAATTGACTCATTGCTGTCTTTAAAATAGGGTCATTCCACGTAAAATGAGCAAAATTTAAAAAAAAGTCGTGGCCACATACTAACCAATTTTAATAAAATTCGATGCTCAGGTTCAATTCATATTCAAGTAATGCTCTGCAAAATATTTTGACAAAAAATAAATTTTTTTAGCAGTTTTGGACATTTAAAAACTTGTGATATAGAATGACATGTGCGCAATCGTCCAAAGTTGCAAGTTTGAAGTTCTGTATCTTGAAAACTGTTTAACAGAAAGGAATTTTTTTTATAATTTTGTAAACTCTGAAAAAGTATCTTCTTATTTACTGAGTTATAATAATCTAGTAACACCATGATTATTTATAAATTGGTTGCAAAAATTGAAAATTTGTGAATTTTGAGAAAATTAGAAACGTTATAAAAATCAAAGGAATTAAAAAACCTCTGTGAAATTAATGCCTGATGTAGTATGTCATATGTAGATCGAATTCCCCAAGTTTTAAAGTGGCCATTTATTTCCTTCATCTTCAAAAAAACTTAGAAACTTTTAAAAAAATTACAAAATCATGATTTTTCCTCTTCTGTATAAGCAAAACATAAATAAAGGACAGGCCCGACATTAACAATATTGCACAGACATAAAGATTAATAAGTCCATAATACGTTAAAAAAAATTCAAGATTGCCTTTTGATTCCTAACATAAGAAAAATGGGTTCAAAATAGTTATGTTTTCTGCATTCCATTAGCTATACCTCTTTGAATTCTCCCGCTTATCTTAAAATATTGCACGATTGCATGGGAAAAAATTTAGTGCTGCCATCTAGTTTTCTTATTTGAATTTAGAATTGATATATAGTTTTTTGTTTAGCTCAGTCTGTTCTTTCTACTCTAATTTAAAATTCTCTTGAGGCAAAAATAAACTGAAAGCAAGAATAAAAGTTTCTGCATTTAAAGTATACACATTTATCTGTAATATAAAACAATTTAAAAGTTTAATAAATCTTTCCTTGACTTAAAAAAAAAGTGATAGAAATATTGCATTTTACCCTCAACATTTTTTACTATTTATTTTTTTTCTCATTAAGGAATAAAAAAGGCATGAATGAAACTTCCGATATTTCAAATATATACTTTTAGCTATAAGGTGTAGCAATTTGCAGCTTGTCAAGGCTGTCCTTCGTGTGTAAAGGATTAATAGAAATATTGCTTTTTTCTCTTAAAAATTTTCAAAAATAATTTTTTTCTCGATACGAAATAAAAATACAATTACTAACTTACGCCAGTCTGTTAATTATAATTCATTCCTAATTATAAATAATTTTTAATATATTCTTTCCATTACTAAGGCTAATAACAGAAATTGAAATTTTAAGCACGTAGACAATACCTCGATTTTACATTCACTTTTAATGTAAATTTTAATACTTAAATGAACAATCCAGAAGTCTATTATTTTACATTTACTCATAAATAGATATGATCTTCTTATAGACTGATTTTGATTAAAATCTGTGACATGTGTGCCACAGCTGATTTGCTCATTTTGCATGGAATGACCCAATAGTGTTCTGTCTATTAAATATTAAAAAGTAGTTTTAAAAATCCAAAGACTGCCTTTAAAAATTTCAAGAAATGCCTTTAAGAATCCAAAACATGCCCTTTGGAATACAAAAGTGCCCTTTTCTTACAAGCAGCACCCTGCACTTTTTTAAACCTGCGGGAAACTCTGGTAAAATTATAGGTATGAGTTTCAGATGCTTTATAAAATGAGTTCAGGGGAGAAACAAATGCGGCTTAAAGATCTGACAATGAGGTGTAAGTTAGAAGCATATTCAATATTTACAGTGCTTCATGTGCATAGTTGCTTTTTCAGGAGTTCTATGATTTCCCCCCTTACACCCGCATCTAATTGATGAAGTTTGAATACTTTATGATTAAAAGCATTTTTTTTTTTCTTAAAACTGGTGTGTAGTGACCAGGGAGATTTCAATTTTTAAATATATCTTATTAAAAAAAAAAAAAAAATACACTTTTCATTCGAAGGGTATATTTCGAAGTCATTTTTCTTTTTACTAAAGTTGTTTTGGCTGGAAAGAATCGTATTTCCTCTTTTGTTTAATGGGAGGGGTGGATGAAGCATTTTAATTATTTATTATAGAAAATTTTGAAGGTTTGACATTAGACCACGCTCCTTTATTTCTAGAGTGCTCTGATTGATTTAAAATCGAGGCACTTACTGCGTAAAGTGTTTCTTCCGTTTGGTTAAAATAAAGTACCCCCCCCCCCCCCTAAAAAAATAAATAAAATAAATAAATATAAATAAATAAATAAATAAATAATAATAATAAAAAGAATCCCTTCTTTATAAACTTTTTAATGATTATTTTTTTAAAGCCAGTCCTTCATGAGACTAATTTAACCCTTTTTGACTCAACAACTCCGATTTGAAACATGTTCATTCAGATGCTACAATACATTATTTTAAGCATGTAAAAAAATATTTAAATATGAAACAGTAGACAGACTTTAATACAATTACTAAAAACATACAAAACAATTAAAATGAGATAAAATCATATAAAATTATACACTATAAAATAAACGTTTCGCTATACACCGCATAGCCTCATCAGTATTCGAATCAACTTACAACAAAACAACTCACCTCTTTCTGTGGTAGTTGCTGAAATAGTTTTGCAGTTAATTGAAATAAATATTATTAATGCACTCGATCAACGTTTAATTTTCTGGCGTAGATACCTGGACGATGTTTACATAATAGCTAAAGATTGTGATTTGAATGACACCCTCTCTACTGCGAATTTGATTGCTGTACCTTTAAAGTTTACCATCGAACGCGAGTCTAATGGAGTGTTACCGTTTCTAGACATCCTCATCCAAAGAACAGAGAATGATAATTCACAGCAAATTTTTACTTCTGTCTATAGAAACCCGACATCTACAGGTCAGTACACCAATTTTAATTCTGTTTGACCACTCAGTCATAAGATTTCTATTATTAAAAGTTTAACATATAGAGCTATAAAATATTGCAGCAGCATTGAAGCTTTCGACACTGAAAGAAATAAAATTTATGAAGATTTAAGGAATAACGGCTTCCCAAAAAATCTCGTTAAAAAAGTTTTCAAGAATACTCTAGATTTGGTTAATTCAACTCCCCCCCCCACCTTTTCAACAGGTTAAACCGAAATATTTCGTGTGTTTACCATATTATACTAATGTTTCTGAAAAAATTTCTTCAGTTTTGAAATCATTTAACATAGGTGTTTCTTATAAACCATTAAATAAATTAAGTTCCTTCCTGAATAGCCACAAGTTCAAATATGAAAAAGAAAAATTAAGCGGCGTTGTGTACAAGATTCCATGCAATGATTGTGATAATGTTTACATAGGTGAAACCGGCAGATCCATGGAAATTCGTCTTAAAGAGCACATCGGTGCATTTAAAAAAGGTAAATTAAATTCCAGGTTAGTGCAACATGCACTTGACAAGGATCACACCCCCTCCTTCACAGATTCTTCAATTTTGAGAAGTAATTGCATAGACTATTATTATAGAATTTTTATGGCGGGATGATTTACTAAATTGCATCCATTAACCCTGAATGAATCAAGTCCTGTTCCTAATGAATATTTTGTTTTCTTAAATCATTGACTTTAACTTTGACTGGGTCCGGTGTATGCACGTTGTTTTGTTGTAAGTTGATTCGAATACTGATGAGGCTATGCGCTGTATAGCGAAACGTTTATTTTATAGTGTATGATTTTATATGATTTTATCTCATTTTAATTGTTTTGTATGTTTTTAGTAATTGTATTAAAGTCTGTCTACTGTTTCATATTTAAACTAGTATTAAAAAATGCTCTGACGAGCACCAAAAAAGGCTAATATGTTTTTAAGTATGAAAAAGGGTTTGACAAGTGCTTCTAATTGAGCATGAAAAAGGACAAGGGGTCCCTTCTTGGCTGCAGCTCACTGTCAATGCCAACTTTGAAAAAATCATCTTTGCGCTTATTCCATATAAAATAAATTCGCAGTACTTTAGTAAAACTTTCCGCCGTGCTTTACATCTTAACTCCACTGCCCTACTATTGTACTGTGCATGCGTCTGCAATGCAACTTTGTACAGTGCACTGTGTACCATTATTTCTCTACAAATTATACTACACTGTACATCCCTATTATGCTTTTGAACCTCAGCGCACACTCACACTGTGCTTTTGTACTTCCGTATTAAAGGTGTATGCTTCTAATGTTCGTTTATAATTTACATATGCACTGTTGTACTGCATAGTACATCTTACAGCCACAGCCACTTGGATATAATTTCAACAATCAATGAATGCATTATACTGTTATGCGTGCACATGTAGAATTGTTCCTGTGCAGAGTGCTGCAACAGTCTGCACTGCACTACAAATCAGTTTTCTGTACAGTTCTACACTGCGGGCGTGCTTGGTGGCACTGCATGAGTGTGATATGCTGCAGGAACTAAGATTTTTGGTACTAAGTCGCCTTACGTTCATATTTAATCAGGCTGCGTCATTACTGGCTGTGTCTTTACACTCCACATTTTTATCGTAACTGTGGCTGTTTTTTTTTTTCAATTCCTACTATTAGCTCACACTCTCCCTATATTTATTTATATATTTATATATTTATCTTGTACAAATTTTCAATCGTTAATAAAATACTCATTATTCATCCTATCAGGTTGAAATAAATTTTTTTTAAACTTGTACTGGATGACAATTGATGGTAATAAAGTTTTTTCGAATATTAATTAATTAATTAAATTTTAATTAATTAATTTTAGTTTTGCATGGGATACAAAATGGCCGCCATTGGTTATTGAATTTAAATGAAAGTATTTTCAATAAGGGTTACCGTAGGGGGGGACCTGTTCTGTCGCCAAATACCGCCAAGTTTGTCGCCAACTTGGCGATATATCG